>JAPKLY010000244.1:300621-324410 GCA_026898435.1 Prunella vulgaris | reverse complement strand
CAACATGGAGGAGCTAGCCAACACGGAGGTGCTAGCCAACACGGAGGAGCTAGCCAACACGGAGGTGCTAGCCAACACAGAGGAGCTAGCCCTGAAGCTCGCCTAGAAGCTCGCAGGGGAGCTCGCCCACAAAGGGGCAGCTCACCCATGAAGCTCACCTAAGGAGCTCGCCTCACGAGCTCGCCAAGGACCTCGCCCAGCTCGAGAGCCCAAATATCAGATGTATAAATAGGGAGAATAGATATGTAGTAGGAAAGGACCTGGTAAAGGGTGCATTGTTAGGGACCAAGGCCAAGGTTACGAACCTTCGTCAACACCGGAAGCCAAATAGGCTCGTAAGGTGCCACCTCACACTTGCACACCTATAAATAAGGCCTCTCTTGTACTATTCACACAATTCAAAGAATAAGATATTTCCAATTACAATACTTTCTCTCTTTAAGCACTGATTTTCTCTCACTATCTCACCCTCCCAAGAACACTAAGAAAATTAAATCTTAGTTTAATTGTTTGATAGGATTAATATGTTATAAAGCCACATAAACAAACATCGTTAGTAAATTCTATCAACAATTTGGCGCTAGAAGAAGGGTGCACGAACCTCCGATTTTGAAAAAAATTGAAGAGCAAAAGTGAGAGTTGTTTGAAGATTTGAAGATTTAAAGGTGTTCTTGACAAAGCTCAAGAACACTTGAAGATACACACATATTTCCATTCCTTGAACGAAAACCCGGATTTTCGGGCAAAAACCCAGATTTCCGAATCCATAATTTCTGCCCGGAAAAAGTTTTCAAACGCACGCGTGTACACAAATAAGCCGGATTTTGGATAATTCGCTACACGTAAAGCTAGACAAAAACCCGGACAGGTTCACCCAAGCTGGAAGATCACCACCTCGGCAACCTACCTCGGTGACCTTCGACGAGCTACCCCCTCCAAAATCCCAAAATGCCTAAGGAACAGACCTCGGCGAACACGCGGTGGTGGAAGGAGGGGAACCAGGACCAGGTCGAGGGGGAGACCTCGCGCCGAGCTCCTCAGAAGAGCAATGCTCCGCGACCTCCGCGGGTTGTGGTAACTCAGGAGGACTTAAACCCCGCCCTAAGGGACCTCGCTAACGACCTCGATGAGCTACCACCCCCGACCACCTCTGCTAGCTACCCCCGACGAGCTCAACGAGCTACCACCCCTAACAAGCTCGGCGAGCTACCCCCGATGAAAGCTCAACGAGCTACCACCCCCGACGAGCTCGGTGAGCTACCCCCGACAAGCTCGAAGAGCTACCACCCCCGACGAGCTCGACGAGCTCGACGAGCTACCCCCGACGAGCTCAATGAGCTACCACCCCCGACGAGCTCGGCGAGCTACCCCCAACGAGCTCGATGAGCTACCACCCCCGACGAGCTAGGTGAGCTACCCCCGACGAGCTCGACGAGCTACCACCCCCGATGAACTCGACGAGCTAGAAGATGGAAGCTGTTAAAAAAAAACGTAGGTACATACGCTTGAAGACGGAAGACACCCCTCAGTAGACGATCAGCCGGAAATTGAGTTGATGGAGATAGGCGATCAGCCGAAAGAGGCACAAATTGACCAAGTACCAGAACCTGTGCAAGTCGCACGACCGGTGCCCATGGAAGGAGTGGAGGAATTTCAAACTGGCCAAGTGCAAGAACCAGCGCAAGACTCATAACCTGCGCCCATGGAGGTGGACAAGGGACCTGCGGGAGGTCAAGAACCAGCACCAATGGACGTTGACCCAACTCCCCAGGTCACCGAACCATCCCAAGTTGACAAACCACCAGAGGTACTGACAGTTGATGAACCCACCCAAGCTAAAGGTCAAACCGATGACCTCGAACCGCGCATAGGTCACGAACCCGCACAGATGTCACAAGAAGAGTGAGATGAGTTCATCAGCGACCCGAGGTGGAAAAGTCAAAAGAGAAAAGCCACTCCCATGGAAGAATTGACGGCACTCCCGGTGGACCCAGAAAGGGACTTAGAACTTTTCATCAGTTCTGAGTTACCTGAACCGTACCGGTCGAGGATGGAGCTGTTCTTGATGTCCAACCTAGACGTGTTTGCCTGGTCCCACGAAGACATGATGGGAATCCCTTTGGAGCATGCTTGCCACAGACTTAACATAGATCCGACGAGGAGACCCGTGCGCCAAAAGTGAAGGAAGTACGGACCAGACAAATACGCAGCTCTAGCCGTTGAGGTGGGGAAGTTGTTAGACAACAAACTGATCAAGGAGGCTTTGTGTCCGCAGTGGGTCGCAAACCCTGTCCTGGTGAAGAAACACAATGGGACGTGGAGACTCTGCATCGACTTCACGGACCTGAACAGAGCATGTCCGAAAGATAACTTCCCACTACCGAACATTGATCAGCTGGTAGATAGCACCTTTGGCCATGAGATGATGACATTCATGGATGCCTTTGCGGGCTATCACCAGATAGCTCTGCACCCAGATGACCAGGAACATACGGCGTTCTACACCAACAAGAACATGTATTGCTGGGAAAGAATGCTGTTCGGACTCATCAACGCCGGAGCAACCTACCAAAGGTTGGTGAATAAAATGTTCGACCAACACATTGTCGAGTCCCTGGAGGTGTACGTAGATGACATAGTTGTCAAGAGTTTGAGGAAGGAGGATCACCTCGGCCACCTAAAACGGACCTTCGATATACTGCGCCACTACAACATGAAACTGAACCCCAAGAAAACCAGCTTCGGCGTACACTCAGGAAAGTTCCTGGGGCACCTGGTGAGCCAGCGGGGAATAGAGGTCAACCCAACACAGGTCCAATGCATAATCGAGATGGGCATGCCCGATTCGGTGTAAAAAATTCAAAGACTGACGGGGTGCATGGCAGCTCTGAACAGGTTCATCTCCAGGTCTGGCGACCGAAATCATCCATTCTTTGAGGCAATCAAAGCAAACACACGAAGGTACAAGGAGGCGGCCAAAGCAAACAAGCTGCACCTCAACAAACATTTTGTGTGGACTAGCGACTATCAACGGGCCTTCGAAGAAATAAAAACATACCTGGCAGATACGCAGATCTTGTCGAAGCCAATACCTGGTGAGAAACTGTACCTGTACCTAGCTGCATTGGAGGTGGCCATTAGCTCCGTCCTGGTCCGAGAAGAGGCGAAAACACACCTACCAGTGTACTATGTAAGCCAAGTCTTACACGAAGCTGAGTTGCGGTATACCCCGACGGAGAAGCTAGCTTATGCACTGGTGATGAGTGTTAGAAAATTGAGGCCCTACTTCTTCGACCACCCGGTAGAGGTACTGACGACGTTCCCACTACGTCAAATACTACAGCGCCCAGACACCGCCGAACGTCTGCTGAAATGGTCACTAGAGATCAGTCAATATGGTATAACCTACGCACCCCGAACAGCGATCAAGGGACAAGCGCTCACCGACTTCATCGTCGAGCTGACTTTCCCACAAGATCCGACGAGGGGGCGTATAGCTCCGTGGCACCTCTACGTTGACGGATCGTCAACCAGCGTAGCAGCAGGCGTCGGCGTGGTCCTGATCAGCCCAGACAGACAAGTCTTCACCTCCTTAATCCGGTTCGACTTCCGAGCAACCAACAATGAGGCGGAGTATGAAGTTTTGATAGCTGGACTTAGGCTATCATTAGCTGTGGGGGCAACCAATCTTTAAATTTTCGGAGATTCCCAGCTAATAATATCCCAAGACCGGGGGGAGTATGAGGCAAAAGTTCAGCAGATGATGACCTATCAGAAGATAGCCGCACATCTGATCTCGATGTTTATGCAGGTTTACATCAATCAGATATCGCGGCTGGAAAACACACAAGCAGATGCCCTAGCCCGACTAGCTACCAGTAACGGCGAAGCTGAATTCACGGAGGTTGTAATCACCACGCTGAAAAACCCCTCGACGTCCGATTACAAAGTAAATCAGAACTCGAGTGGGGGGCAGGAGGACAGCGAAGATGGTGAAGATTGGTGCACTCCGATCCAAAAATACTTAAAGGACGGAACAACCCCCGAAGATACCTGGGAAGTTAGTCGGCTAGTAAAGCAAGCTGCCAGATACACACTGCTGGATGGCCAACTCTACAAACGTGGGTTCTCTCTACCCCTACTCAAGTGCCTAACTAAAAAACAGGGGTCCGAGGTGTTAGAAGAAATCCACGAAGGAATTTGCGGAAGTCACGCTAGGGGGCAAGCTTTGGCATACAAGACGATCAGGCAAGGGTACTACTGGCCCACTCTTCGCAAGGATGCCATTAGCTTCGCACGGAGGTGCCGAAAGTGCCAACTTTTCGCACCTAATATCCACTCCCCAGCCAACCAGCTGAAGTCGGTTTTCAGCCCATGGCCTTTCGCGAAATGGGGTATCGACTTGATCAGCCCATTTCCACCTGGTAGAGGCGGTGTAAAGTTTGTTGTTGTAGCAGTAGACTACTACACTACGTGGGCTGAGGCCGAAGCTCTCACAACAATAACGCAAGAAAATATGATCGGCTTCATATGGAAGAACCTAATCTGTAGGTTCGGACTTCCGCAGTCGATCATCACAGATAACGGAAGGCAGTTCGAAGGTCAGAAGTTGAGAGACTTCTGCAGTTCATGGAACATCAAGAAGCACTACTCAACCCCTTACCATCCATAGTCAAACGGCCAGGTCGAGGCGTTGAACAAAATCCTGAAACACATATTGAAGCTCCGCCTCGAAGAAAAGAAAGGGATCTGGGCAGACGACCTCCCGGAGGTCCCCCAACCTCGCGAAAATTTCCAACTCTTTGAAGGTTCGCGAAGGTGCCCAACCTCGCGAAGGTCTCCCAACCTCGCGAAAATTTCCAACTCTTCGAAGGTTCGCGAAGGTCTCCCAACCTCGCGAAAATTTCCAACTCTTCGAAGGTTTGAGAAGGTGCCCAACCTCGCGAAGGTCCCCCAACCTCGCGAAAATTTCCAACTCTTTGAAGGTTCGCGAAGGTCCCCCAACCTCGAGAAAATTTCCAACTCTTCGAAGGTTCGCGAAGGTGCCCAACCTCGCGAAGGTCCCCCAACCTCGCGAAAATGTCCAACTCTTCGAAGGTTCGCGAAGGTCTCCCAACCTCGCAAAAATTTCCAACTCTTCGAAGGTTCGCGAGACATCCAAACTGTTCGAAGCTTCGCAATACGCAAGGACCAAGGTACCAAACGTTATAATCTAAACGCTCGTAGGCAAAGGCCAAAGTGCCCAAGGTCGCGAAGGTACCCTTCCAAAAGGGTTACCAAGCACCAACTGCCTTAACGTAGAAAAATTTGCGAAAAAGATGGAAAACGTCTAAGGCAAGGTTCATGAAACCCAATTGCCCAACGTGAATTAAATAAAGTACAACTCGCTACCCCAAGTGGTTTAAGACGAGCGATTCGCGGCCCTAAGTGGAGTAAGACGAAGAATACGTATTACTAAAACAGAGGTACAATTCGTAGTCCTAAGTGACGTAAAATGGACGATTCGCTTCTCAAAAGTAGAGTAAGATGAACAATTGAGTACCCAAAAAATATGTAAACGAGCTAGTAAAAGACAATACGTGCGAAAAATATAAACAGTTGGGGGCACATTCACCAACGGTAGGAATAATCTATCCCTCAACCGCAGTGAAAGGTGACATCTCAAAAGCAGAAGCGCTCGCCGAGAAACAATACATTGAATATTCCAGGTATAAAGAAATATTGGATGCAAACTATTTTTCACATGTATCTACTTGCAGGTATGAAGAAACACAAGAAGCCAGTGCTCACTCAACCCGCACGAATGGAGCAATGAACGCAGAGATTCAAATAACCTACGAGTATCTGAAAGGATTGCACGGTACTCTTTTTTCCTACGATCGGTTTATCCACAAGGGTGGTTTACGGCTAGGTTTTTAATGAGGCCTGTAGCGTCCTTCTATGTATTCGTTACACGGTTATAGAATCCTGCGAAGCCACACTTGATGCATCTATGCATGAACGCAAGAAAATATAAGCACAAAGAAGAAGACAGAGCGAAAGGCAGATCAAACCGCCACAATGAAGCTCGGCTGCAAGCTCGGCACCTTACCAAGAAATAGTTGACCAACTCTCGAGCCTTCGTCCACAGAGATAAATCAGCTCGCCCACACATTAGAAATATCATGATGTGAGCGAGCTGGGGGGCAAATGTTGATAGGCGAACTAAAGCAAACTACTGGTAAAGGATTACGAGAATAAATGATGAAGAAGCTAGCCAACACGGAGGAGCTAGCCAACATGGAGGAGCTAGCCAACACGGAGGAGCTATCCAACACGGAGGTGCTAGCCAACACGGAGGAGCTAGCCAACACGGAGGTGCTAGCCAACACAGAGGAGCTAGCCAACACGGAGGAGCTAGCCAACACGGAGATGCTAGCCAACATGGAGGAGCTAGCCAACATGGAGCTAGCCAACATGGGGGAGCTAGCCAACACGGAGGAGCTAGCCAACACGGAGGTGCTAGCCAACACGGAGGAGCTAGCCAACACGGAGGAGCTAGCCCTGAAGCTCGCCTAGAAGCTCGCAGGGGAGCTCGCCCACAAAGGGGCAGCTCGCCCATGAAGCTCACCTAAGGAGCTAGCCTCAGGAGCTCGCCCAAGGACCTCGCCCAGCTCGAGAGCCCAAATATCAGATGTATAAATAGGGAGAATAGATATGTAGTAGGAAAGGACCTGGTAAAGGGTGCATTGTG
Source organism: Prunella vulgaris (assembly GCA_026898435.1). NCBI lineage: Eukaryota > Viridiplantae > Streptophyta > Magnoliopsida > Lamiales > Lamiaceae > Prunella > Prunella vulgaris. The sequence goes on along the minus strand of JAPKLY010000244.1, from coordinate 317,677 downwards.
AGGGACCAAGGCGAAGGTTACGAACCTTTGTCAACACCGGAAGCCAAATAGGCTCGTAAGGTGTCACCTCACACTTGCACACCTATAAATAAGACCTCTCTTGTACTATTCTCACAATTCCAAGAATAATACATTTCCAATTACAATACTTTCTCTCTCTAAGCACTCATTTTCTCTCTCTATCTCACCCTCCCAAGAACACTAAGAACATTAAATCTTAATTTATTGTTTGATAGAATTAATATGTTATAAAACCACATAAACAAACATTGTTAGTAAATTCTATCAACAATATTAATAATCTAATCCTATTTATAATACAAAATGTCATTTGGGCCTATCTTTAATTTAGATTGTAAAACTGATCTTATTTGTGATTCCCCCTTTTTTTTTTTTTAGTTAGGCCGCCCAAGCCCATTCCAAACACTGAAGGTCATTCCAAACGCTGAAGCCCATATATATATATATATATATATATATATTAGTTTAATTAAAAAACAAAGGCTGTTTCTTGCACTCTATTCAGAGAACTAATTGTGCGCTTTCAACCGCCTAAAAAATAGGGCAAATCATTATGTGGGTTTTGGACGGATTTTACCACGGATTTTGTGCGCGAGTGACTGATTATTCCATCTTCAAGCGGTGAGGTCTATTGTGCTCATTCTCCGTGCGCCGTTAATGGCCAGATTTTGTGCTCCTTTTAGATGAAGAGGAAGACGACGAGGGACGGTGCCTGAGATGTACATTGCGCACAGAGACAGCGAGTGGCGCTGACCAACGCCTTCGCGCCGCCGCCCACTGTCGTGAGCGCATCGCGCGTTCGCCGTTCAATCGACCATCCTCTCAATCGCAGTGCGCCAGTGCCGTCGATCGTCGAGGCTGCTTCAGGGGCCATCAGCGTCGTGCAGCCGTAGAGCCGTCCGCCGTTTAGACGTCTCACTGATATCACGCAACGTCGGAGACGCTCACTCAGCCATCGCGGAGGTGCGGCAGAGGTCGAGAGCAGAAGGGCGACAACGGATTCAGTGATTTGATTATGGGTAGGATTTCGATTATTTCTGGGCTTAAGTTTTGTTGAGCAGGGAAGATTTTTGTTTTTAGTTACAGAAACAATTTGGGTTCGAGCAGAACCAAACATCAAAGACTGTTCGATTTTAATTTCTAAAAACGATGGAATCATTCAAGAAATTTAATTTTGGTTGGTTTCAGCAAAACAGAATTAAAATTAATCTTTGATCGGTTCCAGAAAATCCGTGAGCAATTCTCTCGTAAATCCTATTCCTCATATGGCTAGAACTCGTGCTGATAACGTGTTGTAATCGTGCGTAGCAATAAAGCAATAAATAAATAACAAGATATTGATTACCTAGTTTGTCATAACATGACCAAGTCTGGGGCGACCAGCCAGGAGATGTATAGTAATATGATTGCGTATATCGTTTGTGTACAAAGATATGGAATACAAGAGATTGAGATACAATATATAGTAAAGTATCCTAACCCTAAGCCCATAGATCTAAAGCCTACTGGACTAGATATAATATTATGTCCATATAATATATAATATAATATATTATAACAAGATGTAATGTTATATTATATTGATATAAAGAACAAAGAGCTATCGACAAAAAATGCGTGATATTGTATTATTTTATAATTGTTAGTTAATGTAATAATAATTATGATAATAAGTGGTGTATTATTTTATTATTAAATAAGTTTGTAAAATAAAAGTAGGAGAGAGAATAAGTAAATAAAATGAAAGTATGAAAGAATATGTAGGTGAATAAAAATAGAGTAGGCCTCTTGTGAACTCGAGTTCACGTGAACTCGTATCACTGTTATGTGTAATCACTATCACTGTCATTCATATATATTATCACTGTTATAAAAATATACTTAATTTTTTTAACAGTGATAGTGTATATGCATAACAGTGATAGTGAATATATATAACAGTTCCCTAAAAGAAAAGAATATATAACAGTGATATTGCATATACATGACAGTGATAATTGAGAACTCGAGTTCACCGTGAACTCGAGTTCATACAAGTTTTTGTCATAAAAATATGATGACATGATTATATGAAATTTTGTGAAAATATGAATATATGTGTATAATATGTATGGATGAGTATATGGGGGATCAAATTTGTCCATCCAAAATTTGATAGGATGGAGGATGGTACATATCATTAATTAAAACATGCCCTTAGCCTTTAGTTATGGAACATCCCCCTCCCCCAAGAGAATTAACAAACAAACCAACAATCAGACGCAAAATCTATGGTTGGGCGGCGCAGTCAGCGGTGGAGGATCGATGGTATGGAGGAATAACATGACGCGGAGGAGCAATAACCAGATGATGAGCAGCGGATGGTAGCACAGAGAAGCGTTAGAAGTTATTTTTGGCACAAGAAGAATAGGGTGGGGTGTAAACGCTGAAATAATAAGAAGGACAAAATAGTACTCCCTCAGTCCCACTATAAGTTGCTCATTTTGTCATTTTTGTCCGTCCCACTATATGTTGCTCATTTGCTTTTTTACCTTTTTTTGGAAACTATTATTCACTTCTTTATTATTATTTTCAATACTTTTAAACTATTTTTATTATTTTTTCACTTTTCTCCATCACATCACTTATACTTTTTCAATTTTTCCATCACATCACTTATACTTTTTCTCTTTTACCTTAATCTGTGTGCCCAAAAGTAACGAGCAAGTTCGGGACGGAGGGAGTAACTATAATTAAATACTTAATTTTTTATTTATTTTATAATTTTATCTTTCCACACTTATAAATTTGATTGCACAAAAGTTATCTCCCTCACATAAAAGTTAATTTCTTTTTTTTTCTACAAAAGTTTGCATACTCCCAAAATAAAAACATTCCTTTAGATTTCAATCTCAAAATCTCATCTCACAATTTACATCTTATACATTAAATTCATTATATATATATATATATATATATATATATATATATATATATATATATTAATTGTGTTTCCAAAAGTACCGCAAATTTTTGCGGATCAGATGTAGTATCATCTATCAAATTCTTATCGATAAGCAGCGAGTGCTCTTTTATTTAATGGGTCTGGGATACCGGAGGACCAATTATAATGGGACAACACAATTATAATGCGATTTGAAGTTTCAAGAGGACGCATGACCTTTCGTCTTTTCACGCGAGTGCATGCATTTGCTTTTTCAAGCACGTGGCCTTGTTTGAATTTCAAAGAGAACACATGCCAACTGATTGGATTCACGCGTGCTAGCATAGACCTAGCTAAGGCACACGTCCATTTATTAATCAAATCAGTCATAAGCTTGGATGTGAGGCATTATCCTCGACCTCTGAGGATGTTTCCTCCATGAAAAATGTTTAATCTTGTCCCACCCCATTCCTGCAAAATTTCGAGCAACAAGGTGGATCTTGATTCACTTGAACGTGATCCGTTTAAATGCACTCCAATTTGTGAATATTTGGTTAATCAAAGAGATGAAGTACGGAGAGCTCACATAAAAATGGGGCCATTTCAACCAATTTTGGATGAATATAAGCCAACATTCGATGGAATTCAAAATCATCAATTCCAAAAGTCGTGCTTTCTTCAATTTCCATGGTTAGAGTACTCACCCACAAATCATGCTGCATATTGCTTTCCATGCTTTCTATTTGATCATTTGAACAATAGTCATTGTGTATTTACTGTTGATGGGTTCAAAAGTTGGAAAAGAGTCAACAATGGGAAGAATTGCTCATTTTTTAAGCATGTGGGAGATGTTGATTCACAACATTGTAGTGCAGTAGTTTATATGAACTCTCTGAAGAATGTATCTCAGCATATTGATAAAGTCATCAATAGGGAAAAACTGGAAGAGATAAGGAAGAACTGTTTGCGGGTTATGAGTACAATAAAGTGTGCTGAGTATCTTACTTTGCAAGGATATGCAATGAGAGGACATGATGAGTCGGCATCTTCCAAAAATCGAGGTAATCTCATTGAATTGATAAAACTTTTGGGAGATGTGAATATTAATATTAAAGATGTTATTTTAGAAAATGCTCCTTTAAATGCGAAGTATACATCACCAACAGTTCAAAAGGAGCTTTTGAGCATCTTTGGTAGTCGAGTAAGAAATAAAATTCGTGAGGAGATTGATGATTCAAAGTTTTGCATTTTAGTTGATGAAGTTAACGATATATCTAACAAAGAGCAAATGGCTATTGTGGTAAGATTTGTTGATATTGGTGATGTTTTAAAAGAGTGTTTTCTTGATGTTGTACAGATTAAAGATACCACTGCTGTAACGTTGAAGAAAGAAATATGTCTTGTCTTAAGTCGACATAACCTACAAATATGCAATATTCGTGGTCAAGGGTATGATGGAGCAAGAAACATGGGTGGTGTATGGAATGGATTGCAAGTCCTTTTTTTGAGAGAGTGTCCTTATGCATATCATGTTCATTATTTTGCTCATCGATTGCAATTAACATTAGTTGCTGCAAGTGGAAAAGTACGACCAGTTTATTATTTTTTTTTCAAATTTGAATAAGATTGTAAATATTGTGGGTGCTTCTTCTAAGCGTCATACCGAACTACGTGCCGCTCAAGCTCTTGAAGTTGCTGAAAAGACGGCTATTGGAGACCGTGAAACAGGTAGGGGAGCTAATCAAATGGGAAGTCTACATCGTCCGAGAGAAACTCATTGGAGTTCCCATTTTGATTCCACATGTAGTTTGATTGATATGTATGGTGCGGTGATTATTGTGCTTCAGAATATGTCAGATGAGGGTTCTTCTTACGAGACAAGTGGTGAAGCTTACGGTTGTTGGATGGTAATGAAGTCTTTTGATTTTGTATTCATCCTACACTTGATGAATAAAATTATGGGGCTTTCAGATATGCTTTGTCAATCTTTGCAATAAAAGTCTCTTGATATTTTGAATGCTATGGATTTTGTCTCGACTACTAAAGGTTTACTGAAATTGTTGAGGGATGATGATTTTGATTGTCTTCTAACACATGTGAAGTCTATTTGTAGAGAGCATCATATTGTGATACCAAATATGAATGATTGCTACGAGATGAGTACAAGACGTTCGTGTCAACAAGTGGATACTATCACATTTGAGCATCATTACCGATTTGATGTTTTTGATGAAGCAATAGATACTCAATTTTCTGAAATCAACAGTAGATTCAAAGATTAGACAGTGGAGCTTCTTAGGCTTAGTGTTGCCTTGGATCCCAAAGACAACTTCAGGTTGTTTAATGAGGATCATATTTATAATCTTGCCGACAAATTTTATCCTGGTGATTTACTGATCAAGAAATGATCCATTTGAGACTCTAATTGATGCACTACAAATTGGATATTCTTTCTCAATTAAATTTTCAGAATTAGTCAACTATTTCAGAATTGTCCCAGAAGTTAGTCGAGACAAACAAGGCACAGACGTATGCTATGATTACGAAATTGATTCATCTTGTTTTAACACTTCCTGTTACCACAGCAACAACTGAACAAGCATTTTCAGCTATGAAGCATGTCAAGAGTGTTCTTCGAAATAAAATGGAGAGTGATTATCTATCAGATTCCATGGTAGTTTATATTGAGAGAGATTTATTTGAAGACATTGATCATGATTCTATTATCGATGAATTCTATAAAGAATGGTAGGGTACAACTTATGTAAAAAAAAATTTACTTTTTATGTAAAAGTTGACTTCTATTTTTTGTACTGTATTTATTTTAGACTCTCAGCCCATCCTAAATTTTCATCCTGCCTCCGCCCTTGATTGGAATTGACCCATGCATCCTTCTTAAATTGCCTTGAGAAATGAGTTATTCCGGATACCCAAAATAATATGGTCTTTGTAAAAGTAAACAATGAACGACCTCTTTTATATTTAATATTTGATTTAACCTAATATAACCACTAAAGTAAACACTACTTGACAATGCATATATTTATTTTAATCAAATTCACATTAATTAAAATTTGTTAATGAATTTACATACATAAATATATTATTTTTTTCTAAGGGTTCTCTTTTTATGTAAAATGTTGTTTAGGAATAACCTCTCTATGATAATATTTTTTTCGGATCTTATATGTCTTTATGAAGTTTTTATTGTATAAATTTCATTTGTCGAAAAGAGGATATGATGAAAAAGAATATTATGTTGAAAAGAAGCTCATTTTCGAACTAGTAATTAGTTTAACACATGTGATTTATCCAACATCCCCTAAATACTTTATTTTATTTAGTTGAATACATACAATTCAATTCAACGTTAAAATCTTCGAAAAGTCAATTGAAAAACAAAATTGAAACAAAGCAATAATATGATACCAATAACCCCTATTCGAGATACTTCAAATGAGATTTACAAATTTCATGGTAATAATTTTTTTAGGAAAAACCACAACTAAGACCACATTTCACACCATAAATGGAAACTACAACTCACAAAAAATAAATATTACAAACAAAGTCATTTTATCTAAAATCAGAAGTATTATGTACATTATTAGCAATATAATAATACATTAATCATTCTACCTACATGTCCTATACATAATCACTCTTGAAAGCGGATAACACTCATACCCACTATGCAAAACCTTTACACAATCCCTCCTATTACCCATCGTACAAATCAAGTATGAACCAGATTTCAAAATTTCAAATTCATGAGGTTCAATTATGGATTCTTTGTGATGCATAATGAGGAGGTTGGATATTAAGAGGCGAATCTACATCACTTGTTGTAGGTTCCTTACATTTGAAGTTGGTAAAGAGCGACTCAATAGATTTTCCTTTATTTGCTTTTCGTTTATCCATTACCTATAACAAATTAATAAATCATTGAATCACCACATTAATAAATCAATACAATATAATATAATGTGTGCATTACAAAATATTTTACATATAAAATGCTCAACATAATACATACACTTTATCAAATCCCACTACTTCACTGTCAAATCCCACTACTTCACATTATGTAAAATGTAAAAAATAATAAATCTATTTCTTATAATTTCATGGTTAGAATATATTAACTTATACTCAATATAACCAACAACAATAAAAAAAAGCAAATGAATTGGGTATAAAGTGATAAAACAACTAATTAAACCTCCAAAAATTATAATCAAAATCAAACATAAAAGAGAGGAAATAAAATCATACCAATTGAATTTCGGCAATAAATCGAACGGAGGGACGGTGCCGAATCACCGGCGAGTAGCCACAAGAGAAGTGGCAATATTGGCTGAAGAAAAGGCGTGCATCGGTAGTAAGCTGCTGTAAAAATCGTAAGTTTGATTGTGGGTGAAAGGGAATCTAGAGGTTGAGGTTTTAATTATATATTAGGTTTCAATATCGTAAATATAATATATATTTTAAATATGAAACAATGATATCAATTGGCCTAGTGGAAAATTTCGCTCCTTTCCACAAGAAGGTCTTAGGTTCGAATCCTGTCCTGGAAGAAGGGAGGGAGAGAGAGGGAGAGAGAGAGAGAGAGAAGACGGTGAAAAAGTTGAATGAGAAGTGAGAAAAAACAATTGCAACAATTTATCATATTAAGGTGTTTTAATAATTATACTGTATAGGGAAAAAAATAAAGAGGGACGAACTTTTTCCTTAAATTGCAAAGAGGGGTAAGTGTGCAAAAATTATAAAAATGCACACTCAAAGCACATTCAGAATGAGTGTGCAAATATTATAAAATTGCATATTTATCCATCTTTGTAATAAAACTAAAAAATTCTGCCCCTACTGTATATTCAATAAAAAAATTCCGATTTTTAACTCAAAAAGTGAACAGGGGTTTAAAAAGAAAAAAAGTTGTATTTTTGTATGCTCAATATGTTGTCACGATTTTTAATTTGGTCCACCCGTTTCACGCTTTTTGAAATTGATCTTATATGTTTAAAACCTTTTTGTTTTTAGTACATTTACTGATTACAAAGAGTTTTTAACCGGTTGTTTTCACCTGGAAATATAATATAACTTTGCATTCAATTTATGAATGTCAATTGTATAAATAATTTTATTTTTATTTTGATTTTAATCGGGGCCGAGCTTATGAGATTCGAGTAAGGTTCAACCTATTCTGGTGCTCATATCTACATGATAGAATCACCATTTTTATTTTGAGAAAAACCAAAACGAGAATAGGAAATACAAACCCAATCCAGGAGAATCAGATCGATCGGGCTTCAAAAATGTCGTCCACCACTTCTTCATTCTCCAAAGAGCGATGCAATTGCACCCTCTGTTATTGTGGAATGAAAGCTCAAATACGCATCGCTTGGACTAAAAAAATCTGGGTCAAAGGTCCTACCTGTGTAAAGGATGGAATGCCAATTTAAGACAATCTATTTTTACTTTTATTTGAAACCCTAATTCTTTGTAATTACATTATTGTCAATACCTATAACTGATAATTCCTTCTAATCACAACATGGTGGTGGTGGATGCAATTTTTTTGAATGACTTGATTTAGAAATGTCTCCAAGAGCTAAGACTGAAATTTTATCTTTGTTGAAAGAAAAACATGAGTTTGTTATTCAGAGTCTGAATGTAGAAAAAAGTGAGAATTGGATGAAGTATGCTCTAATTTTATCATGAATTTTTTTTCTTTGTAATGTTGTGGATTTAGTATACCACTTGTTGGTCCCGAAACGAGTATAAATCAGTGTATGGGGGGGAATACACTGATGTCAGATTTTCCCGAAAGACTCAGGAAAATTCTCTTTCAGACTTAGTCAGGAAGCTCTTGATGTGTTCAGTAAATTGATGGTCCTCAGGGGCAGCAGGGACAGATCAGTAATGAACCAAATAGGCTAAGTCAGAGTTGTGCTCTCAGAAGCTCAGTAGAGATAACAATCCTACTGACCGCTCGGAAGCTAGTCAGTTGGGCTACTATCTCAGTAAGCTCAGTTTAGTGCGGAATGTGAGCCCTTAAGTTTCTACTCGTTTTAGTTCCTGAAAACTTATCAGTTTGCTTAGTGAAAACGTGGTTAAGGCTGGTGCACAGTTTACTGATCAAGATGACAAGGTCAGTCCTGATGGTTTTTTAGAAACAATGCAAGTATGCTTCAGTTAAATATGTATGACAATATGATCCTGAGCAAATAGTAAATCAGCACGCAAGGGTCTTTTTAACGTGGTTCGGAGATAACCAACTCCTACGTCCACGACCTGATTGAACAGGAAGATATCCTCAAAACCCTGAGGATAGGTACTTGGGTTTAACGTGCCAAGGGACACGAGTAGCCAACTTCCTCTCTAAGGAACTGACCCCTGGGTGGTTTTACAAGTCCCAGTCCTTCCTACCAACCAACTCACAACCTGAGAGGTTTGGTATTCACATTTTCCAACTATTGTGTATTGATCCTTCTAACAAATCAGTTCTAAGGATAGGATCAATACTCTAAGCAAAATACAGAATAGATTCCTACTACAACACTAGGGAAATTTAAGGTTTCAGAGTGTTGCTTCAAATGAACTTTGAGTGCTTGGAATCTTGAGAGATTTCTCTTGGAAATTTCCCGTTAGCCTTGAATAGGAGCAAGACCTTCTGCATTTATAGGAGGGTTTGGAATAGATCCGTTAGAGGAGATCTGTTTCAAACCCTTCTATTTTAGGTAGGTGCAGGTATTGGTTGTCCTTGTCTGACAGAGACCATACCTAGTATGGCAAAGTTTATGATCCGCCGCCTGCACCTCTGAGAAGCATTAAATGTGCTGAGTCTCCGTACATACGTGTTGCCTTCTAACTGGTCGCTTTGTCAACGGCTAGTTTGTCGGCTTTGACTTTACTGAACCTCGTACATTTATAACTCTGAGTCCCTCGTTCTTTACTCAGCATAAATGTTTATCTTATGTTGGAGACTCTGACATTCTTTCTGCTTCATCAGACTTCCATTCGCACGTGTAACCTTTGGGTCTCAGGACTTACAAGTATCAAGTTAACTGATACTAGGCCCAAGTCAGGACTTAAGAACATCAGTAAGACGTTTAGCCTGATCAAAGTTACATGGTACCTTCACTGATAGAGACTTCCCTGAGCATGCTTAGTCTACTCAGTTCTGTCTTGATCAGTGGTCTTCTTCAGGATGGCTTCTAGGCATCTTCAGGACTCTTTCTAGGTTTTTCAGGTTGCAGCTTCAGGTTGATCATCTTCAGGATGATCAATGCCTTCAGGGTTGGGGATACTTCAGACTTTAGACTTAAAAGACGTCTCCATCAGTCTTCACTCCTCAGTACGTTCCCCCTGAACTGAATACCTGTGAATAGAAAATCTATTCTAACCTATCTATCCTGAGTCTATCATCCTGATGAACTATACTTTGACAAATTCATCAAGGGGTTTTGGGATCTAATCAAAACACTCATATTGTCCCAAAAATTTAGTATCCCAACTAAGTAGTATTTACAATTATTAAGTTGTGTATTTCGTTGATTTAGTATTTAGAGTGGATATTATGTGATTGGGTATTTGTATGGTCAATGTACAAGACATTAGTCTCGTTTGGTCAAGTATTGAAGTATGACATGTTAATTCTACTTTTGCTCAAGTATTGATTAGTCTCGTTTGGTCTTTGAACTTGTTACTGTGTTATACAATATTCTGATATGCAAGTGAGAGTTCCTTGTTTCATGTATTCTACTTAAGGTCCACACTTTCATTAACTTGTTACCGATGTTATATAATAATTAAGGTAAAGATTGGTAATACTTAAGGTCATATTATTCTGTCGAATTATAACAGTTGCAACAAAATAGGAAATATAGTAGTCCTTTATATTTTTCCCCTTAGTTACTATATTCCTATGCTGCTGCAACTTTTCCCTTGCCTAGTCCTTAACCCATTCCAACATACTTAGTATAGGCATCTCTCTTGCTGCTAATATGGTCGCATTAAGTAACTCACATATGTTGTTCAACACCATATCAGAAATTGCATTACAGTTAAAGTGAGATTTACTCCAGTGCTCAGTAGGTTTATCACTTAACCATACAAGTGGCATTGGGCTTAACACCTTAATGTCATTCATCTTCCTACTAAACTTATTTCTTGTAGTGGCCTTGCATGCTTTATACAAGACATTCTTAAATGCATGACCTCTATAACTAGCATTCCTCATATTGTCACACATATTTCTAATACAAAACTTAATTGCAGCATTGGGAAGATTAGGACAACTTGTATTAGACCCTTTTGCTTATCCAAAATAAAGGTCCACTCATTATCCCTCTTAATCTCCAAATCCTTTTTCCACACATTCAAAAATCAATCTCATGTATCCGCATTCTCTTTCCCTAGAACACCATAGGTAATAGGAAAGATGTTGTTATTAGGTTCAATATCTACAACTAATAACAAAATCCCACCGTAAGGCCCCCTAAGATGACAATCATCAATCGCTACAAGGTTTCTAGATCCCAAGACTAATCCTAATTTCAATGCATTCAAGCATATGTACATTCTATCAAATAGAACACGTTCAGTAGGTTGGGTATCTACTCATATTAGGACAGTAGAGCCTGAATTTGTTCTTCTAATCTCATGGGCAAAATCCCCCACCAAGGAATACTGGTAGTCAGCATTACCAATTTGATCCATTAAAGCCAATTTTTAGTCTTATATGTCTGGTGATTAGTGATGTTTTCAGCCAACTCAACCTGAGCTTCAATTTTAAATGCTGAAACTTTTTTTGTATGGTCAATCTTAAAATGGTAACTGTAATGCCCTAACAACCAACTAGACCTTGTGCTTTTAATATGATAAGACTCTGAATGTGTGTGTTTTTGTTGTTAGTGGTAATATGAAAGATCGGTTCATTTGGCAATATCTTAGCATACACCTTTGATTCACACCCTTCACCCTTACACTTAGCATACACCCTCTATTTATAATTTTTTACAATCTAATATCCCTATTGTTAATCAAAGAATCTGAATGCACAACCTCAATAAATCCCCACTTATTGCTAAATAATATTTTCAGCTTCATTTGTGGCATAAACATGTTGAAGATTGGACACTTACCACCTTGATTCTCATCATTTGAGATCCTTTCCACTCCCAGTCACATCTTCCTCTCCACTACCCTCAAGAACTACCCCATCATCAGAACTGCCTCTATCATCCTCTACCCCCTCTTTCTCATCATTAGAACAGTTATCCTCATCATCTTTATAGTCACTGTCTTCACTATTTTCACCTTCCCTATCACTATCTACGCCTTCTCCCCCCCAACTCTCTTGAGTTTCTTCTCTCTTACTTTGTTCACTTTCTTCTCCTCACTATGTTCAACTAACTCAAGATATATATTTAACTCACTCCCAGACAAATTAAATAGATGTCTTAATTAGGCCCTTAAACACATTGTCATCAGTAAGAGATACAAAATTACCCCCTCACATGAGTACAGTTTAGTAACTGCTCCTCCGAATATCCACATTAAAAACCAAATTTTCTTAATGACTCCAGATTAAACAATTTACTGTTAATATAATCGAACTTGTATTTACTACCCCTTTATAAATACCCAGGTTAATCTTCTCATTAACATAAAAGCACCTACTAAAGTCATGCCCATTTGGATCTAAAAAAATTAGTAAAAAATACATTAAAATAATGCTTAAGGAAACAAAAGGACTATTAGTGATTTGCTGCAATGATTTGATTAATGTAGCTATAAACAATGTTTAGATCACTAACAAAAGTACTGGAATAGGAGATGCTTAGATTAATAAAATAATGGAAAGAAAAAGAGAGAGAATATAAAGAATTTCTATTGATAATTCTTGATAAAAGTTGGTGAGAGTTCCTCTATTAGTGTACATTTCTCATATTTATACATTTGTATGTGGTGAGATGTCATTAATTAAGTCTATGTGGCTTAATTAAGTGACAAGTGTCCTTACACTTGTCATTTTCTGTCTTAATATTTATACTAATTATATATGGATGTCCTTTCTGTTTGTGGTAATAGTCGATGCTCGATTGGGAGAGCAGTTTTGGCTTGGCTCAACTGGATTCATCTTTTGGCTAATATTGACGAACAGAAAGTGTAGCCTATCTAATAATCTTTCTCTTTTACTTGTCCCTTCACTATGTTTTCATCTTCAAGTCGAATGATTCCTAATTGGAATCCGGGGAAGAGGCCTCTCGTAGAAGAAGGTCCCATTGCGTATATTTTCCCTGTTCGCCTCGTCGAATCAGACCCTAATGTAGCCTCAGTTATTCGCTCTGTGAAGGAAGAGGTTGCCCAGTACTCAGGCGAACAAGATGTACAACAACCAGTTGCTCGGTAAAATGAGGGATGAGAAGGGCAATGATCGACCTCGAGTCTATTAACTTTCCAAAGCCTCAATTGCCTGAAAAATAGATTCCAGAGGATTTTATCAGTAAGAATTATAAAATTCCCTGCGACATCTTTATGTACACCCGGGTCCAAAGAAGAGAGCTGTTTGACCGCAATCAATCTGGACATGCTTTAAGCTGGGTTGACGTTGCCCCTCAATTCTTTGGTTGGCCACTTCGTATTTGAGGCAAATCTAGCGATCACTCAACTTACACTTAATGCATGGAATAGCTTGCACTTCTTACAATTTTTGGGTTAGAAGGATATATGAATAGATTTATCCTAGCGGAGATCAATTATGAAGTTTGTATCACCAAGTGCACAAAGAAGGGTTAGGGATGGTACTATATCAAGGCGTGAACAAACTTAAGAATCCACCTCACAGGAACGCCACCAATAAAGTCGCCCATATTTTCAAAATTCTAAGCTACAGTTCCTTGTGAACATAAGCCCGAAGGCAAAGTCCAACAAGGACCCAAAGTCAAAGAACAAACAAGTGTAAGACAAACCAAATATGCATTAATTGAGCGAGCAGTTACAAGATAAAAAGTAAAACATGTAAAGACACTACAAGTGGCGAGCAAAAGCTGAATTCCATCGATAATTTCAAAATGTTACATATTCAAAAACCGATAAATGGCGAACAAAAAAGGAATTTCCTACAATACTTCAAAGAAAAATAAGGAAATAAACAATCCTAAATGTTAGGATTTTAACTGCAATTATGGAGAAATTGAAAGAAATAATAAAATGAAATAACACAGATTTATTAAGCCAGTTCATCTCTAAAGACTACTTCTGGGGAAACTACCAAGCGAGGAGATTTACTATTAATTTCAGTGTTAGAACAGATGGATGTAAAACAACCTTTCTTAATGATGATTTGGATGAGGACATTTACATGATGCAACCAGAAGAGTATTTGTCAAAGGGAAAATATGAGTTTGTTTGCAAATTGAGAAAGAGTTTGTATGGTTTGAAACAAGCTCCATTATAGTGGTATAAGAAGTTTGACGGGTTCATGCACGAGATTGAGTACAATATGTGTGAAGATGATCATTGTTGCTACTTCAAGAAGTATGATAATGGTTATATCATTTTGCTATTATATGATGAAATCTTGATCGCAGGCTCTAGTGCTCGAGTGGTAAGCAAGTTGAAGAAGTAGTTATCTGATCGATTTGCTGTGAAGGACCTTAGAGAGGCTATGCAAATATTGGTTATGCGAATTAATCGTGATATGGTGGTAGGAAAATTGTATATTTCACAAGCTGAATACATTAAAAAGGTCTTGAAGAGGTTCAGTATGGAAGATGTAAAGCCAATTCGTGTCCCGTTGGGAATTCAATTCAATTTACCTAGTAGCGAAGAGGAACAGTCCTATATGTAGAAAAATCCATACGCTTCAGCAATTGGCAGCTTTATGTATGGTATGGTGTGTACCAGACCAGACATTGCACATGTGGTGGGAGTAGTTAGTCGATTTATTGGTAATTTGGGTAAGCAGCATTGAGAGGCAGTAAAATGGATCCTCAAATACTTGAGAGTTACCAAAAAGAAAATAATGTGTTTTGGAGGCAAAAGTGTTGAATTGGCAGAGTGTTTTGATGCAGACTTAGCATTTAGCGATCTTGACAAAAGAACAAGTACAATCGGGTACGTGTTTATGTTTGGTGGTACAATAATTTCATGGGCTTCTAAGTTGCAGATGATCATAGCTCAGTCCACTACAGAGGCAGAGTATGTAGCAGTTACTGAGCCTAGTAAATAGATGTCATGGTTGCAGCATCTCTTGTGTGAATTGGGGAAGGAATAAAATTATAGTATTCTCCATAGTGATAGTCAAAGTGTTATTCACTTAGCAAGAATCCAACATTTCACTCGAGAATGAAGCATATTGAGTTGATGTATCATTACATTTGTTATCTCATTGAAAATAAGATCTTGCAGCTAATGAAGATTCGAGGAAGTGAGAATCCTAC
Source organism: Prunella vulgaris (assembly GCA_026898435.1). Taxonomy (NCBI): domain Eukaryota; kingdom Viridiplantae; phylum Streptophyta; class Magnoliopsida; order Lamiales; family Lamiaceae; genus Prunella; species Prunella vulgaris. The sequence goes on along the minus strand of JAPKLY010000244.1, from coordinate 302,284 downwards.
TGATATGTTGACAAAGGTTGTGAACTTAGAGAAATTGAAGTTATGCATGACTTCAACAGGCCTTAAAAACTGAGATGAAAGCTTGGTACTACTGCCAGTGAGAGATATAGATAAGATGGAGGGGACACGTTACATTTGGATTCAGTCTCTAGGTGGGAGATTATTGGGATATGGAGCCTGATTGACAACTTCACGTCTTAACTTCTCAGTGATCCAACTCGCCGAAGAGTTTTTTTGGGCCTTTTTCGTAAGGCAAAATTCAACTTAATTGACCTTAGGTTTTTTTATTCGGATTTCTTATAAGTACCCACATGATTCATTGTAACCCTAATACAAGAAATTTAGTAAATCTCCTGACTTGTTAGTGCATCCAGACGTAGTCTTTACAAACGAATTGTGTAAACAAATCTGTGTTATTTTATTTTATTATTTCTTTCAATTTCTCCATAACTGCATTTAAAGGCCTAACACTAAATCTAAGATGCTGATGTTCACCACCATTTTGGACTTATTTTGAATCGGATAGAGGAGGATGACTCTGGTCGCCAGTCGGAGGAGATAAATCTGGAAGGATCTCAATATTCCCAAGAAGCTGGCCAATATCCATCATATCATCACCTTGTTTTCCCCCTCCAGCTGCAATTTGCTTGCCTCTCTCAGTCTGCTCTTGCTCACCGGTAGCTTTCTTCTGCTCATTCCCTTCTTCGGCTTGTGGACTGGCCTCGGAGTTAATGATTTTGACACCATGACCAAAGATGCTTAGGTCTACTCCATAGTCCACTAGGTCACTCATATATAAAATTGCCCCGCCATGAGGAGGATGAGCAGTCACAAATTTTGTTAAGTCCCTCGTGGCCGACTCCACCACATTTTAATTATTATCCACGACATATTTGTTCACCCAAATGCACTCAGCATAGACACAAATATAACCGAAGTCAGCCGCGATCTTCTTCTCAGTGATCAGCTCCTCTGGTGAACAACTCATCTCCATCTCAAACTTCAAATTGTCAACTTCAGAGCGAGCGAAATTAAGTTCTCCCTAAAGCTTGGTGATAGCCGTATCCTTGGAGCTGCTTGCCTCTTCCGTCTTAGCCACCTTCTGAGTAGTCTCCTCTTTCTTCTTGGTCGTTACTTCCAACTCGTGACTCAAGCGAGCAATTTAAGTTTGGGCAAGCTCATCATTCTTTAGGGCCGCCGCCTCCACATCCAAGGTTGCCCTCGCCTTACCCTCGGTGTCCAAGAAAGCCTTCTTGATTTCTTCTTCACCATATCCACCTTCTCCATGGCCTCAGTTATGGCTTTGTTCGTCTGATCAACCTTACTAAATTGGTCCAAGACTCGGTTGATGGAGAGTAGAGCACCATAAGAATAATATTTATGCTTTATGTTGGTCCCAAAGACAGGTTTTAGGGAAGAATACACTTGAACAAGTCTAGAAGGGGGGGTTGAATAGACTTGTTAGGATTCAAAAAACCTTTTTCAATTTTACTGGTTTATTCATAAAATCAGCAGACTACTTGAGGTAGTCTGAATTTTGAAAATAGTGCGCTGTGTATAGTGCGGAAATGTTTTTAATGAAAATCGGTTTTTAGGTGATGTGCACAAATAAGAACAGAAAGAAATACGAAGAGACACAGGGGTTTATAGTGGTTCGGACCAA
>JAPKLY010000244.1:255434-300221 GCA_026898435.1 Prunella vulgaris | reverse complement strand
AAGCAAATTCAATCAAAATCAAGATCAACATAGGACAGAAAAGAAGAACTTTAAGTAAGATCTTTAGACAGAATCAAAATGCAGCTGACAACAAGAAGTTGTCTGAAATCATAGAGCTTTATTAATAATCAAAAGAGAAAGAACAATAATAAAAGGAAATACCTAATCATCAGCTGACTCAGCTGGACTATTACATGAGGAGAGGGCTTCTGCTGCTGAGCAGAACTTACAACCAGTCCAGGAATCTCTTCTCTATTTCCTTCAAAGCTGGCAGGGAGTTGTCAGAAAGCTGATGAAAGAGTTGAGTGATCTGCAGCCAATGTTTCCTGATTTCCACCCAATCTATCTTTCCACTCACATCAGTTGGAGTAGGAAGATACTCAATCTCTGGTAACTCTGGCTGAACCTCTACCTTAAGCATCTCTTCTGTGATAGCTCTGAAGAACTTAGGAAAGGTCTCCTTCAACCAGTCTCTGAACTCAGTATTTTTCTCTCTCTCTCCTCTGGTATTTTCTCCTCGGAGAACATAGAAGTGGATCATGGTTTTGGCTTTTATAGTTTTCCAGAGATCCACCAGCTCATCAGACAATTGATTGTAGAACATATCAATTGGTCCATCAACTAGAGGCTCATTTGGATCTCTGATGAACTTTCCACTCCTAGTCCTGCTGCCTTGAGCTACTGCTTTCCCTTTCTTCTTCAGCTTCCTCTGAAATCTCCTTTCAAGCTCATCATTCATCTCCCTCTCTTGCCTCTTCCTCCTTTCCTCAGGGGTTTCTTTCTCAGCTAGCTGCAACTCCTTAGCCAGCTTTTCGTCCAACTCAGCATTCATAATTCTTTTCTTCTTCTCCCTTTCTACAGCAACAACTTCTTGCTTCTGCAATGCCTCGGCCATTTTCTGATCTCTCAGCTCCTGAGTCTTCTGAGCAGCCATCTTTCTGGTGTTGATGTATTCTTCAACATTTTCTATCCTAGCAGATAGAACCCCTTGATTATCCACCAGAAGAGCTCTCAGAGAGGTCATCTCAGCTTGCAAGGCAGCAATAGCAGCTGAGTTCTTCTCTTCCCCCTTTTTGATATCATCAATTACTGCAACAGAGGGTAGAGAAGAAGGAAGGTTGTCCACAACATCTTTAAGGTCCTCCTGACCGTGTTTGCACTCAGCAATTTGTCCTTCCAACCTTTTGGAGACCAATCTGAATCTCTCAGACTCAGCAGCAAGTGAGGCAGATGCATCATCATTGAAGGCCTTGGCAGTTGCCTTAAAGTTCTGGAGAGTATTGAAAAATTCAATCCGGGTGGCATACAAGCTGTCCTCCATAGCTTCCTTCAGCTTGTTGCGATGGTCCAGCAGGACTTGATGAACATGAGTTTCAATCATAGAGGGGGCAACAAACTTGGCAGCAAGAAGAGTAGCTTTGACCTCCCTGATGTGGTCATCAAAATATCATTTCAATTGATCCAAAAGGGAAGGAGTTACCTGATCAGCAGGGGAGATCTCAAAGCTCGCTGCTGGAGGAATAAATTCAGTCTCTGCTGTTTCAGGGCAGTCCAGTGCCACTCCATCTTTGAGCAACAGAGCTCTAGCCACCTTCCTCAGCCCTTCAGGAGATGTCAGCTGGGATGGAGCCTTAACCTCCAAGGCCTCCATCAAAATTTCCTCCCATTCAGTGAATGCTGCTTCTCCCATCTCCTTAATTAGGGCCAGAAAGAAGGTAACTGGCCCCTCTCTTGCTTGTGCCCAAGCTAGGCCATCAGCAAGGATGTCCTGGTAGGCTGGATAAGGGTTGAGTTCAGGAATGTATAGGGAAATGTGGGCAAGGGCAGAAATAATCATCCCTCGTTCAAGAGGCCCTTTTGAACGATGGTGGGCTAGACGAGCTTGTTTGGCCATTTCGGAGGGGGAGTTGGAGTTATCGAGAATGATGGGTTCAGGGTGAGAGGGTTTGGGGGTGGCTGAAGGCTCTCCAGAGGTAGCCATCTCCTCTGGTTCATTGCCGACTGGAATTTGTGAAGGTGAGGGATCGGCTGGGGTTGAGAAGTGTAGGGAAGGATCAGAAAAGGGTGTAGGAGAAGCTGACCTGATAGGTGAGGCAGCTATAGGTGTGTCTGCTGATGGTGTATCAGCAGAGGAATGAAGAACCTCTGTCTCAGCTACTGAGGGTTCAGCTGACTCCCTCTCTTCCGACTCCTCTTCCTCTCCATCAGAGCCAGTCACAGAATCCTCATCTGATGCAGCCTTCTCAGCTGACTCCTCCACAGCCTGCTCTTCTTCTCCAGAAGACTCATCAACCAGCAGAGTAGGCTTCTCTGCTGAAGATTTCTTCCTCTTCAGACTGCTTAGCACAACAGTATCCTCTTCTTCATCTGAATCAGAATCAAAGGAGAACTTCCTTTGAATTGGAGTGGTTTCTTTCTTGGATTTCTTCTTTTTACCACCTCCAGCAGGCATTGGAGCCTTCCTCTTCTGCTTCTTCCCATGACCAGCAGAAGGACCAGGGGCAACAGCTACTGTATCGGAATCTGAGTCAGCTGGCCCAATGATGTCCAAGTTATTTCCCCTTAAGAACTTGGTGTGGTTGTACTCAACAACCCATTCCTCATCCCACTCATGCTGGGCAGCAGATGATTCAGGAGAATAGTGATCTTGGTGGCCATGGAACACTTGGATTTGAAGCTGTAAATCTGTTCCACATTCACCTCCTTCACCAAGCACCTCTTGGACTCCTGTTCCAGGTGGAACCATAGCAGACTCACCCAGTCTGCTTGCACCCCATCGAGAATGGTGCGGGCCACACTCAGGCGGAGTTTGGTAATGGCGTCCAAACTCCCCTGTTCCGCCAAGATGACCTTGGTCACCACATCCATCAGGAACCGAAACCGCCTTCTCAGCATGGATTTCTTCAGGTTCGTGGTGGTGTCCCTGAAACTCGTCCTGGCCATTAACTGAAAGGTTTCCAGATAGTCGGCTTCTTTATATTTGTGAGGTTGGACACCAGTGGAGGATAGGCCAAAGATATCAGCGACAGCCTCCTTGGAGATAACAACAGCTACTTCATCAACCAAGGAGCCGATGGAGTCTGTGCTGAACTGGGCCCTAAGAAGGAATTAGAAGGCATAAAAATTTAGGGTTTTATGATCAGAGGGGTCATGGAGATGAAGGTTCGGAGATTTTGATGTTGGAGAAGGTTTAGGATTTCTCTAATTTCAGGAACCCTAGTCGTGTCGAAATCGACACACATCTCCGCATACATCTTTTCTTTGAACAATTTTTACATTGACTTGGAGGCCATAGTTTCAACACACAGATTGGAGATGCAGAGAATAATATGCAGGAGAAAGGTAGAAGGAAGTCGAAGTAGAAAGGTTTTTTAGAAATCAATTAAATGGGTTTTTATAGTATTCGAAGAATATGAGCAGTTTTTCCAAAAGTAAAACAAATCAATTTTGATCGTAGATTTGTATCTTGCATCACACAAATCAAAGGTCCAAAATAAATGACCTTTGAGAATTTTGGAGGTGATGCGTGGGTGTCAGAATTTCGAAAGGTTTTGACCGCCTCAAAAGATTCGACTTTTTGAAAAAGGTAATGATGAAAGTGCTTTTTGAGAAGATTTTAGGCGAAGTTAAATTAATTGCAACTGACACCTTATTTTGAAAAAGGTAATAAATCCCCGAATTTTCGTAAAAGAAAAGATTTGATTGCCAATTTTCTAAAATAATTTTAGAAATTAAGGATTTATTAATTTTTGAAAAGATTTGATAGATAAAATAAAAAAAAAACCGACATAAAGATCATAGAAATACTTATCGAGATGCCGACGTGGCAAAATCAGCTGATAAGAGAGATCCTTATGAAAATCTTTTCTGCTCATCTGGGTCTTTAATGTCAGCTGATATGGACCAGCTGAAGCAAAGTGGCCTTGTCTGACTTTCATAACTTATCCCTGTATCAAGTTAGACATAACAAGATAGAGAAAAGAAAGGAAAGAATAAGTAGACATACCAGATCAGATGTTGTTAGGATCAGCTGATTACTTCAGCAGAATAGTCCTCAGCTGGGTACCAGCTGACCACCCGTTTACCCAAAAACTTTCTTTCTAAAGGACTGCTCCTCCATCTATCATTCCTAACTCTGCTACTAATTCTCTGAATCTTACCTCTGCTAAGGGTTTGGTAAGCACATCTGCTCTCTGCTTCTCCGTATGAATCTTCTCCATCCTGATATCTCCTTTCTCAGCATGATCCCGAAGAAAATGATGTCTTATGTCCACATGCTTGCATCTAGTATGAAGAACAGGATTATGAGTAATGGCTATTGCACTTGTGCTATCACAGAAAATGGGTATCTCTTCTGTAATCACATGGTAGTCCCTCAGCTGTTGTCTGATCCAGAGCAGCTGAGAACAGCAACTACCAGCAGCCATGTACTCTGCCTCTGTTGTGGAAGTAGCTACTGAAGTCTGTTTCTTGGAGAACCAAGATATCAGCTTACTTCCTAGAAACTGACATGTGCCAGAAGTTGATTTCCTATCAATCTTGCACCCTCCATAGTCAGAATCTGAATACCCACTCAGCTGAAAATTGTCATCCGCTGGGTACCAGAGGCCTAGATTGTAAGTACCCTTCAAATACTTTACAATCTTCTTTGCTGCTTCCAGATGAGATTTCTTAGGATTTGCCTGAAACCTTGCACACACACCTACTGCAAAGCTGATATCAGGTCTGGTGGCAGTGAGATACAACAGAGAACCAATAAGTCCCCTATATTGTGTCTGATCCACTTTCTCACCAGCCTCATTTGGATCCATGCTAAAGTTTGCCATCATTGGAATCTTAGCTTCTCTGCTGCTACTGATTCCAAACTTTTCTATCAAATTCTTGGCATACTTAGCTTGGCTAATGAACGTTCCATTGGACATCTGCTTTACCTGCAGTCCAAGGAAATAAGTCATCTCCCCCATCATGGACATTTCAAACTTGCTGGTCATCAGCTTGCTGAACTCATCACACATCAGTTTGTTGGGGGAGCCAAAGATGATATCATCTACATATATCTGCACTAAGAGGATATCATCTCCGTCTTCCTTTCTAAACAAGGTTTTGTCTATCTTTCCTTTACTGAATCCACTATCCAGTAGGAACTGTGATAGAGTATCATACCAGGCTCTAGGTGCCTGCTTTAGTCCATATAAAGCTTTCTGCAACCTATAAACCTTGTTTCCAATCTCAAATCCTGGTGGCTGTTCCACATAAACCTCTTCTGCCAGGATTCCATTCAGAAAAGCTGACTTGACATCCATCTGATAGACTTTGAACCCTTTGAAAACAGCATAGGCCAGAAACAATCTAATGACTTCTAGTCTTGCCACAGGAGCAAATGTCTCATCATAGTCAATCCCCTCTGACTGTGAATACCCCTGTGCTACTAGCCTTGCCTTGTTTCTAACTACTACATCATTTTCATCCTTTTTGTTCTTAAATACCCACTTAGTGCCTATGACCTTCTGATGTTTGAGCCTCTCCACTAGAGTCCAAACTTCTTGTCTTGCAAATTGGTTTAGCTCCTCTTGCATAGCTATAATCCAGTTTGGGTCTTCAAGAGCTTCATGGATATTTTTGGGTTCTATCAGAGACACATAACAGCTGAATTGAGCACCCAAGTTTAGCTTTCTTCTGGTCTGAACACCTACACTTAGATCTCCTAGAATCTGTTCAGCTGGGAAATCGGACAATGTCTTCTTGCCCCTTTGAGGTGCCATAGTCTGCTCCTCTTGGGTCTTGTCTGAAATTCCCCCTTGGTTAGTGTCAGGAGTCAAGATGTCATCACCTGATGCTGATGAGGACTTATCAGCTGATTTGGGCTCATCATCTGAATCTGAGTCTGATTCTATCCTTGGTACTACTACCTTAATCAGATCTGGCTTTTCTGACATATTCAGCTGATTCACCTCTTCTGCTAGCTTCTTCTTGCTGTACTCATGAAAAGATTCATCAAATACAACATGGGGTGTCTCCTCCACACACAGAGAGACTTTATTAAAGACTCTATAGGCTTTGCTACTTCCAGAATATCCTAAGAATATTCCTTCAGCAACCTTAGCATCAAAAGTCTTAACTTAGTCTTTCCATTGTCATGGATGAAACACCTACACCCAAAAGTATGAACAGAGGAAAGGTTAGGAGTTTTACCTTTGTACATTTCATAAGGAGTCTTCCCATGTCTCTTGACTGGTAGACACCTATTTTGGATGAAGCATGCAGTATAGATGGCTTCTGCCTAAAACCTTTGAGGAGTCTGATATTCAGCTAACATAGTCCTTGCTGCCTCCTTGAGGGTTCTATTTCTCCTCTCAGCTAACCCATTCTGCTGAGGTGTTCTGGCAGCTGATGTCTCATGCTGAATACCATTATCCCTGCAATAGTCAGAAACAACAGAGTTAAGAAACTCAGTACCTTTATCACTTCTGATTCTGACTATGCTGAGATCCAGCTCCTTCTGAATCCTCTTGAACAACTCCAGCATCTTGACCATAGTCTCATTCTTCTTAAACAAGAACACTACCCAAGTGAATCTTGTATAGTCATCAACAATCACCAGTGTATACTTCCTTCCACTGAAACTAAGAGGTGAGACAGGTCCAAACAAGTCCATATGAAGCAGCTGGAGTGCTTTTGTTGTTGAAGTACTCTGCACATCTTTGAATGAGGCTTTAGTCTGCTTTCCTTTCTGACAGGCATTACACTTCTGCTCAGATGCAAACACCTCATTTGGTAGACCTCTGACTAGACCCTTCCTTGCAACCTTGTTGAGAGTCTTGAAGTTCATATGACCTAATCTCTTGTGCCAGAGCCAGCTGATCTCAGATGAGCTTTTAGCAACCAAACATGAGTCAGCTGGACAGCTTGCAAAATCTGCAAGATACATATTACCTCGTCTGAGGCCAGTTAGTAGCACCTGCTCATTTAAATCATTAATAACAAGACAGGAGTTCTTAGAGAATCTTACTGAATATCCCTGGTCACAGAATTGGGATACAGACAGAAGATTGTGCATGAGCCCTTCTACATAGTAGACTTCTTCAACTCTTGTTCCTTTGATCAGCAGAGTGCCAACTCCTCTGGTGACTCCAAAATTGTTGTCACCGAACACAACTCTAGGCCCATCCAGCGTTACAAAGTTCTGGAGAAGATGCTTCTCAAAGGTCATGTGCTTCGAGCAACCGCTATTAATGTACCAGACATGGCCCTTGACTTCTCCTCTTTCCATAGGGCTAGAGTTAACCTGAAATTAAAACTCAGGCTTTAGGTACCCTATCTTTGGGTCCTGATTGGTTAGTATCGACTTTCTGGATCCACAGGTAGAGATCATCCTTATGAGGTTTAGGGGATCTCAACCTTCTACCATATTTGTCCACAAAAATCATCTCCCTCAGAGGATCTTTTCTGGGGCGATGAGTGATAACAGCAGGTTTATAGGTGGGTTGCTCAAAAGGATAATTTCGGCTTGAGCCTCCGAATGACTCATAAACTTTAGCCGGTGAAGGCTTGCCTATTTTGGTTACATTATAAGTAACCCAGGGCTGAGGTCTGTTTCGCTTGGGTTTACTCTGCTGAGATGACCTAGGCTTATCATTCCTCTGCTGATTCTGCTGAGGTCTCCTTGTCTTAGCTGAGCTATGACTTGGATTCCTCTTCTGATCTCGAGACTTCTGAGCTTTGGATTTATGTTGGTTGTCAGCAGGCTTCTGAGTTTTAGTACTCTTCTGCTCTATTGAAACCTTTTGATCACCAGCAGACTTCTGAGCTTTGGAGCTCTTCTGTCCAGCTGGGACCTTTTCTGTCCCTCTGCTCTTCTGCCCTTCTGATCCAGATGCAGGCTCAGCTGGCCCTTTACCCTTTCGAGGATCCCTAATTAATCCACTGTCACCTTTCTTCTTCTTTTGTGGTTTGGGTTTGGGATAACCAAGACCCCTTTTGTCATTCACAGTTTGTGAGGATTCAGTTATTTTAGACACGACATTTTTTGCCTTAGTCAGCTGATCCACTTTCAGCTGAAGCTGCTGTGAATTTTTGGTTATCAGTTCATTCTGCTTGAAGAGTTCATCAAACTTAGCTGTCAGCAGATTATGTTCTTCACTTAAGATAGTGTTCTCAGAAAGTAGCTTTTCTATCAGCTTCTCCTGTTCTTCACATTTTGCTATTAAGTCAGCAGACTTGTTAGCTTGTGAGTCATAGGATATCACTGGTAGTCTAGCACTTTCCAGATCTTGTCTCAAGCTTAAAACTTCAGCTTTCAGACTTGAGTTCTTCTCTTCCAGCTTAGAACAAACTTTTAAGGAGGATTGGAGATCAGATAACAACTTGTGTATATCTGATTCCATAGAATAGGTAGAGGAGCAAGATGAGCTAACAGAGGGGGTAGGAGAATTTACCTCTTCCACCTTAGCCATAAGGCAGATATCATCCTCTGATTCAAAATCAGATGATGACGAGGATGAGCTGATATCCCGCTTCTCCTCCTCTGCTAGCAGAGCTCTCTTATCAACGAACCTGCGATCTCTCTTGATCTTCTTCTCTTCTCTCTCCCTTGGGGTAAGTTGAGGACAATCATAACTGAGATGTCCTGGCTTGTTGCAAGTGAAACAGACACCATCTCCTCCTCTTCTGGGACTTGGTTCCCTCCTTCTCTCTGGAGACTTATATCTGGTCTCCTGTTCATCTGATGGTCTTCTGGCATCAGATGACTTCTGGTATCTTCTGGAAGAATCACTCTTATTCTTCTTCCAATGAGATCTATACTTCTGAAACTTGTTTGACATCTTGTCAAACTTCTTGGTCAATAAAGCAAGTTGCTCCTTTAAGCTCATGTCCTCTGGAGCAGAGGACTTTTCTTGACTATCAGCTGCAGCAGAGAAAGCAACATTCTTTGTGGCTGATGAAGTTGGAGTCTCATCTTCTTGATCTTCCTCTTGGATATCGAACTCATGTGCCTTCAGATGAGATAGCAAAGTATGATGACTCATCTCAGACAAATTCTTTGTCTCTTTAATTACTGTCACCTTCACTCTCCACCTAGGAGTAAGAGATCTCAGAATTTTGTTATTAATCTCTTTCTCCGAGTAATCCTTTCCTAAGGAGCTTGCCTTATTCAGTATGTTTGTCAGCCTCATATCTAGCTGATCAATGTTTTCATCAACTTTCATTTTAAATGTGTCAAAGGTATGTAGAACAGCTTGAAGCTTGTTCTCTTTGATTTGATCTGTCCCTTCACACATCAAGGAGAGTTTCTCCCACATCTCCTTAGCAGTTCTGCACGTCTTGATTTTCTCTATATATTCTTTGGAGAGTGTCTCAATGATTTCTGTTCTGGCCACTTGATCGAGGTTGAAGAGTTTTCTTTCAGCATCGTTTAGTTCACTCTTCTTCTTCTCTGTCTTCCTTCTTTCACTGATTTCAGCTTCTGGAGTCTTGCCATCGCTTACTCCTTCCCATAAGAACTTGATTGGCCCTTCCTCCAGAACATCTAACATCCGATCATGGATGGCTCCAAGGTGATTCTCCATTCTGAATTTCCAGTAATCATAATCCTCTATGGAGAATTCAGGCAGCTTCCTTGTCTTGGATCCACTCTTTTTGTAGGAAGACATATCTGCAAGTGATTAGATAAAAGGCACACATAATTTTCTAAAAAAAAAAATAGATTTTCAGGGATCTGTCCAGGTGACCACTAAGAGCTTTCTCAGGTTGTGGTCTATTGGACACACAGCTCTGATACCACTTGTTGGTCCAAAGACATGTTTTAGGGAAGAATACACTTGAACAAGTCTAGAAGGGGGGGTTGAATAGACTTGTTAGGATTCAAAAAGCCTTTTTCAATTTTACTGGTTTATTCATAAAATCAGCAGACTACTTGAGGTAGTCTGAATTTTGAAAATAGTGCGCTGTGTATAGTGCGGAAATGTTTTTAATGAAAATCGGTTTTTAGGTGATGTGCACAAATAAGAACAGAAAGAAATACGAAGAGACACAGGGGTTTATAGTGGTTCGGACCAACTGTCCTACATCCACTCTCCTCAATCCAACTTGGACTTGAGGGGCTCTCCACTAACTCACTTACTCACTTACTTACACAGTTTGAGAGTACTACTCTCTTACAACTTGTCAATGCTATATTCGCAATTGACTTCTCACAGCTTCTACAAAGCTTTTACAAATGATAAGTATGAATGGTGTTTTTTAGCGTAAGTGATAAATTTGACAGAGTATCTGCTAGCTTAATATGCGTGTAAAAACCCGATTAAGAATTATCACTATTACTCTAATTTATAGGGTCAAATAACTAGCCGTTGGAAAAGACTAGAAATCTGAGATCCTATAATCTCGTATTCAATCAATCAATGTGATTGATTGAGTTTCCTTCTTGATTCCCGTCAATCTTCGCGATCTTCAATCAATCAAGTTTGTCCCCTTGATTGATTGATCTTCTATTCTGGGAATCTTCCTTTTATGTAGCAAGTTAACCCTTAAAATTGATTCTGAAGAATCGGGGCCGAGCACAAAACCTCAGCTGATCTGTCTCCTCAGCTGGTGTATCAGTCTGCTGATACTTGGACCTCAGCTGATGTGCAAGTCTGCTGGTATGCACCTCAGCTGGTCTTCTTGACTTCGTCTGGATATGTCTTTTATCCATGGTCCTTGTCTTGTCTGCGACGTGCTCTCAGCTGATCAGCTAATCTTCTGATATCAGCTGATGTTAACTTCTCTGATGATCCGCTCTCGAAGCTCCAGTGTCAGCTGCTTAAATCTTCTGTCTTCTGAAATTGGCTAAGTCCACAAGGTCTCAGCTGGTCTTCTCTTCTATGGTAGCTTCGGATCTTCTAGGCAGCAAGGTAGATTCCCCCTCACTTGAACCTATCTAATCCTAACTACTCATCAGCTGACTAACATGTTCAGCTGGTCCTATTACAAGCTGATTGGTTTATTATATCATCAAAACATCTAACACAGAAATCATAACACTTTAGTATTAGTATTTATCTTTTGTATTGGTCCAAGAATAATATTTATTTTTCGATTTTTAGTATTAGTCCCTTAAGTTTTGTGCTTTAGTATTTTATCTTTTGTTTAGTATTAGTTCTTAATCCTTTTAGTGTTAGAATACCTTAGAACTTAAGTTGTGATACTTTTGGGATTTAGAGGTAATACTTAAGTTTGAATTATTAGACTTCAATAATATTTAGAGTTTTAGTCCTTTAAGATTAGAATTAATTAGAAATTAGACTTTTGAAAAGATTTGATAATTATTATGATTTAATTTTATGTGAAAGATTATGGATTATTTTAGCGATTAATCATGTTTTAGGGTATTAATTTGTTAGGAATTTAATTGATCAGTTTAATTATGTTTTAGGGTAGTAAGAAGTCGTGTCTTATGTGAAAATATGATAGAAATTAAGTTGCATGTGAAAAGATATGATTTATGGTCCCATATATTAATTAAAGTCCTTAATTTTGCATGAATAGAAATAACGTTTTCCTAACTCCATTAATTCCAAAATTTTTACAGTATATTTTCCATGTAAAATTATGCTTATAAACCAAATTTCACGATTTTATCAATTGTAGAAGTCTAGGGTTTGATTTTGGTCCTTTAATTATCCTATTTGCGATTTTTATGAAAAAGTTAAGAAGTTTTCGTTAAAAATATATTTTTATCAGTATTATATGATTTATTAAGTATTTTAGACGTGATTAATTGTATGGAAATATGAGATTTGATAAAAGAATGATTTTCTAAGAAACTAGTGGACTGTTTTCGAAAAATATATGTTCAACAGCTGTACACGAATTTTTATGTGATTTTATAAGTATGATCTGATATTATGTGATATGTTAAGATGGAATTATTTAGGTTGCATGTAGATTTAATTATTTGGGGATTATTATTATGTTTAATAATTATTATTATTCAAGGCATGTAGATTATGTTGAGATTTTATTTTGTGATTTATGTGAAAGTATTATGTTTTAATTCAAGGAGTTTTAAAGAAAAAGAAAAAAAAACATATATTTCAAGATTAGTTAGATCACGCCCAAAAGAATACTTTTCAAGATTTATTAAAGACTTCCGCTGTTTATGAAAATTGGGGTGTGACAGACGAGCATTATGGTTGGTCATTGGGCGAGCAGAGTCACCTCTCCAGAATGGGTCCAGTGGCGAGGCACAACCTCCATTGCTCGCTTGACGTGAGCACTTTGAATTTCTTGCAATGATCCCACTTCTCATGAGTGAAACACTTGGTGTAAAGCTTTGTACCTTAAAGGGAAAAGTGAGGGATTGTACTTGCATAAAACCAGCAAGAAAATGTGAAGAATTTTGGAAGCAAACAACTTACATGGCAGTCTTAGTGGGGTCCCACCCCAAATAGGTGTTGTCCTCGATTTGAACTCTGTATGGGGGCGCAGACACTGTAGGTGCGACAGAAATAGATGCTGGGCTAGAAGACTGGGGGCAAAGGGGGCTACTCGCTCGGGGCTTACTCACCTCGCTTTCCCTGAAGTTTCAATACGACCAGCCCTCATGGTCTTCTTGGTCGCTGGCTCCTCTTCGCGACCAACTCGAGAACCATAACCTCACTTTAGATGGAGAGTTTTCTCTTACATCTTATTGGTGCCTAAGTCCCTATTGCTCGATCAATTCTTTGACTAGCACGGGGAGCTAGTGGAGGGCAAGTAGAACCGCCAACGGTAGGGGCTTCGTGTTTCCTCTGCAGATCCAGCAAAGTAAACGGAGGGTCTCATTTCTTTCGTTCACGGAAAGTCATCTCTTTGTCCTTCTTTAAAAGAGTAGCAAAGGAAGATGGGACAACAATAGTAACTTGCTGGGCTGCATTGGAGAGAGAAATAAATAAGTTACAGGTCATGTTTATATCCTAACCAGGTCGCAAACAACAAATAGATGGAAATAAGTCACCTTCAAGAACAACTGCTTGCACATCCAAGTGATGAGGGTCGATGATAAGATGAGTAGTCTTCATAACGTGCTCCTTACTCAAGTGCTCGATCGCTCCATCCTTTTTGTTCCGGAGGCACGCAAGAGTAATGGTTTATTTGAAGAGTTCTGAGAGTCCCTTCTTGTTCCAACGTTGAATTGATAGATCTAAAAAAAGAACAAAGAGCCTCAAGTTAGAAGAAACAAAGTCCCAGAGCCATCAATATAAAGATAAGAACATACGTCTCAATTCAGCATATGCCTCAGGTGACATTATGCAACCATCTTGACCCTCAAAATTGGTAGATGCTTGCCAATCCCCACTGATGAAGAAGAGTTGCTCCTTCTAATCCCTAATTTTATTGGCCATTCCTCCACTAACCTCACTTTTTTAACACCTTGATGTAGTAGTATCCAAATCCTTCATCATTGCGAGAAGCAATGCACATGTCATAGTTAATTCATCAATGGTCAATGCATCCATATAACCCTCTAGTGTAAAAACTGCAATCAAGGTGAGTAGGTTGTGCCACCCGTTTGGAGTAATTTAGGTAATTGCTAGGTTGGTGTCGAGCCGAAAATAACCAACTATTGGATGCAAAGGAAGTGTAAGTCTAGCATTGAAAGTGTCCAAGTTGATCGTCAAACATCCTGGTGATAGACGATCAACTCTTTCTTTAGGTCTAGGGGTAAAGATATGGATATCACAAGGAATCATATAGCTCTTGCGAATCATGTCCAAATGTTCATCTGTTATGACACTCACTATGGTGTTCGCGTGATGTTAAGTACCTATTTAGATTTTGATGTGTGCAAAACATGTATTCTAATTGGACTAAAACTAATATCTTGACTTAAGAAAATTGGCTTATAAAACTATAGTTCTTAAAAGGAAAGTCTACAGCTGTATAATTGATCATCCTACAGCTATGACATGACCTTACAGCTGTAATGTTTCTCTACAGCTAGTTTCTATGTTTTTCCAGGACCCTACAACTGCAAAGTTCAAGACTCTACATCTGACATATCCGTTTGAAGACTGAAGCACAAGTTCAAGAATTATTGAAGATTAGCAAGACCCTTAAGCTCAAATTAGTGTAGAAATTTTGCACTCACTATAGAGTACTTAATAGGAAGTTTTCACAGAGTTTCTGGAGGTTAATGAAGATTAATTCAAGTCAACCAGAATTCTGAGAATGAAGACAAATAGTACACTTTGTACTATCCTGTGTGAAGGATGAGGACCACTTCACACATGCCTATAGAGAGAGAGGAGCCTTATCCAGAATTCAAATTTGAATCTCTCAACGGATAAGTCACTCCCCTCCATCTATAAATAGAAGATGTTCTCAGAGGAAACAATAACAACAACCTGTGCATACAAGCATTCAACCTAAGCAAGTCTACAACCAACAAATCAGAGATAGAGAGTTTATTTTCTGTGATTCATAGGATAGTTGGTTAGAATTTTTCTTAGAAAGAATCACACTTATTATTGTTTTTACCTCACTTGTTTTTAATTTTCTACTTTGTGTAGATATCTCTTTGTGAGGTTTGTTAACTCTTAGTGGGTTGTTCTTAGTGAATAGGCTAGTAGTTAATCTTTTTTTAGAATAAAAATCTGAGTGAATCTAGTTCTAAGGGGGAACTACTTGTATTGATCTTTGTGATCATTTCTGAGTGAATTTGGCACCTAAGTGGTGTAACAGTGGATGTAGGTTGTCTTATTCATAGACACTGAAAAACTATAAACCCTACTGTTCTATTTATTTTGTTTATTTAATTCTTGTATTGCATATTTTATCTTACTGTTACATTCATCATTGTATTTAAATTTGTGCATAAAACTTTGTGTTTTTCACAAAGGAACTGGACTCTACAGCTGTAGACTTCCTTAAGTCACTCAGCTGTTAAGTCTGTTCAAATTGTTTTTCATTAACACTTACACATATTTCCGCTGCACATTAGAGTATTCTCAATACACTTTTAGTGTGAGAATCCCTTTGATATTTTGTCTACAAGTTGATTATTTGTTTGCAAATTTTATAACTCTGTAGCTGTAGACTTCTTAAGTCCACAACTGTAACCTTTGTGGTCCATAAACCTCTTGTAGACTGACTGTTTTTAAACTTATAAGGGTTACTGTAAGATTCTAGATTACCCTTTTTGAAAAGTTTGAAAAAATTATTTTTGACTCTCAAGGTTTATTCACCCCCCCTCTAGACCTTGACCACTTAAGGGACCAACACGTGATAAGGTGATCCCCTAGTAATAGAATCAATCGGAATGCGAGGAGGTGTGGGAAAACTGCTCGCATAGCGGACAAGGTATTCTTCCTAGTCCAATTCATGTTCAACAACATCTGACATTCGGTTCTCGGGAACTTGGGGCCTAGGAAACTAGATGGAGTCCAAGTACTCCCACGTGATCCCCTGCTTGCCATCAGAAGACTCCAAGTTTGAGGAGGTGTTGCCCGTATCATCTTCGCGAGAAGATTGCTTGAAATCTTGGTCTCCCGATGGTTGAGCTTTCTTGCGCTCGAGGGAGCGAATAACTAAGGTTGCATCTGAGTCAGAATTTAGCACGATGATGATAGTCAGGCGATCAATTGGATCCTCATCCACCATGGGTCTTTTTCTGGGTTACAGTTAGAAATTGTACGGGTTGATGCAGACAATATGGTTGGTTATTCTTAAGGGACGAAAGAAAAAGAAGAAAGAAGAAAAAATAAGAGGAAAAAATGTGAAGATTTTGATGAGGAGACAACGGAGAAGATGAACAATTACGGTGGTGACGGGTTCACAGTGGCAGCAATATTTTGGGCAATAATTTTTTTTTATATATTTCTCTCAAAATTAAGAATATAATAATAAAATCAAAGAGAAGAGAAGATGAGGAAACTAAGAGCAAACCTGGAAATAATGCTCGAGCAGATGCCATAATTTGGGGATGAATGTCGCCGGAGTCACATGAAGCTTTTCTGAAAATTTTACTATGAAATGAACAAATACATAAAGGGAAAAAGTGATCTAAACAAGAAGAAGACCTATTTATAGGTAAAAAGAATTGGAATTGAGCACAAAATGAAGGACCAGATTGCAAAGTTTTTAAAAGTTTTGACATGATTGGCACGTTTATGTTAGCTGTCACGCCAATCAAAGAAGACACCTCAAATTCTGTATTGTGCGTAAGTCAACCTCCACATGGTTGCTCGCTGCACTAGTTGGTCACTACCAACAAATTCAAAGCCAACACCCCATCAGATTTTGTTCGCCAAACCATAAGGGTGTAGACCCAAGCTCAGATTGCTCGCCAATTTACAGGATGACTACCTCATTAAAACTGGAAGCTTGACCCTAATCCATGATGTTCAAGATCAAAGGCCAAGTTGGGGGTAATTATTGATAGGCGAGCAGAAGGTTACGGTAAACGCGACCAAGAAATGGGATTAGTGAGCAGGATTAACTAAAATACGAAAAATAACAGCTGCAAGTATGAACTGCGGGACATAGACTGATAAGTGGCGAGCAACTTAAGAGTGGAAGTTCCAAAAAGTTGCTCGCCCACCAAAAGCTGCTCGTGACACCTATACTATGAAGGTTATCAGTAATAGATATGCTAAAGTTGCTTGTCGATCATCCACAAAGCACCAGGGAGCGACCAAACAACCCATCTGGGTGTATTTAGTAAACCAAAGCTCATTTACAATTATATTAAAATTATCACATAAGTAAACCATATTAACTATAATAATTACACCTCATTAACATGCTAATGTATAAATAAGATAGACGTGCACAAATAAAGGATTGCACCCTCGTAATACAAGAAATATAATATATACATGTTGACAGGAGAACTTAATTCAAGAGGTTAACACAGAAAAGCTCGGCGAAGCTAAATAGAACCTCGCCCAAGCTCCTAATAGATCAGGTTCAACCCCCGATTATACCAAGAGATAGAGGGACGCAGGCTAGCTTGCCCACTAGAGAGGAAGCTCGCCCTTATTCACGGAGACCAAGCCGGAGTCCACGCTCCATTGTTCCTAAAAATAACACAAGCCAATGGAGCTCGCCAGGAAGCTCGCCCAACGTGAGGGAGCAGAGCCACAAGTGTTTAAATAGGACATATATTCATAGTAGGACAGAGCATTGTAAAGGTTGCATGGTGATGGACCAAGATGATGGTCACGAACCCTCGTCAACACCTAAAGCCAGATAGGCTCATAAGGTGCCATCTCACAGTTGCACACCTATAAATAGGCCTCTCTTGTACCATTCTCTCAACAACTTAATCATAATACACATTTACTTTCTCTCTCTAAACTCTCTACTTTCTCTCTCTATATTATCGATCTAAGAACACATTTCTTGGATTATTGTTTGATAGGATTACATGTTATAAAAGCCACATAAAAACACCATTAGTAAATTCTATCAACAATTTGGCGCTAGAAGGAGGGTCGTCTAACCCAAAAATTTGAGAACAAACAGTGAGAGTTGTTTGAAGGTTTGAAGATTTGAAGGTGTTCTTGACCAAAACTCAAGAACACTTGAAGATACACACATATTTTCACTCTTTGAACAAAAACCCAGATTTTTGAGTTTATAAAGTCTGCAAAAGGGTTTTCAAACGCGCACGTGTACACGAATAAACCAAATTCTGGATAATTCATCACACGCAAGGCTAGACGAAAACCCGGACAAAATCACTCTGACTGGAAGTCAGCAACCTCAGCGACCTTCTCTGATAACCTCGGTGACCTTCCCCCTACGAAACCCCAGAATGCCCAAGGAACAAACCTCGGCGACTACCCGAAGATGGAAGGGAACCACCAACCAGGACCAGGCGGATGGGGAAACCTCGCGCCGAGCTCCCCAGAAAAGCAATGCTCCGCGACCCCCCCCAGCGAGTTTCAATGACTCAGGAGGAGATGAACCCCGCCCTGAGGGATCTCGCCAACAACCCCGACGAGCTCCAACGCACCATTACCGCCCTGCAGAGGTTGCAGTAGAGGCAACACAACGAGCTCGCCCTAGTACCTCGGTGAGCTCTGGCTACTGAGGCCAGGGAGCAGACGAGGCCAACCCAGGGCACCCAGACCCAGTCAATACAGCGACCTCCACCCTGAGCAAGAGGTGAGCTCCGCCTAAGCTCGCCAACACAGAGAACGCGCCGGGAAGGCCAAGGTGGTGGAGGAACCAGGTCCGCATGATGGGCGAGCTTCAGCTTATACCGAAGCATCTGCCACCCATTAATCATAGAGGAGGGAAGTCCTCCAGGGCAGGTTGTGGCCGAGGTGTGGAGAAAACGAATGAACGGCAGCCCCAGCTACGTCTCAAAGGGGAGAGTTGGACCTACAGCCTCGTAGGTCCGCCCATGATCGATTGAGGAGACCCGCAGCTGATAGATTGGGCCCCAATGGCGGGCGCCAATTCCGACCCATCACGAAAGGGTCACCCCAGAGTGAGGCACCTCGAGGGCTTGCGTCCACGAGGCGCACGACCTTCGAGCAACCTCAACCGGATGTGGCCCACAATGATGAACTGGCCACACTGAAAAAGGCCGTTGAGATGCTACAAGCACAAGTAGCAGTCAAATCTGGCGGTCCTGACGCCACCACTCTCCCCGCATCCCCGTTGGCACCTGCCATCCTCAGAGCACCGGTTCAAAAGAAAGTCCAATTCCTGGTGATGTCCGCGTACGAGGGTGAATCTGACCCGAAGGTCCACTTGGCCAAGTATGCAGACTTTATGATCTCGGTGGGTGCCACCGACGCCACTCAATGCCGGAATTTCCCGCTGACCCTCAGGGATCGAGCTCACCGCTGGTTCTCCTCACTAGCCCCGGGGTCAATCCATTCATTTGGCCAACTCACACGGGAGTTCTTGGCCTATTTTTCCAGGTTTGGATCCTACCTTACCCAGAAGCACCGACTCGCCAACATCCACCAAGGCAACGGTGAAACCGACCAACAGTACCTGGAGAGGTTCGACAAGATACTGTTGGAAGGCGAGCTGGTAAGCGAGGATACAAAGGTCATCACGGTGATGGCCGGGCTAAAAAAGGACACCGATCTCTGGAAAGAGATGCACCTCGCATGCCCGAACATTTACACCAAATTTCGCCACAAGGCGGGGGTGTTCGTAGCTATGCAGGAAGCCCTCCAGAAAGAGGTCAGTGCCTCAGAGGAGAAGAAGCCGTACAGGAATAAATCCGGGGGCACTTACAAAGCTCCCCAGAACTTGAAGGCTTTCGGCGATGGAGACGAGTTCAAGGAGAAGCTCAACCAAGTGCTCACCGTCTCCGTCGACCACTTTTTCACCACGGTCAAGGGCAAAGCCATGCTGGACGAGCAAAGAAGAATCCGTCAGGACCGCGCGAAGCTCAACCCCAATAAGTACTGTGCCTACCACCAATCGATCGGCCACTTCACCAGCGAGTGCCGTGATCTCCTCAAACAATTGTGGAAATTTTACGAGGATGGGAAGCTGGCTGAGTTCGTCAAGAAGGCACCGGCGAAGAGGACCAGGGTGAAGAGGAAGGAGGTGTCCGATGATGATGAAGAGGACGAGGACCGACGCGGCCCTCACCATAGGCGAAGGGCACATCCCCAACCTCAACAAAACCTGGAGCCTACTAGAGAACTCCTGGTTCTCGAGGAGATGATCGGAGCTGCCGGAGGTCTCCAAGATGGGAGATACTCCATTTCCAAAAGACAGAGAAAGGCCGAAATCCGGGCATTAAACCAGGTTCAGGATGGCAGCTCCAGCTCTAGGCCCGCCACACAACCCACTGATGAACTGACATTCTCTTCGGCGGACTTGGAAGGGGTACTGACGCCCCACAATGACTCGTTGGTGATAAGCGTCAACATCATGAACGTCCGAGTTCACAGATTACTTCTGGACACCGGCGCCTTCACCAACATTCTCTTCAAATCCACCTTAGATGCCTTAGGTGATTTTGAGTCGTATATAGAACCTAGCAATGCTATGATAGTGGGGTTCGGGGAAGTTGTAACCGTCCCCTTAGGTAGTATCAGGTTGAGCGTCCAGCTTGTATCGGCCGAGGACCCGGAGCAGAGACTGACTAGGTTAGTTGATTTCCTTGTTGTCGACCAGCAGTCCTCCTACAACGGGTTCCTTGGCCGCCCTTTTATTAATGAATTCAAAGTAGCGTGTTCGACCTACTACTACTGTCTAAAATTTTCAACTCCAAAAGGTGCCAGAACAGTTAAAGGTGACCAGAAAAAGGCCCGTGAATGTCTGCTCCAGATCAAAGACGGCCGGGTCAAAAAGTCTGTAATGCAGGTTCAAATCCTTGAAGAAGATGTACAGATTCCGGTACACGAGCCAAACATCCTAGACATCATCTCAACAGAAACTGAGTTGATGGAGGTAGGTGACCTGCCGTAAATTGACCAAGTCTCCGAACCTGCGCAGAACGCACAACTGGCACCAATGGAGGGGATGGAAGAAACCCAAAATAACCAAGTGCAGGAACCTGTGCAAGACTCACAACCTGCGCCCATGGAAGTGGTCGGTGAAACCCAAGGCGGAGAACCTGTGGGAGGTCAAGAACCAGTGCCAATGGAAGTTGATCCACCTCCCCAGGCCGCGGAACCATCCAAGGACGGTGAACCACCTGAAGTGCTGACAGCTGATGAACCTCTCCAGGTTGAAAGCAAAACTGATGACCTCGAACCGCGCCTAGGTCATGAACCTATGCAAATGTCACAAGACGAATGGGATGAGTTCATCAACGATCCAAGATGGAAAAGCCAAAAGAGGAAAACCGCTCCCATGGAGGAACTAACAGCACTCCCAATGGACCCGAAAAGGGACTTGGAGCTTTTCATAGGTTCCGAGTTACCAGAACCGTACCGGTCGAGGATGGAGCTGTTCTTGATGTCCAACTTGGACGTGTTTGCCTGGTCCCATGAAGACATGACGGGAATCCGATTGGAGCATGCATGTCACCGACTCAACATAGATCCGACGAGGAGGCCCGTCCGCCAGAAATGAAGGAAGTATGGACCAGACAAGTACGCGGCCCTAACTACCGAAGTTGGGAAGCTGTTGGACAACAAGCTGATCAAAGAAGCCTTATGTCCGCAGTGGGTCGCAAACCCCATCCTAGTGAAGAAGCACAATGGAACGTGGAGACTATGTATCGACTTCACGGACCTAAACAAGGCATGCCCGAAGGACAACTTCCCACTACCCCACATTGACCAGCTCGTGGATAGCACCGCTAGCCATGAGATGATGACATTCATGGACACTTTCGCGGGTTATCACCAGATAGCATTACACCCAGATGACCAGGAGCATACGGCGTTCTACACTAACAAAAACATGTACTGCTGGGAAAGGATGCCGTTCTGGCTTATCAACGCCGGAGCGACCTACCAAAGATTGGTGAATAAGATGTTCGACCAACACATCGGCGAATCCATGGAGGTGTACATAGATGACATAGTTGTCAAGAGTTTGACCTTCGACATACTACGCCACTACAACATGAAGTTGAACCCCAAGAAGACCAGCTTCGGTGTGCATTCAGGGAAGTTCCTAGGACATCTGGTGAGCCAGTGAGGAATAGAAGTCAACCCGACGCAGGTCCAATGTATTATCGAGATGAGTATGCCCGATTCTATACAGAAGATTCAGAGGTTGACCGGGTGTATGGCAGCTTTGAACAGATTCATCTCCAGGTCTGGCGATCGAAACCGTCCATTCTTTGAGGCGATAAAGGCGAACATGCGCAGATATAAAGAAGCGGCTAAAGCCAACAAGCTTCACCTTAAAAACCACTTCGAATGGACGGGCGAATGCCAGCGAGCTTTCGAAGATATTATAGCATACCTGGCAGACACGCAAATCCTAGCAAAACTGGTACCTGGTGAAAAGCTATACCTGTACCTCGCTGCGTTGGAGGTTGCAATTAGCTCCGTCCTGGTTCGAGAAGAGGTGAAAACACACCTACCAGTGTACTATGTAAGCCAAGTCCTACACAAAGCCGAGTTGCGGTACACCCCAACAGAGAAGCTAGCCTATGCACTGGTGATAAGTGTTAGAAAATTGAGGCCCTACTTCTTCGACCATCCGGTAGAGGTGTTAACAACATTCACACTAAGGCAAATACTACAACGGTCGGACACTGCAGGACGCTTGTTGAAATGGTCAGTGGAAGTTAGCCAGTACGGAATAACCTACGCACCCCGAACAGCGATCAAGGGACAAGCGCTCGCCAACTTTATCGTCGAGCTAAATTTCCCGCAAGATCCGACAAGGGGACGTGTAGCTCCTTGGCACCTCTACGTCTACGGATCATCAACTAGCACAGCACCAGGAGCCGCGGTAGTTTTGATCAGCCCTGAAAGATAGGTCTTCACCTCTGCAATCCGGTTCGACTTTAGAGCAACCAATAACGAGGCGGAGTACGAAGCTTTGATAGCCGGACTTAGGTTATCATTAGCTATGGGGGCAACCAATCTTCAAGTTTTCGGAGATTCCCAGCTAATAATATCCCAAGTCCGGGGGGAGTACGAGGCAAAAGATCAGCAAATGATGACGTACCAGAAGATAGCAGCACATCTGATCTCGATGTTTACGCAAGTTTGCATCAATCAGATACCAAGGCTGGAAAACACACAAGCAGACGCACTAGCCCGACTAGCTACCAGTAACGGCGAAGTTGACTTGACGGAGGTTGTCATCACCAACTTGAAAAACCCCTCGACATCTGATTACAAAGTAAATCAGACCTCGAGTGGGGGGCAAGAGGATGCTAAAGATTGCTGTATTCCGATCCAAAAATACTTGAAGGACGGAACAATCCCAGGAGATGCATGGGAAGCTAGTCGGCTAGTGAAACGAGTAGCCAGATATACGTTGGTGGATGGCCAACTCTACAAACGTGGATTCTCTCTACCCCTACTCAAATGCTTATCCAAAAAGCAAGGGTTCGAGGTGTTAGAAGAAATTCACGAAGGAATTTGCGGAAGTCAAGCTGGGGGGCAAGCTTTGGCGTACAAGACAATCAGACAAGGGCACTACTGGCCCACTCTTCGCAAGGATGCCATTAGCTTCGCACGGAAGTGCCGAAAGTGTCAACTTTTCGCACCAAATATCCACTCCCCAGCTACTCAGCTAAAGTCAGTCTTCAGCCCGTGGCCTTTCGTAAAATGGGGTATCGACTTGATCGGCCCATTTCCACCTGGCAGAGGCGGTGTAAAGTTTACTGTCGTAGCAGTGGACTATTACACCAAATGGGCTGAAGCCGAGGCACTCACAACGATAACGTAGGAAAGGATGATCGATTTTATATGGAAGAATCTAATCTGCCGGTTCGGACTTCTGCAATCGATCATCATGGACAACGGGAGGCAGTTCAACGGCCAGAAGTTGAGAGATTTTTGTAGTTCGTGGAACATCAAGAAGCACTACTCAACTCCAAACCATCTGCAGTCGAACGGCCAGGTTGAGGCAGTCAACAAAATTCTGAAGCACACGCTGAAAATCTGCCTCGAAGACAAGAAATGAAGCTGGGCAGACGAACTTCCGGAGGTTCTGTGGTCTTATAGAATATCTTACCGAGCAAGTGCCGGAGAGACACCATTTTCCCTAGCCTTCAGAACTGAAGCAGTAGTACCGGTGGAAGTCCAGAGTAAGACCTGGAAAGTGGCAGGGTTTGACGAAGAAAAGAATGATGAAGCCTTAGCAGTCGAAAAAGATCTGATTGAAGAGACCAAAGCTTCGTCAGAAATGAAAAATGCCACCTACAAGCGTAGAGCGGAAAAGTACTATAATTCCCAAGTCCAGGATCGAAAGTTCAAGGTTGGGGATCTAGTACTAAAAAAGAAGCTAATGGCCCCACCGGGTGTATTCAGGTCAAACTGGAAAGGACCGTTTCGGGTTACCGCCGCCTGGGCAAACGGCACATATGACCTCGAGGACACTGAAGGAAAAGCCTCGTCGTACACCTGGAGCGCAGCACACTTGAAGAAATTTTATCAATAGACCGAGATTTTGTAATAGACTAGCCGAAGGTTCGCATCAGAAATGTTGATGACAACCGGTGTAAATCATGTTTCTATATGAAGTTAGAAGTTTTTCTTGAAAAAATATCCAACTGCTCGAAGGTTCGCGAAATATTCAACCTTTCGAAGGTTCGCGAAATATCCAACCGTTCGTAGGTTCGCGAAATGTCCAACTGTTCGAGGCTTCATAATGCGCAAGGGCCAAGGTCCCGAACGTTATAATCTAAAGGCTCAAAGGCAAAGGTCAAAGTGCCCCAGGTCAGCGAAGGTATCCTTCTTAAAGGATCACTAAGCGCCTACTGCCATAAGTTATAAAAATTCACAAAAAGACAGTTAAAACGTCTAAGGCAAGGTTCATGAAACCCAATCGCCCAAAGTGAATTAAACGAAGTACAACTCGCTACCCCAAGTGGTTTAAGACGAGCAATTTGCGGCCCTAAGTGGCGTAAGACGGAGAATGTGTACTAATCAAACGAGGGTACGATTCGTAGTCCTAAGTGATGTAAAATGAACGGTTCGCTTCCCTAAATGGTACAAGACGAACAATTGCATACCCATAATGAATGAATACGAGCCAATTAAAATCATAACGTAAGCGTAAAAACGTAAATAGACAAAGTTGGATCAAAAGGGTCAAGTTTCATTCAAAAATACTTGAGGAATTTTCAAGCCAAAAATGATGCTTGAAAAATTTCCCAAGTATAAGTAGTGGTGCTAGCCACAAAGGTCGGCTAGCTGACCATCTTTGAAGTACAAAAGAAAGCTCCTTTTGGGCGAGCTATACAAAGCCCGGCGAGCTACTATCACTTGGCAAAAAGCAAAAAACTACAAAAACTATTCTAATGAAAGCAACGAAAAAGAACTAAGTCTCCGGAGCTACGGGGGCTCCGGAAGCTGGAATGGCAGCAGCATTAGCAGGAACCTCGGCAGGGTCGGCGACCTGGGGGTGACCTCCTCACCTACGGTCCGCCCAGCTGGGGGTGAGAGCCTCGGCAGAATGGTGATGTTACCAGTGCACCCACTGGTGTCCAAATCACCGAGGTTCAGCATGGCATCCCCGCAGGCGTCTTGAAGTTGCTCCATAGTGGGCGGGGTTTGCCCTTCCTCATTGGTGACCTCCCCCTCGCCGACGTTCAGCTCCGGCACGGGAATAGTGTTAATAATCTTGAATCGGGCTGGTACGAAGTCGAGAGGGACTCCGAGCTCAGGAAGGTCACCAATATCCAGCTCGGTCTCATCGGGGAAGGGAGCCTTGTCCAGGCACTCCTTGAAGTCGCCAACCACCGCCGTCAGCTCGTCATTTTTATGAGCTCGCGCCCACCAGATGGTCCGAATAACCTCAGCGTAGCACTGGACAAACCCCTTATCAGAGGCTTCAGCCCTCGCAGCAACCAAGCTCGCCGAGGAGGTGGCGTCGTTGCGAAGCTCGGTAAATTCATTGATCTTCGTCGAGAGCTCCTCCCTGAGCTTAGTGCACTCCTCATCGGCGCTCTTCACCAAACCCCGATACAGCTCCAGCTCCCTTCTGGTCATAGCATGCTCGCCGACCTCCTTCGCGAGCTTCTCAGCGAACTCCTCTTCCTTGGCCTTGATTTGCGCATCCACTTTTTTCTGGATGGAGGCGAGCAGTCTCTGAAGCTGGCCGAGGTTATCGAGAGCGCTGCTCTCAGATGCCAAGGCGGCAGTCACCTTTCCCTCGGCGAGCTCCAAAGTCTTCTTCAGCTTGTCAGCTTTTTCTGCCATTGTTAAGTAGGCCTCGTTCCTCTTCTGGCGACCTTCTCTAGTTGGGCAGCCTGATCGATCACTTTCTGACTCGTGAGCAATAGCCCGCTCGCGTGGTGCATCGTGAGTCGGGCATTCTCGATCAGATTCTGACTTTCAATGGTCGCCAGCTGGGGGGTCGACCAGTACCTCGGCACCTCGCTCACAGTATTCCGAGCGAGGCCGGGGGGAAGGTCGGGCATGGAGGTAAGGGAGCGAGATCTCTCGTAAGCATGGATGGCCTCATGCCTGTTGGGATGTGCAATGGGAGCATAGCTGCAAAGTCGAAATAGTTGGAAGTTAAGAAAAAGAATGCGAGAAAACGACAAGGAGTGAAACCAAGATGGCAAGCTACTCACTGAGCTCGCTCTGGGTCCCAGCCCAGGAGGGTGTCATCCACTGTTTGAACCCCAAAAGGAGATGGAGAAGGTGGCGACCTTTGGAGAGGAGTGACTGCCAGCAGAGCAGTTGAGTGAGTCGAGCCACCTTGCTCCGACCTTGTGTCAGCTTGCTCGGCACGCTCTGAATCCTTTTCGTCGTAGAGTAGGGTCCGAGCTTTCTTACGAGCATGGGTGTCGCCCTCGCCTACTCGGGATCCATCACCCCTATGAAGACCCCTCTTCCCAGGACCTCGCTCAGGCGTGGTGCCGACTCGCCCTCCACAGCCTTGGATTTTGTCGGGGCTCTAGTCGGCCCTTTCTCGGTTTCGGACCTGCCTACCTCACCCTTCTTCGAGGCGGGCTCCGCTTTCTTGCTCGCTTCCAGTGCGAGCATTGATGGCAAGGCCAATTTGTTGGGGCGAGGTGGACCCATGGCAAACCGGCGAGCAATGACTTCGTAAGCTGGGGGGATCTCAACAGTTGGGAAGGTGACCCAATTACCGTCTGCAAAAAGAAATTTTGAAGAAAAATGGTTAGCAACTTGGCGAGCTACCCATCTAGTGAGAGTTGCGAACCTGGAAGCTCGGGGCCTTGAACTGCTAGGTGATGTGGCAAGGTATGAAGCCCGGCAAGCCTAAGGCAGTGGTGCTGGCTGAGGTGGGCGATCTCTTGATCCTCTTTACTCCTCAAGTAACACACAGCTCGCACCAGGTCAAACTCGATTGGAATTTCGGGCTTGCCGCGACTAGACTTGTGGTGCTTCAAACCTGCAAGAGAAAGGAATTAGATTAGTAAATCTAATTCAACCCACGCACACCGAAGTAGGCAACCTACTGCTAGCCTCCCCATATTCATCAGGGGAAGGAATTCGTCCTCCTCGCCCGGAGTAACTTGTGGAAGCTCGCCAATCTCCGCCCATGAAGATGAATTGCTGCTTCTAGTCACGAATCTTGTTCGGAAGGATTCCCAAAAATTTCTCCCTCGGGCGAGCTTTGAGGTAGTAGTACCCCTTGCCATCATTCACTTGCCGAGTTACTGTAAACAACTCGTTAAGCTCGGTGGTGGTCAATCGATTCTCGTACCCCTCCAATCCGAAGACCGCCAACACCGCCAACAAACTGCTGCAAGTGTTCGGAGTGAGCTGTGTGATGGCGAGGTTATTGTCCAGAAGAAATTGGCCGATGATCGGGTGCAGGGGCAGTGTAAGCCCGGCCTCAAGGGTGTGGACATTTATAGCGGTCAACCCCTCCCGAGGTGCGTCGGCTCGCTCATCCTTTTCAGGGGTATACAAGAAGATGTCGAGGGGCATCTGGTACCTCGCGTGGAACTGAGAAAGTTGGTATTCATTGATAACACTCCGGACATTTAGTCTGATTTGTTCGCCGCATCCCGGTAAGTTCGGCCAGGGAGATCGAAGCTCACCGCGTGTTGAGCGACGTACTCTTCCCAGTCGAAGGCATGGACAACGTCGGCGGGGACCTGGCGTTCGATTAACTGAGGCTCCAGGAAATCGATGGATTGGAACCACTCGAGGGTAACCTCCTCAAGGTCGCCATCTGGTTCATCAACCTCGGCGGCCTCCGCTTCCTCCTCCTCAGCGATCTCCTCATTTCCACCAGCCTCCCTCTCCTCAGGGGCGACCTCCTCCTCGTCCCCCCAAACCTCGCGATGGACGAAGCTGGTGGCTTTCTCAATCGGCTCAGAACGAACCTCGCCTAATAGCTCACCACGATTTGGGCGAGCTACTGAGTTAGCCTCAGATCCAGACTGGATAACGATCGGGGTCATTTGGGGAATGGGACCACTATCGGTCATAGGCTATTTCTCGGGGTTACGGTTCGAAAGGGTTTCACTCGATGCTTGGGTCGACATGGTTTGAACGAGGTTTGAAAAGTTCCAAAATGATCCAAATGTTTCGGCTGCCGGAGTTAAGGTACGAGGGCGATCGGAAAATCCGAAAGGTCACCGAAAACGTCCGAAATTTCCAGGAGCTTGAAGAAATGGGAAGAAGAACAAAGGGAATCTGCAAAAGAAGTGAAAGAAAGAAAGGAAATGGGTGTTCTACCTTGAAGAATGCCCAAAACTCCATTGGAAGCAAAGGACGTCGATCGCCGGAAAATGCTCTGAAATTTCGGAAGTGGTAAAAGTGAGAAATGACCCTAATTTCTCATATATATAGACACGGGTGCGAGCTTGAATTTTTGGAAAGCTCAGGGACCTGCATGTAAGAATTTGAAAATTTGTCATGATGAGCACGAGAAATAACGCCTAAAAAGGCATGCACGATGCCTGGATTCTCGCACCATGTCGACCCACGAACCGCCATGGAGAAGGTCGCCCACGAGCTCGGCATCTAACTAAAGGATAGTTCGCCAACACTCGAGCCTCCATCCACAGAGATAAGTCAGCTCACCCACACATTAGAAATATCATGATGTGAGCGAGCTGGGGGGCAAATGTTGACAGGCGAACTTAATCCAAGAGGTTAACACAGGAAAGCTCGGGGAAGCTAAATAGAAGCTCGCCCAAGCTCCTGATGGATCGGGTTCAACCCCCGATCATACCAAGAGAGAGAGGGACGCATGCGAGCTTGCCTAATAGAGAGGAAGGTCGCCCTTATTCACGGAGGCCAAGCCGGAGTCCACGCTGCATTGTTCCTAAAAACAACACAAGGCAATGGAGCTCGCCAGGAAGCTCGCCCAACGTGAGGGAGCAGAGCCACAAGTGTTTAAATAGGACATATCTTCATAGTAGGACGGAGCATTGTAAAGGTTGCATGGTGATGGACCAAGACGAGGGTCACGAACCCTCGTCAACACCTAAAGCCAGATAGGCTCATAAGGTGCCATCTCACACTTGCACACCTATAAATAGGCCTCTCTTGTACCATTCTCTCAACAACTTAATCATAATACACATTTACTTTCTCTCTCTATATTATCCATCCAAGAACACATTTCTTGGATTATTGTTTGATAGGATTACATGTTATAAAAGCCACATAAAAACACCATTAGTAAATTCTATCAACAATACAATTATCCTCCCTTTCTACTTTCAATTGAAAACCAAGCAACACATTCCAACAAAATGTTTGGTGATTATTTAGATTAATAAGCCACTTTAATCCCTCCAATTAAGAAAGGTTACCAACATGTGTAACCTTTGGTTACAACATATTTAACCAAATTCCGTTTTTTGAATCATACTCTTAATAAATCCGACCCGATAAAAAAATAAAATATAAATGAAATTATTTATACATTTGATATTCATAAATTAAATGCAAAATTAAATTATATTTCAGGTGGCAGCCACTGGTTATAAAATTTCTTATAACCGGTAAATGTACTAAAAATAAAAATATTTTAAATATATAAGATCAATTTCAAAAAGTATAAAAATGAGTGGACTAAAGCAAGAAATTTGACTAACATATTGGGCATTATATAATTCCAAAGAAAAAACAGGGGTTTAGAGTGAGATATCTGTTGCTGCCCGCTACCTCCTGTAATCCTCACACACCAAGTAAATACTATCTCGAAGTACATAAAAGACACACATGAACTAATCATGTAATTTGGAACTACTCCATTTGGATGAATGGATTTAAAAAATATATATATGTAGAAGACATATATTACAAATCATGAATTTTAAAGAGATGGAAGAGAAGGAAAAAAGTAGAGGAAAGATAGAGATAGAAAGGGTAAAGAGGAGGGATTTTACAAATGACATGATTTTGATGAGGATTTAGAATTCCTCCATTTTGAACATAAACTCAAATCTAAGTATATGTAAATTCACCAAACTTACTTGTAAAGAGTGGTTATTTGTGTGTGAAATCCACGGATTTCAAATCTATCCATCCAAATGGAGCCTAAAAGATAGTTATTGCCATGTGCATAAATATTTGTTCAATACACAGGTATATTTTCCATAAAATTATTCCACTTTTTCTACTTCAAGTAAATGTCATTTGTATATTATATCAAGATATCATCACAATTGAGAAAATTACACTTTTGGTCCCATCAACCACGAGGGTTCACGATTTTGGTACCATAATTTACACATTTAGTTCCAAATAGCAAATTTTGAACACGTTTAGTCCCAACGCCAGTCAACTGTTAGTCCACCATTAGCACTTTTGGTCCCAACAACAAAAAGATAATATTTGGTGCCAAATTTGATGCCCAAAGTGCTAAAATGACTTGGCCAAAAATTCCTATATAAAGCTACAATGATGAAAATATCTCGATATTTCCCCGATATATCCATTTTTCGTGGGCACCGATATCGATATTGGTTAAAAATAATATTTCCATAATACTCATTAAAAAAAAAAATATATATGTCTGTAATATCAATATCGCTTATTTTTCCATAAATTAGACTAAATATCGTTAAATATTGAGAAAATATCGATGAATTTTGAAAAATAATCCAAAAAACACTGTATATGTATAAGCTTATTGCAACTGTACAATTTATTCAAATTCTTCTGTTAAATTTATGTATTATATGTTTGTTCTTAAATTTTTATAATTTTTTAAATTTACCGATATTGATATATCCGTCGATATTTCCAGAAATTAAAGACCTCAATATTTTCATCGATACCAATATTTTCAATCTTGCATACATATCGAAGAAAGAAAGAAGCAAAGGTAGGTTGTTTAAACATCCTTATTTTTCTTCTCTTAAGGCTTTTTCACAGCAGCAACAACCTCCACTAAGCTAGACATGGTGATAAATTTCTTATCTGCAAAAATCAAAACCCACATTTCAGGACTAAATGTGTAAGTTATGGGACCAAAATCGTGGACCCCATAGTTGATGGGACCAAAAATGTCATTTTCTCGAAAAGGAAAAAATGACTAACGTCCACGTGAGAGACACGTGACATTCCGTTAAATTTTAACAGATTTGGGGCTAAATGTGTAAAAATAATGAATTTTGGTACTAAATGTTTTCAAAATTTGCAATTTGGGACTAAATGTGTAAGTTATGGAACCAAAATCGTGAATCTCCATGATTGATAGGACCAAAAGTGTCATTTTCTCCATCACATTTATTTGTTCAATACTGGTATATTTTCCATAAAATTAGTCCACTTTTTCTACTTCAAGTAAATGTCATTTGTATATTATATCAAGATATCATCACAATTACCCATATATACGAGTAAGAGTAAGTCTGTTATGCTTCTACGGATTAAGATCCCCTCCTATATAAGAGGGTACTGTGCAAGAGGGGAACCGTCGGATCACACACATCTGTGCGGTTGTGTGCGAGTGTGTGTATGATCTGACAGTTCCCCCTGCACAGGACCCTCATGTACAGGAGGGCATCCGAATCCGTGCTTTTACAGTGCAATTCAAGTGCATTTTAAAAACTTACATAAAGTACTATTGAAAAGTTACACATATTATTACTAAAAAATATTTTTAAAATTACTTTTTAGTAATAACATGTGTGACTTTTCAATAATAAATTACGTAAATTTTTAAAAATACACTTTAGTTGCACAGAGCAATTGATATATACAAAACTAAGCCATATAAATAAATATTTTAATTTATCTTAATTATATATATATTTAATGTCATTCGTTCCTATACGACCAGAAAACAAAATTATTACAATATAAAGTTTATTCCTAAATACAATTAGTCTCGAGTTCAGACTGCAATTTTTTCGAGTATTATTGTACAACGTGCCATTCATCTCAAATCTTATCATAAAAATAACGAGCCAACACTAATTTGCAACAAGTTGGTCTACTATATCTTTATTGCACCATACAACTCAATCTTATCATAAAAAATTGTGAACAGAGAAGGAATAAAAGGAGAAGAAATGAGAGGAAAATATATTCATCCATTAGTTTCACATGAGTTTTTCTTTTACAGCAGGAGAAAAAAAAATTGTTCATCATCCCTACCAAAAATATTCGAATTGCTCATCCAACATCACATATATCAGTCATTATAATCGTAACTAAGACTTGGAAAAGATGTGTGCCGCGCCCTCTGGCTTCTTTTGGGAAGGGCATCTAAACATATACAACAAAGCTTACATTTTGAGGCGACGAGCAAAACTGTAGAAGCAGGAAACCGAATTTTGTTTGGCATAGACTGAGGGTGTGGATCTTAAGAGCAAAATATAACTTGAAGCTGTATCGGGTGACAATTGTTCAACATCAGTGCCTTCTTTTCTTTCCATAAGACTTTCCATGCTTCCTAGACTTGTTCATCTTCCACTTGTCATTTCCAGCTGGCCGGTTTTCTTCCTCAATCTCCCGAACCTTGCGTTTCCTGCAAGGTTTTGGCACATAAGAAAACCAAAATAGAACACCATAATGGATAAATGCCTTCCAAATGAGAAAGATTATAGAGCAACAATCATGCCATTGCCTCGTATGCTATTTGGCTTTCAAAACTAACAGGACGAATATTGTTCTCTAAAGGAAAAGTAAATACCTATAATAAAAAAATTGGCCATCAGAAAGTAGCTCGTCAGCAAAGGTTGCTTTCCTCTCCTTCTTAGTAAGTCTACCACTAAAGAATTCAGATGATGACTCTATCACAGTCCCAACCTAATAAATTAGAGAACGACATAATCATCACATAGCCTGAGGCCAGGAAATAGTGAAATGTTGCAATGTTAATATTAAGGTTATACTTGCCTGAAAATACTTGGGAAGTGTTTTGGATCTAGAATCACCCTTCTTATAGTGCCTTTTTGGATCTATTGCACTTCTCAACTGTAACAATTAGCATATTCAATTTTCAATCACGAATCAGTATACCAAATGAATTTCATTACACTCAAAATGCCATAGAAGTACACAATTATATCGTAAAATGAAAACCAGGACAAACCAAGGTATTTGAGTGATGAAATCAATTAATATGAAATATTATATCTTCCAATGGCTGCTTAAGAATGTGAAACCACAATCAGTCCAGCATAAAATTGAGTAACATCAACTTAAACGTTAGCCATATGTATATTATGTATACAGCACTCACAGTTTTATCTCCCATCTTACTAGAAGCACTACAGATTCCACAGAAAAATGACCAGCAAAACATATTAACGTATTCAATTATTCATATATGAAAATGGGATGAATGTCTTTGGGACTTGTGAGCAGTCGAGAATATCAATTTTCACCTGAATTATGTGTATCTAAACATCACTAGCAACCAGATAGTAAAATGTTGAAATCCATATTGGCAGATGTAAAAAAGATAAATTAGTCATTCCTTGAAAAGAAAAACTCGTTAGTTCCATTGATGAGGCAATCACCACAAAATATAAGGAAAAGAAAGGAGAGAAAAATAGAATTCTCCAACCACGAAGGTTATCTTCAAGTAAGCAGCATTTGAAGTAAACAATACCAAATAAGAACGTGTTAATATTTGCAATATGAATATACATGTACACAATGATGCAAAAATCGGGTTAGGTGGCCCGACCCGATTTTTGCAAAATCTGCAATTCTAGGCATTTTTGTTCCTAGGAGCTCTCTAGGTGGCCCTAGGTACCATATAGGCGGTCCTAGATTTATATTTTTATCTATTTAGAATAAATAGGTGCTAGAAAACGCTCGATTACCGATTTCCGACTTCTACACCCTTGGTTACATGTATAAAAAAATGCAGATACCATAGCACCATTAGGAAAGAACGAAAACAAACAGAGCATTATTGAAGAAGCAAATAAAAAACCAATACCTTTAATAGTTGGAGATCCTTTTTGAGCTCTGGCGTTATAGTTTGAGCAGGCATATCAAACCTGCCAGAAAAGAACAATTCAAATTATCATATCAGAACAAAAATAAATGACTGAAAATTAAACTCAAAGAAGAAGTGAACAGGTTGAGAACCAATTCTTGCCGACAGTGTCCTTGGTTTGTTTCTTCAACAATTTGTTAAGTTTTTTGGGGTCATTGGGAGGAAGACAAAGACCATCAACGAGCTCAGGATTTGGTTCGTAAAGGGTGCTGCCTTTAGCCTCGTTACCAGTGCATTTGTCATTTTTGGTGGACGAAAAAACATCAACTTTAGGTTGCCATGAGAGCCCAATTACTGCCTTGTTCTCACACATCCTGTAGAAACCTATGCTTTTTCCGGGGAGGAGATTAGAGTTTAGTGTTGGGTGTCAATCCAACTCTTTTTTCACAGCTTAAAAAGGAAGTAGTTCACACTCACAGAAGTCAATAAAAAAAATATTTTTAATTCTTTTACTAACTTCACAGTCACATACTCCCATTTTTCTTAAAGAACTATGTATTCACTCCTATAAAGAAAGAGTTGGGAAGGAGGGAGTAAGAAATGGTATAAAATATACACAACATTCAATTATAAATTTAAAGCACGTTTGATAATAGTAATATCACAAAGGAAAGGAATAGGAAGTACTATTCTGTAGCACAATGTCTGGTCTAATTTTGATGAACAGACAATACAATCTAAAGAGTATACTCCAAGCCAACACTATGAATGTCCTCTTACAATATTTAAAATGAAATAATTAAGGTTGCATTTGGATAGAATCATTTGACATTCAAGGGATTTGAAAATGAATTTATTTCAAATGACATGGTTTTGATAAGTATTTGAAATACCCCCAATTGGTGTTTATCTGTGTGTCACTTCGTTCGTAACAGTTTTTTACCATGCAAAGTAATGGTAGCAACTCTCATTTCCTCTTAACTATATTTTTAAAATTAAGGTATTCCCAAATTGAACGAGTAAAGAAGGAGGTCTGAGAGAAGGCAACTTCAAGTTACCAAAAAAGCTTACAGTTTTAATGATATGTGTTGGAGATGATTTTATACAACTAATCCAATATTCTCAAGCATCTTTTTCCTCAGTCTATCTTTCCTCAAATAACAATGTAACATAATAATTCACACTGTCAATTTGACTTTTCCCACTGGTTTTCAAGAGTCATCAATTATTTTTTCAACTTATAACTTAGGAGGTTGCAAAATTTGACAATCCTTTATGCTATCTGACAGAAGGTTCAAGTTCTAATATGGAAGAACTTACAATATCAATTAAACAGTCTGCAAATGTAATGGAATCTAGTTCTTACATTATTACAACTGATCAGCTATTCTCTTTCTTTTTCTGTGTGTTCTAGATCACTCACTATTCTTATTTAGTTCAAATGTCAACATAAATTTATTTCCCACAGTCAAAGTAACTCGTTTTCCCTAGATATAAGATTCATCAATTTTGTGAGACTAGAATGTTGCAATTTTCAATAACTCTATGGCAATCTTTCTTTAATCATAAATTTAAAAAGAATTTATGTAGCATTGGTATGACTTCTGACCCATGCATTAGTCTTAAGTATATAAATCAAAATTTGTAGTTATAAATACAATTCAAAAGGTTTAAATCATAACACATATACAACGAAAACTCAAAAATGATTTCCACAGCGAATGACATCCATGCATATAGTTTAAATCATAGAACAAAAGATAGTAGAAGCTCACGTTTTGAGTTGCAATCCCAACTTCATCCGCTGGAAAGGATCCCAAAAGCATCAGTTCTCATTTCTCACAACAGAACCGAGAAAAAATCATACTACTATATTACACACTAGTTTTAACTATTCTTTCTTAAGTATTCCTCAATGTCTGTTTCATCAGAGCCCAACAAATCTCTATAAATACAGGCACTTTATGCCATTGAAACCCCCCCCCCCCCTCCCTCCTCCTCTACCGACCCATCACATCCATGCACATTAAAAATTGTCTTCATAGTTTAGGTTGCATAGTTATCAATGAATTGCTATAAGATATTTTATTCATCATTAACTCATTCATATTACATGATAAAATTGATATAAGAAATTGGTCAAAAATGAAAGGAAAAACAAATTCTCTTGAAACACTGAACACTAGCCTCAAATAAAAAGGAGAAATCAACAAATGGCAGAAACCAAAAAAGCTGAAGAAACTCACCAACTGACACCGGCTGTGGGGCTGCGACTGACACGCCAATGGCGGAGCTAATCTCCTCGGTGGTCTACGGAATAGGACGGCGGCGATGATCACAACGAACCGCCACGAAGGACGCTGAACAGTCAAAGCGGCACCCACAGGCCTCGAAGGGGAGCGACGGCGGCGCGGAGGAGCAGCAGAAGTTTTTTCAGCACAAGAAACTCGGGTGGGATGTAATGTAAGCGCCCGAAACGTTAAAGAAGGGTAAAATAATAACTATAATTAAATCAGGATAGTATTTAGATATTATTTTCAAAAACAATAATATATATAAATTAATTTAAAAAATTTATATCTCACACAATTAATTTATAATTAATGTGATTTTTTAATCATTTTATAATTTTTTCCTTCCACAATTATAAATGCGATTGCTCAATCATATCTATCATCTACCATCTACCATGTTCTGGTATGCTCTTGTTTAATGGGCCTGGAATACTGGAGGCCCAATTTTAATGGGCCAGCACGATCTTTTCAATTGGGCTGTACAACTGGGCCTACCGTT
Organism: Prunella vulgaris; assembly: GCA_026898435.1. Classification (NCBI taxonomy): domain Eukaryota; kingdom Viridiplantae; phylum Streptophyta; class Magnoliopsida; order Lamiales; family Lamiaceae; genus Prunella; species Prunella vulgaris. Next base: position 263,501 of record JAPKLY010000244.1, on the reverse strand, counting down.
TGAGAACTGTCGTTGTCTTTTAGCGCCAAAAAGAAATAGAGAAAAACTTGGGGAAAAAGTGGAATTCTTTAATCAAAAGCATGCTGTCCACAGCGCTAACCTCCCACCCCTTTCCCCTCCACAAAACCAACAAATTCTTCCACAACCATCACAGTCGGCGTCCAAATTGCAAATCCTTTAGGATTCATGCACGGGAATCGTCTTCAAGCCTGCAAGAGATCAAGACGCCTCCGGCAGTACAATCAGATGATAGGAAGGAACTATTGACGAGCTGGGAAAATATAGCTCTGCCTCCGCTAGCGGTGGCGAAGAGGGTGATTTTGGTGCGGCACGGACAGAGCACGTGGAATGCAGAGGGCCGAATCCAAGGCAGCTCCGATTTCTCAGTGCTCACTCAAAAAGGTGAATCTCAGGCCGAGACCTCGCGCCAAATGCTACTTGATGATTCCTTCGATGTCTGTTTTTCTAGGTATTTTGTTCCTTCTCGGTCTGCTTGTTCATCTCCCTGAGGTTACTAATTCTTAGTTTTTTTCTTTACTTAATTTAAGTAGTATAACAGTTCTCGAATACATTGGTGGCATTCAGAGGCAGTGGCTAACTATTCATTTTGTCAGAAAACTAATGTGGAACTTGTTCTTAGATCATTACCTTTTACTCTATTCTTATACGGTTATTATTTTTTAATCCAATTCCTCATTATTTTCTGCTTAAATGTTTGTTGAGTTGCTTGTAAATACTAAATTTCTTGCAATTCTGATTGGAATTTAAAGAGATGAGTAATTATAAAATTCTGCGATGTTTGTGCAGTTGAATCCAAAAATAATTGTAGGGTTTTTGTTTGGAGTTTGTAAGTGTCAGAATGTCTTAGTTACTTAGTCCATTGATACATTTTCATTCAATAAGAAGCTTCGACTCATAGTTGCACACAATGTGTATGATGCTGAGTTGTCAAATTTTTTAATTTTTTATTTAAAAAGTCTCTATTAGAAAATGAATGACCAAAAGGCTATTCTGTATGCAAGTATAATTTTATATACCAGGTAACGGACTACTATATATCTTCAATTTCTTCGCACACAAACTTATTGAACTTATTGTTACTGATGTTACAGTCCACTGATTAGATCAAAGAGAACCGCAGAGATCATATGGGATTCTCGAAAGGAGGAGATCTTAACAGATTCCAATTTGAGGGAAATTGATCTCTATTCATTTCAAGTTAGTATAAGCTGAATTTCAAAGATCTCTTTTATTAAGCATGTCAATTTAGTTTGTTGTACGTGAGATAAAGCCATAATTCTAGGGGGCCTGTAAATGCAATCAACTTTATTGCTCTTCATAGGGCCTCCTAAAGAATGAAGGAAAAGCTAAATATGGGGCAGCCTTTCGTCAATGGCAAATAGATGCACCAAATTTCAATATTGATGGTCATTATCCGGTGAGGGAATTATGGGCAAGAGCTAGAAGCTGCTGGACTAAAGTACTTACTCATGAGAGCAAATCAATACTTGTAGTTGCTCATAATGCTGTCAATCAAGCACTTGTTGCCACAGCACTTGGTATTATATTTCTTTCTTTCTTGCAACTTAATGTGAATTCTGTCATGAAACATAATTTTTCTATCCTTGTTTGGTCTCCGCTACACATAGGACTGGGCACGGAATACTTTAGGTATCTACTTCAGAGTAATTGTGGTGTAAGTGTGCTGGACTTCACTCCAAAAACCGAAGGGGGATCTCCAGAAATATGTCTTAATCGTCTGAACCAGGTATACAACCTAATCAGGACCTATATTTGATGATTTGTTATTCTCGATTCATTAATTGGCTGGTTTATCTCCTGAGCAAATTGCTGATATGAAAAAGTGGAAAAGAGCTCATTACAGCTCAAATTCTGTACTTAAATTGTTCAAAAGCATGCTAATCTGCCATTATCTTTTGTGTATTTCAGTTTACAAGCCTTACTGCTCATGATTTTCTTCTATACATCCCGCTAATGCTTTGGATGTAGTAATTCCTCACGTTTGCATCAATTCAAGAATCAATTTTATTTTCTTTAGTCCTCCACAGTTGCCAGTACATTATTTTATTTCATCTGATAGCAGTCCTAATTCTCCTATTTCGTGGTGGTGGTGTATCTTATGGAATGAGTTCGAAATATATCAGATACTAAGTACTGAATTTGCCCTTAGATCTTATAATGTAAATTTGTTTAGGATCAATTATCGTAATATTGCAGAAAACAGAACCAAAAATGAAAGCAGCTGTCTGAAGAAGGTTCTTGAGTAGGAATGCAGGGAACTAACTGTGCTTAACAAATGAGTACTCTTTTTGTGTAACTTATCTCGTATAGCCATTCTATCATGAACTACATCTTGTTTTTAATATAAATACTTTATTGATGTCTTTTCTTTTATTTTGATCCTGCATTTTGTTAGAAAGTAATGGCAACATAACTTGGTGGAATAGAAGCTTCATTTGCACGTCGAGATTCCTTCTTGAATCAGTCGTAGTCCTTCCAATTTGGGCTATATCTAGACAAAAAAGATTCCTATTTTTTGGTTGCTTGAAGTTGATGCTGTGATTTGAATGTAATGATGCAGACCCCGAGTCCGCCTATTGCCACTGGAAGTTCTGCTGGAAGGAAAGCCAGTATGCGGATTATACTTGTCAGTCATGGAGTCCCACAGAATGATGTAGAGGTATGAATGCACTACTTTCGTTTGACTAATCTCTATTTTATGCTACTTTGTGGTTTTAAGATGAACGCTTCTCTCTTAGCAGGGCACTAATCCTTTCTCAGGGGATAGCCCAATGAACATGCTCGGAATAATACAGGTAGAACACTTTTGAGTACGTTGCATCTTCTACTCCTACTCTGTATTTTTCATATGACTGGATACTCTCTCTCTCTCTCTCTCTCTCTAAATGACAAACAGGCACAGAAAACTGCTGAGCTACTTCTTGATGTCAAGGTGAGGACTATAGTCAGCAGTAGTACAACAGCATCTGTCGAGACAGCAAATGCAATCTCCAGAGTAAGATAGTTTTCATAAAACATTAGTGGGGGAAAAAATGAAAAATGACTTCACTACTCATGCATCATATGGTATCAAACTGCTGGTGTTTAGGTTCAAGAAGCCGCTGATTGCTTAGGTGCTGATTGTGTGCCACGCTATGTGGAAACAAAGCAAAAACAAGACTTTGACGTTGAGAACATCCTTAAGCAGACCAAGAAAGTAAGAAATCTGTCCTATTATCATCGTCTAGTTAAAAATACACAACATTTCTTCATAAATCTTGTTGATTTATGCAGGACTTGACGGGGTCTCAACCTCTTAAATCCGGTTGGTTAAGAGGGTACGAGGATGAAATAAGAGGAGCATTGTGGGATCAATCAGGGGTAGCTTGGAAAAGTTTGTTGGATGAAGAACTAAAGGGAAGTGAATGTGTTGTTGTTGCAGTCGGCCATCCAGCTCTGCACATTGGAATGATGGGGCATTGCTTGAACCTCACAAAGGAATGGCTAGGATCATTCCATCTTGATGCTGGTAGCATAAGTGTCATCGATTTTCCTGATGGCCCTGCAGGACGAGGCGTGATCAGGTGCATCAACTATACCGCGCATCTCGGGAGGTGGTCGATACCAATCACAAGATCCACCCTTGATGACGAGGACTTCTGAGAGAGTAATGTAACTTGTGTAGACCATGTAAAGTAGTTCACTAGACACACAATGAATCTATGTAAATTCAAGAAATTTTACATAATCCTTCCACTAAATGACAAGTATGGCTGGGAAAGGATTCAAATCCCTCCCATCTTTTCTAATGAGTCGATCACTATCTGATGCAGCAGCAGGAACTATATGTGTATTATCTGTTGATTCTTAGAATACACAACGATATCGGAAGAAGAACAATTAAAACACGAATAAGGGAATAAACTCAATTTCATTCAATATTAAAATTAACTTCCTTTACAATGAAAATTAGAAGCCTATTTATAATAGAAATAAAGATATTAAAAATCCTAAAAAAATCAATTAAAGATACTAAAATTCCTATAAAATCCTAACAAATCAATAAAATTTCAACAAATTCTATCAATAATAAATACAATATTTACATTCCTTATCTCCATCATTCTCTCAAAAGATGTGTCCTCGAATCTGCAGGAATCTTCACCTCTAGCAAGGAAATAGGGTCAACCACACATTCATATCCAGGAAAATCAAAATTTAGAAACAGTGCATAACACTTAACTTTAAAAAATCTGCAGTATGTACATGATCCAATATTTTAAGACAGTACGTAACTTTAAATGTCGGAGAAAAATTAAAATACTATCATTATTAATAAAATTATTAGTAATTATTAAAATCTAGCACACTAAAATTCTTCAAACCAAAATATCCATTATTTTTTGTTGTATTAGGCCCCTAAGAACAAGCCCAAGTAAGTTACTCATATGGAATGGCCCAAATTGTAAACTAGGGCAAGAGACCCATTTTCGGAAGTTGTTTCTTTCACACAACCCGGATCATACCTAGAGCTGTCAAAATGGGCCTGGCCCGTCGGGTCAGCCCAAAAAGCTCGATTTTATGGACATGACGAACCGCAAAAATATAGGCCCGAAAAGAACCGGGCCTATTTGGCCCTGCCCGAATTTGGCCCGATTTTTATGGGCTGGACCGGCCCGGTTTGATTTCTTTTTAAAAAATTTAAAAATATTTTTATATGATACTATTTCTCTTACAATTTTTTTCTATTTTCTTACAAGTTATACAGTTTAATTCTTTTTTCATTTATATTCTGTTAAATACTTTCAAGTTTCAATAAATATTTTAATTGTATAAATATGGTCAAGAAATATGTGCATCTTCATTAAAACTTTCTCAAAAGATATTTTTAATCAAAAAATATTATCTCAATTTATTAATTAATTAATTTGTAATATTAAAAATATGAATTAGATAAGATTGACAATACTTTATTCAGAATCTTGAATGTTACTTTATTTAATTAGAAATTTCTATGTTTGTTAGTATGAATTATAATTCAAACTTATTAGAGGGATTTTGAATTAGTTGTTTAATTTTTTTTTATGAATTTGCGTTTATAAAGGATTGTTGTTTGAATTTATTTTTGTGAATTATAGTTTATTAAGGTTAGTTGTATTATTTTTGTTTAAATATTACTATATAGAAATTTGAGTTTTATTTTAATTATTAAATTATTTTTGACAAAACAAATAATTTTTTTGACTATTTGAGTAGTATTTGATACAAAATGAACAATTAATAAGATATATATAGAAATAAAATGTAACTGTGATATACTAAAAATTAAAAAAAAATTAAAAAATCCGGCCGAATTGGCCCGGTGGCCAGTCTTGGGCCAGAACCGACTTCAAAATAAGTGGCCCGATGAGAACCAGACCCGGCCCGAAAAATTACAGTGGCCCGGTGGGCTGGTACCGGACCGGACCGGCCCATCTCGGCCTATTTGACAGCTATAATCACACCCTCGAAAATCACGATCGGCGAGAGGTGCGGGGAACATGGTGAGGAGACGTGTGGCCAAGAGGCGGTGTGTGTACGCGATTCAGCCAGCTACAGGGGACTGAGGTGCTAACTGATGTGCAGCGGAAAGGGAAAGCAGGGTGCTATTGCCCATCTCCAGCGCAATCTGGGGGTTGGAGCGTCGCGGTGGGGAGGCATTGAGGTGATGGGTATGTCGCGGCGGTAGGCAATGCTGAGGGTGGGAGTCGAGCGAATGTTCTAAACTACAGGGGCAACAGGTTCCTGTGTTTATGGCGTTGGCAATGGAGGTTGAGACGTCGACTGGGGCTCCTGTTGAAGACGACAGAATGGAGCAAAACAGAATGGAACTAGAAAATGCAGCCACAGTTACTGGGGCAACAATGGTTGTTGTCGTCGGATAGTTGTGAGGCGCGGGTGATTGAGGGAGGTGCGGTCGAGTGGTGCGCAGTGGTGGGTGCAAGACGTCAGATTCGTTTGCCATGAGTGTTGTGGGTAGCAATTGCAGGGTTTGGTTCACCGATGTTGGGCGCACGCAGAGGTCGCCTACACTGGTGGCTTGGGGTGATGGCAGCGATGTGGTGATATCTGGGCGACGACGGACTGGTGGTGAGCGACCTGAGCGGGTGGAGGTCCCGGCGAAGGCGCTCTTCCATGATCTCGCTCTTTACTGTCTCCATATAGTCAATCTATCGGGGAATCTGTGTCAACAAAGTTAGGGCCCAATTGTATTGTGGTAGAATTTTGGTGTACTAGGAAGGGAAAGAGACATTGTTTGCATAGCGGTGGATGGCAAAACAGGCAGTAGGTTGGGAAAAGGGGCGGGTTTGTTACAGGAGCATGGTGGTGTTGTGGTGGGGATGATATGTATTGATGGTGACTAGTGAGGGGTTGAGTAGAACAGGTGGTCAGATGTGGGTGGTGGTCGGACACAGTAGCGGCTTTGGTGCGATGGTGGTTTGGCGACTGTTGAATTACGTTCTAGTTTAATTGCAAACTCATGTGCAATAAAAAACAATTTGGAATTTAACAACCCGACATTTTTCACAAAATGGAACTGCAAGCCTTGAATTATTGTGTCACTAATTGCTTCTGTGTTTCAAAAGGATTAATCTAATGAAGAAGGAGGTGAACAAACACTGTTGAATAGGCATGAATCGATCATGTACCATGGTGAAGGGTTTGAAATTTGTGGGACAGACTGATGGGGAAACAATTATTTGTTCGATCCAAGAACTCGAGGCGTAGAGCGTCTAATTCCTGAACAGTAGCTGTCAATTGCTCTTGGAGGGGAGAAATATCATTATGCCTGGAATCACGTCTGAGAGGCGTCGTAGGAGTCGTTTACTGGCTCTGGATACCAACTGATGCAGCAGCAGAAAACATATGCATATTATCTGTTGATTCTAAAAATACCCTGATAAACACAATATTATCAACATTTAATTCTATTGATTCAGAATGAATATCGGAATAAGAACAATTGAAACAAGAATAAGAGAATAATAAACTCAATTTCATTCAATATCAAAATCAACTCCCTTTACAATAATAATTTGACGCCTATTTATACTAGAAATAAAGATATAAAAAATATTAATAAATCAATTAAATATACTAAAAATCATATAAAATCAAAACAAATCAATAAAAATCTCAACAAATCCTATAATACTAAATATAATATTTACATTCCTTATCTCCATCAATTTCTCAACTATTTTATTTGAGTGTGTCTCATGTGCACCCGGGTGCAACGGGTGCACTTCAATATTAATTTTAATTTCAATTTTCATTTCTTCTGATGAATTCCAGCCTCTGCGCGCTTAATAGTTGCATCAACCACATCTTCTCTCCATCCCAACAGGTCAATTCAAATTAATTTTGATCTAATTTAAATTTATGATAACTAACGTGTGGTATCAATGGCGCAGGGAAGAAGATAGGCAGATACGTGGAATAACGTTTTATCAGGCGACGTATTTGCGGTGGCACGACACTCATTTTCTTCATCACCTTGCGATAACAGTGGATACATGGTAAACAGTTACCCTTTATAAACAATATGTGATGAAGATGCAATTTGTTCATTAGATAGTTTCTGTAGTTTTTTACTAGAAAAAATGTGTTGTGTAATTGGGGAACAGACTTATGCTAAAATTGAAATGGCAAAGGAAGCTGCAGAGGCAACATCTCAAGCTAAGGATGGTGAAGTGCAGGAGAGATTGATAAATTATAATACTCCAAGAACAACTCACAAAGTCACATAACCTCAAAAAGAACTCACAATACCCCAAGAACAGCTCTAAACAAAATACCCTAAGAACAATTCACAATACCCCAAGAATAATTCTAAACAAAATACCACAAGAACAACTCACAATACCCCAAGAATAATTCTAAACAAAATACCCCATGAACAACTCACAATACTCCAAGAACAAGTCAAAGTAAATACCCCAATAACAATTCACAATAACCCAAGAACAATTAATAATACCCCAAGAACAATTCACAATACCCCAA
>JAPKLY010000244.1:152827-250457 GCA_026898435.1 Prunella vulgaris | reverse complement strand
TTTTTTTTTACACTTTTACACAAACTTCCTCACCCAAATCTCAATTTCAACAAGACCACTTTTTTCTATCCTCCACCAGAAAGGGAGATAAGGCTTTTTAGGATAAGTGGTTCAAGTAGTAGGTAGCCAAAGAATAAGGATAGCAAGCTCAAAAGGGCTAACTACGGTCATATGAATTCAGGTTCGGAAAAATATGGCAAAGTGACTAATAAAATCAAAAGATGGCCTATATCACATCCCATTGTTTCACACAAATGCAGTCTCAAGCAAGATCTCAAGCAAGTTCTAGAACTAAAGACAATGATTGATCCACTCACAAGTAATTAACCGGATAATGATTCGATTAAAAGCTCAATTCTCACTGGTTATCAACGTAACTCAATGCAATTTTCAACAGACTCATTACCACAACAAGTTACAAACTTCATGCATTCAAGACTCAAGGTTTGAACCACAACAAGTGAGAAAACTAGACCACTCAGCTAAGCAACACTAGGAACAAGAATCATCACAACAAAAGAGTTCCACTTCACAACCACATAACACATAGGATAGGTGCGCCTGTGCAAATGTACAAGAAATCAAACACCATAAATAAATACACCTCCCCAAACTTAGAGCTTTGCTAGGCAAAGTCTAAGTTTGAGCTCGGAGTTATCAATTAAGCTCATGCCTAAACTACACCTTCCTAACAACAAAGTACAAGCAAATCATTTCACACAACTCCTCAATAACCAGATACACCAAAAATCACAATGTAAGCTCAAAATCAGCAAACCCAACAAGGAGAGAATGAGTGCCTGTGCAATGTAAACTAAAATAACAATATAACAAATCACTCCCCCAAACTTAGAGTTTTGTCAACTCTTAAGTCGGGTTCGTGGTACCTCACTTAGCACCAGATTGCCTTTCCTCCAGCACGCCTTTAGCTTTTCCTTTTTCCCACAAGCTATCCATGCTGCACACCACACAAAATAGGAAGAACAAAAGATTAAAATAACACCCAATCAAAAATAAGAAATAAAAAAAAAATATATATATATATAATAATAATAATAATAATAATAAAAAAAAAAAAAATACAACGGGTTGCCTCCCATTCAGCGCTAGGTTTAACATCCTATGCCGGACGGATCTTGACTGGATCAAGTGTCAACCAACTCCATCCATGCACTCATCTCTTGTAAACCCGAGGTCATGTATCTCTTCACCCGGTGCCCATTCACTCTAAATTCATTCCCCTTTTTATCTAGCAAATCCAAGTACCCCGTAGGATAAACTTGCTGCACAATAAATGGCCCATCCCATCTCGATTTCAGCTTCCCAGGGAACAATTGAAGTCTCGAGTTGAATAGCAGCACCTTATCTCCTACTTCAAACTTCTTCTCCTTGATGTGTCGATCATGCCATCTCTTCGTTCTATCCTTGAACAATTTGGCATTCTCATAAGCCCACTCCCTAAACTCCTCTAGCTCTAAAATCTGAAGCAATCTTTCTTCCTTAGCCTTTCCACCATCAAAATTTAGCTTCTTGATAGCCCAAGAGGCTCGATGCTCCAACTCAACCGGCAAATGGCATGCCTTGCCATACACCAATTGAAAGGGAGACATCCCTAAAGGTGTCTTGTAAGCTGTCCTATACGCCCAAAGAGTGTCATCTAGCTTTTGTGACCAATCTTTCCTTGAAGCACTAACTGTTCTCTCAAGAATCTTCTTGATATGCCTGTTTGAAACTTCAGCAAGCCCATTGGTTTGGGGATGATAAGCAGTAGCAATCTCGTGCTGTACCCCATACTTTACCAATAATTTCTCCATAGCCTTGTTCACAAAATGTGAACCTCCATCACTTACCAGTGCTCTAGGAACCCCAAAACGACTAAAGATATTGCTCTTCAAGAAATTCATTACCACATTTGCATCATTTGTCCTTGTGGGAACAGCATCTATCCACTTGGACACATAATCTACACAAAGAAGAATGTAGATATATCCACTCGAAACAGGAAACGGGCCCATGAAGTCTATACCCCACACATCGAATAGCTCAACCTCTTGCATATTTGTCAAAGGCATCTCATCCCTCTTTGACAAATTCCCACTTCGTTGGCATTCGTCGCAACTTGCCACAAATTCCTTACAGCTCTTGAACACCCATGGCCAATAAAATCCAGCTTGCAAGATTTTCAGCCCAGTCTTCCTAGCTCCATAATGACCTCCAACCGGTGAAGCATGGCAATGATAAATGACATCAGCCCATTCTTCCTTAGGTAAACACCTTCTTATGATTGAATCGGTGCCCATCCTAAATAAAAACGGGTCATCCCAAATATACTTCTCTGCATCTCTCAAAAACTTTTTCTTCTCTTGGGAACTAGAACCGTGTGGTATTGTACCACAAGCAAGATAATTGGCCATGTCTGCAAACCAGGGCCCTTCATCACTCATCTCATTTTTCTCAATTGAAGCCTCAAGCTTAAACAAATATTCATCAGGAAAATCTTCTTTCACCTCTTCTACATCTCCTTCTAACTCGGGATTCACAATCCTAGACAGATGATCAGCAATGACATTCTCCTTACCCATTTTGTCTTTGATTTCAAAATCAAACTCTTGCAGCAACAGGACCCACCTAATCAACCTCGGCTTTGAATCCTTCTTACTCATCAGATAACGAATAGCAGAGTGATCCGTGTACACGATCGTTCTACCCCCAATTAGGTATGGCCTGAACTTATCAAATGCATACACAACAGCAAGCAACTCCTTCTCAGTGGTAGTGTAGTTGATTTGAGCCCCATTGAAAGTTTTCGAGGCATAATATATAGCCCGAAACTTTTCTTCACGATTCTGACCCAAAACAACTCCCATAGCGTAATCACTCGCGTCGCACATCAAAACAAAAGGCCTCCCCCAATCTGGACTCACCAAAATCGGTGCTGAAATCAATGCTTCTTTTAAGGACCGGAAAGAGTTCATACATTCATCAGTAAACTCAAACTTAACATCTTTTTCTAGTAAATGAGAAAGAGGCTTAGAAAGTTTTGAAAAGTCTTTGATAAACCGATGGTAAAAACCACAGTGTCCAAGGAAAGATCGTATCGCCTTCTCATTAGAGGGCGGAGGCAATTTTTCAATTGCTACGACCTTTGCCCTGTCTACTTGCAAACCTGCTGAGGACACATGATGTCCTAAAACTATACCATCGTTCACCATGAAGTGACACTTCTCCCAGTTAAGTACCAAGCAAGTGTCTTCACATCGCTGCAAAACTTGTTCAAGGTTTAGTAAACATTGTTGAAAAGATTCACCAAAAAACCGAGAAATCATCCATAAAAACCTCCATTATATGACCTATAAGACCCTGAAATATCAACATCATACATCGCTAAAAAGTAGCAGGGGCATTACAAAGTCCAAAAGGCATTCGACGAAATGCAAATACACCATACATTGATACAAAAGTAGTTTTTTCCTGATTCTCAGGTGCAATCAAAATTTGATTGTACCCAGAATAACCATCTAAAAAGCAATAGAAAGGGAAACCACTCAAGCGATCTAACATTTGATCCATGAAAGGTAAAGGAAAATGGTCTTTACAGGTAGCCTTATTCAACTCCCTATAATCTACACAAACCCTCCACCCCGTAGCTATACGTGTCGCTATGAGTTCACCCTTTTCACCCTCAATCAATCCAATAACTTCAACACCTCTTTTCTTATTACTTCTTGAATTACCGGATTAACTCTCCTAAGTTGTTGTACCTTAGGTTTGCTATCTATCTCAGTCCTAATGTGATGCATGCAAATAGATGGGTTAATTCCCTTAAGATCTTCTATTGACCATCCTAGAGCAGACTTATGTCTCCTAAGGACTTCTAATAGTGCATGCAATTCATCATTATTTAAAGTTGATGATACAATTACTGGATTATGCTTTTCCTCATCAAGGTAGGCATACATGAGATGTGATGGCAACTGCTTCATTTCTTTCTTCTTCTCTTCAAAAATGACCTTCTCCTCTAGTCCCACTTCAAGCTTAACCTCTTCTTCTTCTTTCTTCTCAACTTTCCTGCAATCAAGCAACATATTATCATTAAGCACTTCATTGTCATTAACATAACAATCATGAGAATCAAGAAATAAAGATCCAGAAAAAGTATAGAAATCATCCTCTATAATGCCATCGATGATATCCACAAAATTGCAAGAAGCTCCATCATCTAGCTGCTTGGATGCTTTATACATAGAAAATGTTGCTTCCTCATCGTTGTATCTCAACTTGAGTTGACCGTCCTTGATGTTAATAGTCGCTTCTCCAGTAGCTAAGAACGGTCTTCCCAAGATTAAGGGACACTCCTCATCCTCCATGCAATCAAGGATGACAAAATCAACAGGGAATATGAAATTGTTGACCTTAACTAGAACATCTTCCACCAATCCCGACGGCCTAGTAGTAGTCCTATCCGCCAACTGCAAGGTCATCCCAATCGGCTTCATCTCCCCTATATCAAGTCTTTTGAAAATAGAATAGGGCATCAGATTGATGCTAGCTCCCAAATCACATAAGGCCATGATGACCTCACTACCCCCAATCGCACAAGGTAAGGCAAAGCACCCCGGATCTTGCAATTTCTTTGGCAACTTATTTTGTATCAAAGCACTACACTCCTCAGTTAGGTTTACCACTTCAACCCGTTTTTTCCTTGCTGCCATCGCATCCTTAAGGAACTTCATATAGTAGGGCATTTGATCCAACGCATCAATGAAAGGTATATTGATGTGGATCTTGTTGAAGATCTCTAAGAATTTTGCAAATTTCTGCTGCATCTTAGCCCTTATGTACCGTTGTGGATATGGAGGCGGTACAACTGTGTTTGGAACTCCTAGCTCATCACAATTCCCCAAACCAAGCTTTTCTCTCTTCTCCTTTGCAATCTTCCACTTTGGAATGTGCGGAATTTCCTCCTTCTTCTTCAATTCCTCTACCACTTCCTCTTCCTTCCCCAACTCTTTTTCCTCTTCTTCCTCTTGAGCATCAGCATGCTCCTCCTTATCCACCACATATGAAGGACCATCATACTTAGTCCCGCTCCTCAACTCTATCGCCTTAAGATACTCTCTTGGATTGATCTCAGTTGTAGAAGGATATTTGCCTTTACTCTGGGATTGCAACTGAGTAATTGAACTGGATAACTGGCTCATCTGATGCTCCAAACTCTTTTGATTCTGATGCATTTGTTGCTCCATGCTATTCATTCTGGCATCCAACTTCTCTTGCTTTTCATCTTTCTCTTGGAGCTTCTTTAGGATCAAAGTTAGAGTATCATCTATGGAAGGCTTCCCATCAGGCAACTTAGCACCTGGGTCAAATCCAGGTGGAGGAATCACAGCTGCATTTGGATTCGCATAAGAAAAATTCTCATGCCTCTTTGGAAAAGGCTGATAATTGTTTCCTTGGTACTGATTCTGCTGATTATTATAGTTATTTCCCTGATACCGGTTTCCACCTTGATTGTAACCTCCCTGGTAACTTTGTTGTTGACCCCCTTGGTATTGAGGTCTTCCCATGAAATAAACATCCTCTACTTGAGATGAACTTCCCCCAAACTCTTGCCCTCTAGAGCTAGATCCCTGTCCAGCTTTTACTTCAGCCAATTGAGTAGAGAATGATTCCATCTTATCCATCATCTTGAGTAAGAGTTGAGAGTTCCCGTCACCTTCTTCCATGCTGGCTATTCTCCCTCTCGGCTCATCATATGTGGTTGAACTCTGAGTTATCCCTTCCAAAATGTTATATGCATGTCCAGGCGGAATATTGATGAAAGTTCCCCCAGCGCATGCATTCAAGTGCATCCTATCCTGACTATTCAAACCGTTGAAAAAGTACATCAACGTTTGATCTTCACGGAACCCATGCTGTGGACAAGATGCTAACAATAGTGAGAACCGCTCCCATGCCTCTTTGATTCCCTCATTACTTCTCTGACGGAATCCACTGATATCATTCCTTATCTTCAAGGTCTTTGATGGAGGATAGAACTTCCTCAAGAATTCTGTCGCCACTTGGTTCCATGTCTTCAAATGTCCTGGTGGAGTCATGATACTCAACCACATCTTAGCATTCCCAATAAGGGTAAAAGAGAACATACACAATCTCTTTGCGTCTTCAGTCACCCCTTCTTGCCGGAAAGTATCCGCCAACTCTTGGAACCACATTAAGTGAGCATGAGGATCCTCACTATCATCCATTTTTCCCTCGAATTGCTTTTTCAAGAGGAGATTGATCATCCCGGTGTTAATTTGAAACTCTGGTGCTTGCACATCGGGCCTGGCAATCCCATCATAAAACTCATTCATCCTTGGCTCTAGAAAATGCCTAATCGGCCTCCCATCATCCATCCTACCCCTCTGAGGTTGTTGGTCTTGATAGACCGGGTTATTGTAGGGCTGTTGGTAATTTTAGTTTTGTGGAGGATATGGGTAGTTTGGCTGGTATGGGTAGTTGTAAGGTTGATTTTGAGGGTTAGGTGGATAAGGTTGATAAGCATGTGGATTTTGATTTTGTGGAGGAGGTTGATAGTTTTGAGGAGGAGGAAGGTTTTGTTGGTTCTGAGGTTGATTTGGTGGATGTTGATTCAGTGGAGGGTAGTAATTCTGAGGAATTTGAGGGTTTTCGACTCTCTGTCTGTCATTCACATCACACCCAGGATTCTGTCCGTTTTGGATATTAGAACCTCCTGCTTCCTCTTGATTTGATCTATCCTCCAAAGGAGGCATGTTCTCCTCATTTCTTCGAGCCATGAACTCAACAGATAAATTCCTTCTTCGATTCCTTCTTGAGGTGATTTCAATCTCTAGAACAATAGGAAACTGAGGTTCTCCTCTTGATCTAGTGATCATACATCTAAAAGAACAAAAGCAAAGTATCAAATTCTCTTAAAATGAAACAACAAAATAATCAATCATACACTCACTCGTTACCTCCCCGGCAACGGCGCCATTGACTTGTTCTATTATTTTGCAAAAATTACAAAATCCTAACCCTCAAGAGGAAGGGATCGTGCAGTATGTGCAAGTATAGAGACCAAGTATTATCGAACCACGGGAGGTAAATATGGGAGCTTTTGATTGTTTTGATTAATATAAAAAAAATAACTTAAACCTATAAAATAAAAAAAAACAAGGGGGTGGTTTTTCCTAATTCTAATAATATAAACTCATGCAACAAAAGACAATCAAAATAAACTAACTTTCAAAAGAAAGTGCAAAGATTGAGATTATGCTCTAAACATGTTCCTTAGGATTATTTTCCCCCTATTAGTCTAGACCAAGATATTCTTAAGAAATGTTCACAGAAAAGTATAAAAAGCCACCACTTAATTAATTCTAATACTCATAGACAAGTAATTAGTCTATATTGTCTATCATCAACGAGTCGGGATAAGTGCATCTAGAGCCCTCATTCCCGTCTTCAAGACAAATTAAAAACCTAGGGTGTTGAATAAATTAATCATTTCCCAACGAGGTACTTAAACTAATCTATTCGGCTCTCACTAATTATTAACTTAGTGTTTCATGTTATCGTCCTCAGCTAATTGACACCACTGGTCCATACATTAACCCAACCAACAAGACTCTTAATCAGAAATCATATAATTGCACAAATTAATCCCGAGCATCTAATGGTCTTAAGCATGCAAGAAATCCAATTTATGAACAACCAAAATTCCTAATCAATTATCTCACAATTCAAATCATAACATGAAATTAACTCCTATGGAACCCTAATTGATCTAATCCTAATAGGGGTACTTAATCCTAAATCACATGTTTAAAGCATAAGATAATTAGAACATAATCGAATTGAACAAGAAAATAAATTCAATAACATATATCAAATAATCCATTGCAAGAATATGAAATTGCAGAAATTTAAGAATAAAAATAGAAATATGATATCACCGTGAATTGTAGAAATCCCAAGAAAAATCAATTGAATTCTGTCTAAGCCCTAACTCTCTGAATGCGAATAAAACCTGATGCTGTAAAACGTGAATAATGGAATAAAAAAAATTGTGTGTCTGTTCTCTCCTAATTTTGCCTTATAAACATCTTTAAAAAAAAAATGGGCCAAGAATATGTTAAAGGAATTGGGCTTGATTAATTTAACCTTGGCCCAACTAACATCCAAATTACCCGGTAATGTGCAACTTTGGCCCAACTTTGGCGGATTCAGCGATTGGCGATGACAGGCGTGATGCGCGATTCCGGTGTGATTCCAGCGATGGCGAAAGGTTTCCATGGATGTGACGTGAACACGGCGGACGGTGGATGAGCGAAGGCTGGGCTGAGCAGCGGCGGAGGTTGCTACGTCGGACGGCGTCTGGGTGTGTGGCCTGTGTACTGGCAATTAAGGACAGGTTGCTTTGAGAGTAGGGGAGTCTTCTTTTTTTTACAGCTGAAAATGGAATAGGCTTCCTCTTTTCTGATTTAGGCCGAAACTGGGCCTACACTTTGGGCTCCCTTTTCATTAATTCACTTCTCGTCTCAACTATTTGATTTCCTCGGTAGGATCGTATTTGCCTCGTAAATTTCCTAATTTCCTGCAAAAATAGCAAAACACCACTTTCTCCAACAATTAAACACAAATTATCATATTAGTGTAAAAAATGCACGAAAACTAATCAAAATAGGCAATTAAAGTACATAAATTTTGAGCAATTTTCACACCAATCACACATCAAACTCAATAATGAGTCACTGCGAAAAACCCTTAAGCTGTTAATCTCGCTTTGTATCTCTCAACTTCATTTTTCCATTTTATTTTCGTATTAATACTCATTTATATCCTTCAGGGATAAAATACTTAAGGGGTATGTACGATAGAACAAAAGTACTTCTTTATTTAGCGAGTCTAGCTCTTCCATATTTGCTTCTTTCTATTGCATCTAATCAAAGTGCTTCGGGCACCGAATTTATATACTGGCCAAATTTTAGAAAGAGCAACTATGGGTACGAATATGTTGTCGACAACAGTGATATGTTTATCTCCTTTATTTATTTATTTTAAGATTCATGTAAACCAGATCTTTATCATTTCCCAAAATATGTATTGATCTGGGTGTTCCGCAATCCTAGTATTTTAATTGTTATATGCACGTGCTTTTTACTAGGATTCTCGTCTTCAGGACGAATCTCTTCAGGAGATTTCAAGAGTGACTGAATATATTATTAGCATTAATATACCATGGTTTTGTGTGAGGAGATTCATTACGCTTCTGGCGTAGAGGGGCATCAATATTATTTGATTTCATTGGAACCTCAACTATTTATAGTCATTTCATTTATAATCAATAATGCATTTGATAATGCATCTGACAGATTACTTGCTGATTATTGCAAGTTTATATTCTTTTGAACTTCCGGTTCAAGTTTGATTAGTGTGTGGGCCTAAGTATTGAAGATCTTTTACGTTCCAATTAATTTCATGGCATTTATTTAGTGTGGTATTTTTATCTCCCCCTAATGCCGAAAAGTGATCTTCATCGAATGTGCAGTCAGCGAATCGGGCTATAAACTGATCCCCAGTTAAAGGTTCAAGGTATTTAAGAATAGTAGGAGATACAAAACCGATGTAAATACCTAGTTTCCTTTGTGGGCCCATAAAGATTCACTTAGGAGGTGGTATTGGAACATACACTGCACAATCGAATGTACGCAGATGGGAAATGTTAGGTTCATTTCCACGCACGAGTTGTAGAGGGGAATATTCATTATATGCAGTTGGTCGGATTTAGATCAGTGATGATGCATGTAGAATAGGATGCCCCCAACATAAAACGGGTAAGTTTGATTTCTGTAGTAGTGGTCTAGCGATTAATTTGAGACGTTTAATTAACGATTCGGCTAGACCATTTTGAGTATGAAAGTGAGGGACCGAATGCTCCACTTTAATTCTCAGTGTCATGCAATAATCATCAAATGCCTTTGAGGTGAATTCACCGGCATTGTCCATACGAATGGATTTGATTTGATGATCTGGGAATTGAGATTTTAACAGAATAATCTGGTCAATAAGCTTTGCAAAAGTAGTATTGCGGGTGGATAACACGGTATCATAAGTCCACCGAGTGGAAGCATCAATCAGGACCATAAAGTACTGAAATGGCCCGGAAGCCGGATGTATAGGTCCACAAATATCTCCTTGAATTCGTTCAAAAATTTAGGAGATTCCGTTCTTACTTTACTACGAGAGGGTCGAATTATAAGTTTACCCATTGTGCAAGCATCAAATATGTATTCGTTAACAGAAGGGATTCTGTTGTGTGTTATGTTATGGCCAATTATATTACATAAAATCCGACTCATCATGGTTTGTCCGGGATGTCCTAACCGCTCATGCCATAGTTTGAAAGAATTTGGATCTGATTTTTAGATTAAGTGCTATATGGAGATTTGAGGGTCTGATGTATGTATAATACAAACCAGACGAGAAAGAAGAAAAAAATTTGACAATATATTTTTGACAATCTAAATAGTGAATCATTAAAAGATATTCACTATTATTCTCAGTGCCCATCTCAATATGATCGTCATTTACACGGATGTCTTTAAAACTGAGAAAGGTACGCTTTGATTGTGGAAACAATAAAGCATTTTGAATTGTCAATTCGGTACCCATAGGGAGGATTATCGAGGCTCTTCCGGAGCCAATTATTTGAATATCATCGTCGGAAATTGTAGTGATGCTTCCTTTCTTTTCAATTAAAGTTTGGAAAAAATTTATATCTTTCAAGATAGTATGTGTAGTAGCACTATCTACTAAACACAAATCATTCATCTCCATAAGCACATAGTTGTACGTTTCGATATGAGGAATGCTAAGGAGAGCCAAGATTACAGACGCTGATTTATCAACCGCTCAAGGGGTCACTTAGGTCCTACTATATCAAAAACGTATTAATTTTGTAGACAATGGTCATATGTTCACCCAAGAGGTCATCCTTGTCTATGACAAAAGCCTGCTTCGGGCAGGTCGGTGTGGTGTGTTTCACCGTGAGGAGCCTTCCACTTTTTGTCTTTTAGCATACGTTGATATAATTCCACTAGATGGTTTGGAGTACGACACGAGCGAGACCAGTGGTCGTCACATCCACACTTGTGACAGACTTGTTTGTTCTGTGCACGTGAGCTCGAGGGTTGAGTAGATTTTTTATCTCAAGGTGCATCTTTGTCATCTGCACTTTGCTGTGCATTCTTGCGACCTTGGCCTCGTCCCCTACCACGGCCTCGACTTCAGGTCGATCCGCATCCCGTATTGGCATCGTTTCTTTTTTCCACGTTTGCGGCCTCTAGAGTTTTTCCGAGCAGCATGTGCTTCTTGCACTGTTGTGAACCAACCGGTCTAGTGTTATGATTTTTCATCAACAGTTGGTTGTGCTTTTCTGCGACTAGAAGTGCAGAAATTAGCTCGGAATGAGTTTGATACTCTTTGGCTCTATACTGCTGCTGGAGTACAAGATTATTCACGTGAAAAGTGGATAGAGTGTTTTTGAATTAACTCAACATCGGTTACAGTTTCATTGCAAAGCCTTAGCTAAGAAAAAAATGGATGCAGGGCTGAGTTATACTCCGTGATAGATTTAAAATCTTGATAACGGAGTGTTAGCCAATCGTATCTGGCTTGGGGGAAGGATCACATCGTGTTGGAAACGATCCTTCAGGGATCTCCATAACACAGATGGATCTTTTTCAGTGAGGTACTCATTTTTTAGATCCTTATTGAGATGGTTTCTCAAAAAGATCAGAGCTTGCGCCTTCTGGGCAGTTGTGAATTTAGATGGTTGTCTAGTAGTGTCAGTAAGGTCCTTAGATGGTAAGTGAATTTCAACGTCGAGAGTCCATGTCAAGAAGTTATGGCCATCAAGTGCTAATTCATCGAATTCACGTTTAGTGATGTTTGACATGTTTTTGCTACAAAAATTAATAAATGGAAATTTATTAAAATTATTTGTTTGTAGCATTTAATAATTAAGGCTCAATCATAAAAAATATGCTAAGATAAAAATTTAATTATGGGGATATTAATACCACACTAAAGAATATAAACTTGCAATAATCAGCAAGTAATCTGCCAGTTGCATTATCAAATTATGACCATAATCAAATTCTAGCATATATGCAGGAAACAGTTTGCAATCAAAACATAATACCCTAAGCATGGATTTTATAATTTTCCAGATTTATGTAAATTGGAAAACTTACTGTTTCAGAAAAAACAGATATAAAATTAATCCTTGATCGTTTCAAAAAACTCTGTGAGCAATCCTCTCGTGAATCATATTCCTCAGATGGCTAGAACTCGTGCTGATAACATATTGTAATCGAGCAAAGCGATAAAATAATAAATAAATAACAACGATATTGATTACCCAGTTCGTCACAACGTGACTACGTCTGGGGGCGACCAAGCCAGGAGATGTATAATAATATGACTGCGTAAGTTTCAGTGTACATAGATATGGAATACAAGAGATATGGATACATTATATACTAAAGTATCCTAACCCTAACCCTAAGCCCATAGCCAAAAGCCCACTGGACTGGATCTAATATTATGTCCATAAATATATAATATATATTCTGATATATTATAACACTTTTTAATTTAATAGGATTTTCTTTTCTAATAGCTAGATTATATTAAAATAATATTTAATTAATTAAAGCACTAAATTATGGGCTGTGTAAAAATCCACTTATTTGGATAAAGTAATAAGAGTTAATATAATTATAATGGACTGAAATTCATAAATAAATATGTTTAATATGACTATTATTATATAACCACATATTATATATTTAAGCAAAATATTTAATCGGATATTATAGTTTTGTATTCGTATTTGAATATTAATAGAATTAAAAAAATATATATACTCAAATTTGTATTATATCAATTTGAGTATGAATACAGACAAAATTGAACTAAAATTATATGATTAGTTTACAACCATACTCCTTCAATAAGAGGAAGAATTATTCCGAAATGATTTATTTTGGTTGCCCAATTCAAAGTTGGACCACATAGGCCCATTAAATTTCATATTCTCATAACCTACAAATATTGTCTAGGTGACACAAGTTATAAAGCCCAACGCCTGACTTAAAATAGTGCACTCCTAAATCATACTATGATATTAAATAGCAAATTTAATAAAAGAACTACACAAATTTAATAGCTCGGATGGATCTAAGTATATATATCTCTCGAAATAAATGATTTAAAAACAGAATTGGAAATGCACGTTTTTTTTTTTTTGACAAAGGAAATGAATAGGGCAGCTACTTGATCCATAAGTTGAGAATTATATATGGTCCACTGGGCCTAAAATAAAATGCAAAATAATGAACACACGACTGCCGATCATTAAAAGACCACTTTTATTAACATGAGTTGGCACTTTCACCATTATATAAATATATATATTTAATTGATTTTTGAATAATGATAATATATATACATAATACTAATAATAGTGTATATATATCAATGCTGCAGAAATCGGTCTAGGCGGCGCCTAGGCGCTAGACGGCCACTTGCCAATCTCATTTCTGCAAAGATCGGCAATTTTAGGCATCTTTGGGCCTAGATGCTCCTAAATTAGTAATTTTATCTGTATTAAAAAAAATAAAGCACTAGGTGACCAAAAAAATGCTCGATTAGTCGATTACCGATTTTCGACTTCTGCATTCTATGTATAATAGTAATACTCGAAGAAAAAAATCAAATTAACGTGAGCACGGTTCACAAATATTTTTGTCAACAAATGTAGAATACTTGTTTGTACATACATAATTTTACAGGGTAAAACATCAACTTCTTATTTATATTATTTCAATTTATAGTTTTTTTAACAACCTATTTATCCTTAAAGTTGAACTACGAGTTCTTCCATAAATATTACTCCAGAAATATGGTAGGTTTGAAACTCATTACAAGGATATCAGCCAAATTGTGTTAAAGGGCTCAGCCTAGGACTAGGAGGGTCATCTTTTATTACTCCATATAACACCTAACCTTTTACTAATTTATTATGTTTTGTATGAAGATAGATTATGATACAGTTATTATGAAATTGATTGTTTCAAAGTATAAAATATAAAATTAAGAATGTTAAAAATTTGAGTTAAAGAAATTAACAATAATTAAAATGTAATACCACTGGTCCGATTTTTTATATTTTTAATACATTTCATTAATGATATTATAAATTAGTTTTATGATAAGGTTATTATGAATAATTTTTGTACAAAACTTTTTCTTACTAATTTAATATGTTATTTTTTAGTAGGATACATTAATTTCGTAACCATGTGGGCTAGCTCACCTGGCCACCGGGCTCCTCACTTGAGTGAGTGACCCGGGTTCGATTCCCTCTGGGAACGAATTGAAGATGAGAGATATAAGGTTGACTAGGAGTTTATTCTTGTAGTGTTTGGGAATTTTGGTGTGACTAACTATACTAACAACTACCATTTACCAATAAAAAACAATTTTAGTAAGAATTCGAATGTTATTAGTATGATCAGGTAAAAAAAATCCTTTATTTACCCAAAATGATAGTTAAATATCTTGGCTTCAGCCCCTTAGTAATGTTAGGTTATAAAAGAAAAATATTTTCATAATTGCCTCTTTTAAAATTTTAAATTAGGGGCAAAATTGTATTTTCACATCTTATTACTTACCAATCAAATTAAGAGAAAAAATTTGTGTGAGAAATAAAAATAAAATAGAAAATAAATTAATGGATAAAAATATGATGATGTAACTGTATTAAATTTTATAAAAATAAAAATAAAAATATATAATAAATATGAATGAATATTTGAATAAGAAATAAGATATGTTCATCCAAAATTCCTATCTCCATTCCAATGGTCAATCGTTAACCAAATTTGTCCTTAGGAAATGAGAAACAAAAAAGAAAGGATTAATTAAGGGGGCGTTTGTTTCAGATTCTTCAATAGTAATGAGAATGAAA
The DNA here is from genome assembly GCA_026898435.1 of Prunella vulgaris. NCBI lineage: Eukaryota > Viridiplantae > Streptophyta > Magnoliopsida > Lamiales > Lamiaceae > Prunella > Prunella vulgaris. The sequence continues at coordinate 235,414 of JAPKLY010000244.1, read as the reverse complement.
TTTCATTTTCTTCTTTTACCCTTACATATGTTGAATGAGAGTTTATGTTCATGGTGGTTAGATTATTAAATTGTGCTCCAATTTAGAAAGTTAACAAAAAAAAAATGTTATTGATTTGTGGTATGAGGGATTGATTGAGATGAATGATTATAAGGTGAGATGTAGATAATTAAATGAGGGTAATGGATTACCTTATTTAGGAGAAAAAACAATGATATATGTACCTCATTTTTTCTCATTCCATATAATAATTACTATTTGTATATCTCATTCTCATTACCATTAATTCTTTTTTTTTACCAAGCGCCCCTAAGTAATTGATAAAATTGCAAATGGGGTCCATGGGAATGCCACAATTCATGAAAATAAATTAAAATTGATTCGTGAAAATGACTGAAGCAGTCAGGCCGGCAGCTAGAGAAAGTGAGAGAATGAATTTTACAAGTTGCTTTCTTTTATTAATAAACTAAAATAAAATAAAATAAAATAAAATAAAATAAAAGGGCTTCCCTCAAAATAAAAATAAAATAAAATAATTAATAGCAACAACTTCCAAGAAGCAACAAGGCTGGCTGTCATAAGCTATGCTCAACTAGTAATTAAAAAACACTTCTGACTTAAAGAATTAAAACATAATTAATTAAGGTTCATAATCTCAGTTCGCACTTTTTAATTAAGGATTAGGGGTGTATTAATTATTAGCACATGTTCTCGTCGATGGCCTACATGTCTATTCACTTTATACTTTATTAATTCAGAAAACGGACAAAAAAGGAGCTGATTAGTCTTATTAGAAGACGTTTGCAAGTAATTAATTTTTAATTAAGTTTATAATTATACACTAGGTAAACCATGCAATTCGTTAAAAAAATAATTGTTAAATTTCATTAATTTTGAGAGTTATATACATGTTATAATTTTGTGCTTTTACTTACTTTTGCAATAATATGGTTTAATGATTATATAAATTGATAAAAAAATAAAATGATTAATTACACATTTATATATATATATGTATATATTTCTATTATTTAATGACTTTCTCATAAATTGGTATAATATATTTTTTGAACAAACAATAAAATGAGTAGGTGGAGTTATAATCGTAATAATCTGTAAATTGTATGGAAGTATAATGTCAAATTTTATATTAAAGATTAATAAATTATTTAACTAGGGATTAGGATAAAAAATACGATTATGAAGCAAGCTTTCCACATGTCGTCCCATTCTTTTAGGAGACTTTTCACGGTGTTTTTTTTTTTTTTCCAAATTTTTAATGAGGGATGTATAGTTTCTCATTTATAAATTTAATAGTTTTATTAAATCTTACCAATTAATTTTTAAAGAATTTTTATTTATTTTTGGAATTAAAGCACTCTTCCCTTTACACTTTCAACTTTTTTCCGTAAAAATAATTTTGAGTAGGGTTTTTTATATATGAACTATCATTCAATTAGTATATTTTTATTAAAAAATTTTTAACTTAATTTATTTTTTAAAAGTTTGATACTTTAAAAGTAAAGGCTATAATATTACGCTTTTTAATATTAAAAATATTAAAAAATTAATTATTGATACTCCTGATAATAATAAGATACTCGTGAATCTAATCTTTTATACTCATATGAGAGTTTTAATATATTTGATCAAACAATTAATACATTAAAAATTTCCAAACAGTTTGATAGTATATATTATCATGAACAAAATTTATATAATAATTTGCTTTAGTTTTAGCTTTCATTTCCCTCACCAACGGAAAGTAGAAAACAGTTAAACCACTTAATTAACGCATACTAGTTTCCAAGACGAATAAATTAAGAAAATTAAAAGATGGAGACGATGGCTTGTTCCATGAATTTTCCTTTTTCAAAAAAAAAAAAATTTACAAAATGGTTCAAAAAATAACACTAATTACATTGGTTCTGTGCAAAATAAATTTATACTTTTGTGAAAAAAAATTAATGTTTGTGCTAATTTTTTCTAAATCAATTTGTAAATCTGATTTTTTTAGAAACTAATGTGTAAAACTTTAGTCTTGTATGCATCTGATGCACCAGCACCATGCAACTCAAATGTATATTTAAAAAAAAAAGAAATTGTCTGTGGGGGTACTATACTTAAATATTTTTTGCTCTCAGATCATATCTTTTTAAAAAATTTCCCTCAGCCCACTATCCTAGTTCTTATAGGGTTCTCACACCACCATGTCTCAGACGCACCACCCCCATCCCATACCTCTGTTAGTACACTGTCTTGTCTCAATTCAAATTTAAAAAAAAAATATGTCAGAAGCTTCTATACCTTTCATTCTCAATTCAAATTTCATAAATCTGTATTTTATATTTATTTTAGATTTTACAATTTTAATTTAAAGCATTGTCTTTTTTTTTTATGAATTACTTTGGTTTTTCTCTCCTCAATTTATAAAACAATTGAATTTTTTACCCTTTAATTCAAATTAAAGAAACATACGTAAGTTCAAAAAAAAAAATTCATAAGTTAATAAAAGAAAAGTAAAAGTTCAATTTCTATAAATATAATTCAAATCTATTGATCATCAAAGTTCAATATAAGACATATTCCAAATATTCTTGTTATCATTAATATAGAAAATTCATAAGTGAACAAAAATTTAGTAAAGTTCAAATGTTTATAAGTGTAAAATTTCAACACATTTTATTGAATCAACAATTTTTATTATTCAGCAATATAAGTAAAAAAATGAATTACATTAAATTTCACAACAATTTTATAAGTGCAAAAAAATTAGAAAAAATTCAAATCAAATAATTCATAAGTTCAATTTCAAATTTATTATAAGTTCAAATTAATGGGTACCAAAATAAAGTTTAAATTAATGGGTATCAAAATGAAATATAACAAGATAATAAAACCTGATAAACTAATACAAAAACAAATATTAGTAGATAAAAAATCTCAAATGGAGAGAGAGAGAGAGAGAGAGAGAGAGAGAGAGAGGGGGGGGGGGGGGAAATGAAATCGTTCGATACAATTTTCTGTTTCTTTCGTTCTTTTACTTAATTTTTTGGGTCATCGAAAGGGTGGTAAGCTGATTGGAGAAATTATTATTTGAGTAAATATATGTCTGTTTTGCTGTAGGGAGAGAGAGAGAGATATGGGAAATGAAAATGGGACAGAAGAGCGAAAATAAAACTGCCATGGCCGCACCTCCGTCGCATCTCGAAGCATCGGCACACTCATAGCAATCGCTACACGCCATCGCACCCTGCTCCCTCGTCCCTGTATCAACCTTCGTTTGATTTCTTCGCTGCCTAGATCGAAGCCTCAAATCGACGCCGGTTCGAAGAATCAACTACCTGTTCGCTGTACTCAACAACCTTCATTCTCTGACCGAAGTTCTCAATCGACCTAGGCTGTTTATCTATGGCCGCTCTGTTCCGCAACTCACAACCGTCGAGTCCACAGGCCGGAACTTCCCCACAGCTTCTTCGTCTGCGCTCGCCTGCATCCTCGCCGGAGTTTCGTTATCGAAGCCGCCGCTGTAATTCCATTCAGTGAACACCAGGCGTCGCCCAAAATGGAAAAACCATCTCTGCCTCGAACTCGCCGCCATGCCCGTCGCACCACCAAACGCTAGATCGGTCGGCTTCTTCACAACCGAAGAGATGAAAAAGGTGAGAGAACGGAGAGAGATGAGAAAGGTGAGAAAATGGAAAGGACAGAGGTGAGAGGAGAGAGAATGAAGGGGAGAGAATGAAATTGGAAAGGGTGAATAACTTATTTATTTTATCCGTAACATGTCAGTGGGTTACACCCTCATCACCCCAACTTTTTCAACAATAGGGGTACTTTCGGTAGCATTTATGTACTTTTGGAAGTTCAGAGTAATATTTTTTTGAGTGTGTCTTTAGGGTGAAGCTTAAGGGTGTATAGTACCTGAGAGTGACTCACCCTTAAAAAAATTACATCATTTATTATTAAAAAGCCACACGTGTTATCACTGAAAATGAATTTTTAAAAATACTTTCAGTAATAAAATGTGTTATTTTTAGTAGTATTTTGTAAAAATTTTTAAAAATAAATTTGAATTGTATGGTGCATTTGGTGAACAAGAGACTTACTCTTACGTATGTAAATATCCCTTTTCATATCTGCATTTTGCTGAAAGGGTTGAAGGGAGCATTAAGTTATTCGCAAGAGCCAACTTCATCTTCCTAGTGATCTCATATGAGGGACTTTGGAGAGCCATGGACTCCAACAACCATATATTTCGAAGAGCAAATACTATAATTTTTGTTGTAAGAGATGAATCTATTTATTCATCATATTTTTAAATGTTTAGATTTATTTATAGCATGAAACAAGGAATTTAAGAGTGCAATGGAAAAATTAAGAATGTGTTTGACTAAATTTATTTTAAACATCTTATAAGCTTTAACATTTTATAACATTTTACGAGCTCATAAGATGTAATTTTTAAGTAGTTTATAAGTTGTTTAAGGGTCTTATGACTTATAAGTTTTTTGATAATTTATCATATATTTTTAAAAATTTTAATTTTAATAGAAAATATTTTTTTAATTTTTTTTTTTATGTTGATATAGAGGTTAGGGAGTGGTAGTTGGGTTCTGGATGAGACGAATGGTTGTGGTGAAGATGGTGAGAAAAATAAATTAGGATATCCCAACTAATTTTTTTTTCAGCTTATAAAAATGTAAAGAATTTATTTTAAAATTTTAGAAATTGTTAAATATTTTATTTTATACCACATTTTAAAAGATCTTATGAGTTCTCAAATAATTTATAAACTATTTTAAAAAGCTTATAAACTTAGTTAAACACTGTCATCAGATAATGAAAGTATAAAGAGATAAAATTAAAAAATTTAATTAAGTACATGAGGAAAAAATGAAATAATTGAAAGTACAGATATCAAATATCGCATTAGGACTTTTTCCCAAGTAAATTAGCGTAGTCCATTTTAGAGAGTATAATAGCATCAAATCGAATTATGAAGCACCAACTTGCCAATTGGTCAAATTTTAGTATTGAATTATCATTTTTCAAAATACAAGTATCTATCGAACTTTAAAAAATCATGCTACATTCCTCTTGCCTCCAAAAAAATATCTAAAATACATACAATATATATATGTAAAAGCAGTATTTGTTGAAAAAGGGGGATGTCAAAATGATAATACACACTGTAAAAATATAGGGATACAACGGGGAAGAAAAACAATTACATAGAAAATAAATAAAATTACAAAAAATAACAGAACATGTGTCGAGTCGAGGAGCACTCTTCCCGCAAAGCGAATATTTCCCGATAGTGCTCTTCGGTATGATACGCTTCCAGGTAAAACGACACAAGTCTTCAAATGTGCAGTACCACAAGACTTGAAGTTCCGACGAACATAAGGACGTATGAATTGGATCGTCATCTTAAACTCTATACGCAGAGAGAGAGAGAGAGAGAGAGAGAGAGAGAGAGAGAGAGTATGATCTAGAATGCATTAGTATACCTATTTATAGGTGAACTTCCACTCATGACGTAAATCAACAGTCATGAGATTGATTGCAATCAATCAATGTTGACATGTCATTTTTAGCAATGCACATGTTTTTGTGCTAATAAGAGTGGTCAGAGCTGAGTTAGCTTCAGATTCATTGAATCTGTCTAGTGATGAGTCAGCACAACGTCATCCTTGAGTTAATTCTGTTGGAATTTGTGCTCCTCGAAGAGAGCTTCAATTCGGTATATTACTCGTCCAATTCCGATATTGGGTGAATGAGAAATTGAATTTTTTAGTTTGTTGTAACAAATGAGGAATGAGAATGAAGGGAAAAGCTAAAAAGCCTTGTCCCACATTGGAAAAGTGTTGTTGAGGAAGTGTGTATATAAGAAGAAACCCATCCTTAGCTTGTAAGAAAATCATGGGGTTATGCTCCTCCACACTCTACGCATCCGCGCAGGGGGGTGCAAATCATGGCCGAATTTGGCCTAAAACCTCGAACATATGTGCGCGCACGTCCTGCGGACACGAATGTCGCAACGATTTGGTGGCGGCCTGACAAGCTAAGTTTTGCCTAAATTTGTGGGTCAAGACCATTGAATACTATAAATTGTATTCTTATGTGTTGCAAGAAACACAAGATATACAACATTTGAGTGGAAAAAATATTCAGATATTTAAGGGAAGATCTTCCCACTCTTCCCGCTGAACCTGACGATCAATCCGTGCTTGCCCAAAAAGCATGGAATCACTTGGACTTTCTGTCCAAGAATTACATTCTCAACAGCTTGTCTGACACTCTTTACAATGTATACATTGGGATTATAATGACAAAAGAGTTGTGGGAAACTCTTGAGAAAAAATACAAGACGGAAGATGCCGGAACAAAGAAGTTCCTCGTAAGTAAATTTCTTGATTTTAAAATGGTGGATACGAAAACTGTTGTTAGCCAAGTGCAGGAGCTACATGTTATTATTTCAGATATCCATGCGGAAGGGATGGTGATTAGTGAGTCGTTCCAAGTGACTGCCATCATCGCCAAGCTACCATCCGGTTGGAAAGATTTTAAAAATTACCTCACCCACAAAAGAAAGGAGGTGACGGTGGAGGAACTTGTTGTTCGTCTTCGTGTTGAAGAGGACAATAAGAAATCAAGCAAAAAATATGGTGCCTACGAGCCTAAAGCTAACGTTGTTTAACAAGGCTTGAGGACCAACCCCAAAAATAATGGGAAGAAAAAAGAAAACTCTTCGACCAAGAATTTGGGTCCGAAGAATGATGAGTTAAAGAGAAAATTCACCGGGACTTGCTACAATTGCGAGAAACTCAATCACAAGGCGGCTCAATGTAGAAAGCCAAAGAAAGACCAAGGAAATATGGTCAACCAAGATGAGAAGCATTTCTCGGCCATTGTGTCAGAGGTAAATATGGTGGGCTCAAACCCACTTTAATGGTGGCTCGATACGGGTACAACCCATCATATTTGTTCCTCCAAGAAATTGTTTAATTTACTTGATGAAAATGTCAATGACGAGAATCTCTACATGGGCAATTCGGCTACTTCCGATGTAAAAGGAAAAGGGAAGGTAGTGCTGAAATTTACCTCCGATAAGGAGTTAACCTTGAACGATGTGTTGTACGTACCGAAAATTCGAAAGAATTTAGTATCCGGGTCTATTCTAAACAAACATGGGTTCAAGATTGTAATAGGGGCGTATAAAGTTATTTTATCCAAAAATATAGTGTATGTAGGGAAAGGCTATGAGTGCAATGGCTTTTTCAAAAAGCTCAATGTAATGACAATTAAGAAAAGTATGAATAAAAATGCTTCATCTTCCTCTTATTTGATTGAGTCTTCGATTACGTTGCATGGTCGTTATTCATTAAGAAAATTAATGAATAGTATACCTACACTCCAAATTGATACAAATCATAAGTGTCAGATTTGTGTAGAAGCAAAAATGACTCGGTCATCTTTCCGAACTATTGAAAGGAATAGTGAACCACTTGAATTAATTCACACATATGTGTGCGATTTAAAAATTGTACAAACACGTGTTGGGAATAAATATTTCATCACTTTTGTAGATGATAATGTTAAGGAAAATACGGAAAATACGTGATATTTTCTGATTCTTGTATCTTGTATATATTTAGTTTGATTCTAATTTATTTGTGACCTAGATTTATGGATCCTTCCATATATTTCGGTCCTATTGTTGTAATCACATTCTATATAATAAAAACCTTGACTCAATCACCATTAACGGTGAATAGAATACAATTTGTTTAATTCTCATATGGTATCAGCCTAATCACCATTGAAACCCATCCCTTCACTCCCACTTTCTGAAAACTGTCGTCACTTCCATGGCCACCTCCTTTAACCCTTCTAATCTGATTCCTGTGGCAACCATGATTCACATGGTTACAATTAAATTCTTCTCTTCTAATTATCTCTTGTGGAAATGTCAGATCATGCCGACTCTCGCGGGTTTTGATCTTCTCGGGTTTGTTGACGGGACTTCTATCCCCCGGCGAAACTTATTCCTTCTTCCTCCGGTGCACAGCCCACTCCGAATCCGGCGTATTCTGAGTGGCATACGAAGGACCATAAAGTCCTTGGTGTCCTCTTCTTCTCTCTTTCTGAAGAAGCCATGGCCGAAGTCGTTGATTGCTTTACCGCGTGAGATGCGTGGGTTGCCTTGCAGTCGGCTTTTTCCAACTCATTTTCTTCTCGTGCCCATCAACTCAGGGAGGAACTTATTTCGCTCCGTCGCGGTTCTCTTTCCGTCCGAGAATATGGCAAGGCCTTCAAATCTCTTTGCGACCAATTATCTGCAATTGGTCGCCCCGTTGATGCAGCAGACAAAAGTTACTGGTTCCTTCGGGGATTAGGAATTCAGTTTGTAAATTTTGCAGATGCTTGGATGGCCTTGGACCCTTTACCTGCGTTCTCAGTTCTTCTCCATCAGGCCATTTAATTCGATCTCATGCACAAGTCCATGGACTCATCTCCAATTCAACCGCAAGCTGCCTTCGCCGCCTCTGCTCGTGGTGATGCCCGTTCTACTCACAAACACTCTGATCGCCCAAACTTTGGTAATTCTGGCAGTGGGCATGGTCGTTCTGGCCATTCTGGTGGTCGTCCAAGCGGCTCCAGCGGTGGACGTGGTGGTCAATCTCGGAAGCTGTATGTCCCACGATGTCAAATCTGTAAGGGTGATCACTACGCAGATAAATGTCCATTGTTTCTCAGTGCCAGTGCATCGTCCTCATCCTCAGCAAATCTGGCTCAGGCATTCCATAGCTCTTGCAAGGTCTCTGATACTACTCCAGAGTGGTACGTGGACTCTGGAGCCTCTGCCCACACGATCGCTGATGTCTCCTCGCTAGATTCCTTTGGACCATATTCTGGTAATGGCTCGGTTGTTGTCGGTAACGGTCAATCTCTTTCCATATCTCATATTGGCTCCAGTAGTTTGTCTAATGATGTTAAGTTACTCGATGTGTTAGTTGTACCTCATTTAACAAAGAACTTATTGTCTATCAGTAAACTGACAAGTGATTATCAAGTTGATGTAACTTTCTCTGATAAGTACTTTGTTATTCAGAATCAGATTTCAAAGGAAATTCTGGCACATGGCAAACGTGAACATGGGTTATACATCTTGGATCGTGGAAATTCTTTGTTAGTGGCTGCTCTCAAATCCAAGAAATTATCTGCTAGTTATGATTTATAGCATTTACGCCTGGGGCATGTCCCATTTTCAATTATTACACTTCTTAATAAATGTGGATATTTATCTATCACTTCTTTATTACCGAATCCAAGAGTTTGTATTTCTTGTCAAATGGCCAAAAGTAAGAAATTGGTTTTCGAGTTGAATGATAAACGTGCCTCTAAATTGCTTGATATAGTGCATTGTGACTTGTGGGGACCAGCCCCTGTTGCTACTTCTGATGGTTATAAATATTATGCTGCCTTTATTGACGATTACTCCAGGTTTACATGGTTTTTTCCAATGCTTGCTAAGTTGGACTTTTATGATATTTTAGTGAAATTCCACTCTTTTGTTTGCAATCAGTTTTCCACTACGCTAAAAATATTTCAAAGTGATGGAGGTTCAGAATTTGTGAACAATCGTGTTGGTGCTTTTCTTAGTTTGCATGGTATTCTTCACCGAATGTCCTGTCCTTATACTCCGCAGCAAAATGGTCGCGCAGAGCATAAGCACCGCCATATCTCTGAAACTAGTTTGTCAATGCTATTTCATGTCCATGCTTCTGCTACCTTTTGGTTTGATGCTTTCGCCACTGCTGTTTATGTCATAAATCGTCTCCCTACACCGCTTTTGCAAAATAAATCTCCCTTTGAACTTATCTATGGCTGCACACCTAACTAGTATAATTTTAAACCCATTGGTTGTCGTGTTTTTCTCTATCTTCGGGATTACTCTGCTCATAAATTAGCTCCTCGCAGTCGTCCATGCATTTTTTTGGGTTATAGCAGTTCTCACAAGGGTTTCTGGTGTTACGATTCTGACACCTCACGTGTTTTCGTCACACGACATGCTCAATTTGATGAACATCACTATCCATTCTCCGACACTCAATCCACATCTAGTACTGATCGTCTTGACATCACTGGTTTTTTAGATGGCATTTCCGAGCCCAAGTTAATGCCTCCACGCTCATCCTCATCACCTTCTTTACCGTGTCATCCATGTATTGATTCCACTCTACGTAGTGTGGCCCCATTGGTTTCCCCGACCTCACCTGAGCCTTCTTCGCCTCCTCCAGTATCACAACCATCTCAACCTCCGGTTCCAGTGACTCCTCTAGTACCACAACCATCTCATCTGATGGTTACACGGGCAAAATTAGGTATTTTTAAACCTCGTTATCCTGTTGAAAATTTTGTTTTGTGTATCTTCTAAAAATTAAAGACGAAGCTTTTGATAAGTTCGTGCTTTATAAAAATGAGGTTGAAAATCAACTCAATCGGAAAATTAAAATGTTGGGAAGTGATAGAGGAGGTGAGTATGAGTTTTCGTTTGCCGAATTTTGTGAACAACACGGAATTAAGCATGAAACTACCACACCTTATTCACCTCAACAAAATGGTGTCGCGGAACGAAAAAATAGAACATTGAAAGAAATGATGAATGCAATGTTACTACATTTCGGACTTCCTCAAAATATGTGGGGTGAAGCCGTGTTGACGGCAAATTATCTTTTAAATAAGATACCACGTAAGAAAGTTGATAAAAGTCCATATGAATAATAGCATGGTCGAGCACCATCTTATAAATACTTAAAAGTGTGGGGGTGTCTTGCTAAGGTTTCAATTCCACCACCTAAGAATGTAAAAATATGACTTAAAATGTTGATTTTATATTTAATGAATATGCACATAACAGTAGTGTCTTTCGGTTTCTTGTGTATGAATCACAAATTGATGATATACATAAGAATACAATCATGGAATTAAGAAATGCCTCATTTTTTGAGCAAATATTTCCATGCAAAATAAATGAAGGGGCTAGTACTTCTAAAGGACATGCAAACCCTAGCCATGCAAACCCTAGTTTTGCAAACCCTACAATTAATGAAATTGTAGATGACGAAGAGGTTGAACCAAGACGTAGTAAAAGAGCACGAGTACAAAAATCATTTGGTCCAGATTTTCTAACTTACATGCTCGAAAGTGAACCTCAAAGCTTTAAAGAAGCCGTGAACTCTTCAGAAGGTCCTCTTTGGAAAGAAGCAACTCAAAGTGAAGTAAATTCTATTTTACAAAATCACACGTGGGAACTAGTGGATATCCCTCCGGGAAGTAAACCATTAGGGTACAAGTGGATTTTCAAAAGGAAAATGAAAGCGGATGGGACCATTGAGAAATACAAGACAAGACTTGTGATAAAAGATTATAGACAAAAGGAAGGTCTTGACTATTTTGATACGTATTCTCCTGTCACGAGAATTACATCAATAAGATTAATCATAGCGATTGCCGCTTTGAGAAATCTTGAAATACATTAAATGGATGTAAAAACCGCCTTTCTAAATGGTGATTTAGATGAGGAGCTTTACATGGAACATCCCGAGAGTTTTTTAGCTCCGGGACAAGAAAACAAGATGTGCAAATTAGTAAAATCATTATATGGTTTGAAACAAGCACCAAAATAATGGCATGAGAAATTTGATAATGACACGTTAGAACATGGATTTCAAATTAATGAATGTGACAAATGTGTTTATATAAAAGACACCGAAGATGGTTACATAATCCAGTGTCTTTATGTAGATGACATATTAAGCATTGGAAGTAATGACAAAATGGTAAAGTCCATAAAGAATATGTTGAATTCCAAATTTGACATGAAAGAATATGTTTATATAAAAGACACCGAAGATGGTTACATAATCCAGTGTCTTTATGTAAATGACATATTAATCATTGGAAGTACTGATAAAATGGTAAAGTCCATAAAGAATATGTTGAATTCCAAATTTATCATGAAAGATATGGGACTAGCTGATGTTATACTTGGAATTAAAATTCATAAAACACCCGATGGAATTATCTTCAGTCAAAATCATTATGTGGATAAGATTCTAGAGAAGTTTAGCAAAAATGATATAGGTTTTGCTAGAACTCCGATAGATCCTAGCCAACATCTAGCCAAAAATAGAGGTGAAGGTGTGAGTCAAGTGGAGTACTCAAGAGTAATAGGCAGTCTGATGTACTTAACCAGTTGTACAAGACGGGACTTGGCCTACGCCGTAAACAAGTTAAGTAGATACACGAGTAATCCGGATGAGTGTCATTGGAAAGCTATTGTAAGAGTACTTAGATACTTGAGGCATACGCGAGAATATGGACTGCATTATACGAGATATCCGACTGTAATTGAAGGTTATAGCGATGCTAATTGGATATCGGACATAAAGGACTCAAAGTCTACAAGTGGATACATCTTCACTTTAGGAGGAGCAACCATATCTTGGAGATCTTCTAAACAAACGATGATAGCAAGATCCACCATGGAATCAGAGTTTATTGCTCTAGATAAATATGGTGAAGAAGCCGAATGGCTTAGGAATTTTTTAGGAGATATTCCGAAATGGATGAAACCGGTGCCACCAATTTGCAATTGGTAGGGCAAAAAGTAATCTATATAATGGTAAGTCTAGACATATTTGTCGTAGACATAATACCATTAAAAAACTACTCTCAACTGGGGTTATCACAATAGACTATGTAAGGTCTAAAGATAACATAGCGGATCCGTTAACCAAAGTGTTAAATAGAGAGTTAGTTTTGTCGTCATCTAGAGGAATGAGTCTTAAAGTCTTAGAAAAATGAGTGCAGATGAAGGAAAACCTTACCTAAATGATTGGAGGTCCCAAGAGTTAGGTTCAAAAGGACAACCTAATTGTCTAACTCAAAATCACTGTTTTGTGGGGGATAATTAATTAAACCCTAGAATACCCTTTGCCTAAAAGATGTTACAGTGAAGTATAGTGAGAATTAGCAAAAAGGCTATTAAAGATTTGAGGAGAGTTAGATAAACACTCAAAAGAATCACCTATATGAGGGAGAAGTGGGGCCGCTTCTAAGGGAATATTATAAGACATATTCCTAGAAACTCTTGCAGAACCAGGCAGATGTTCATGGCCGAAACGAACATACTCATGAGAACTAAGAGTTTTTAGGAAGAACTTGAGTGAATTACACCATCGTTTACACTAATGGTTGGTAGTTCAAAGACATCATGTCTACTATTCAATTAGTAAAGTAAGTGTATTTTCACAAGGGAAGGTTCAAAGGATAACACCTACCTATCCTTTGCAAGCTTCTAACGTCGATATATATCACCAAAAACCTTTTTTGGTATCTGTATTAATTTCCAATCATGTGGGGGATTATTGGAATTTGTGCTCCTCGAAGAGAGCTTCGATTCAGTATATTACTCGCCCAATTTCGATATTGGGTGAATGAGAAATTGAATTTTTAAGTTTGTTGTAACAATTGAGGAATGAGAATGAAGGGAAAAGCTAAAAAGCCTTGTCCCACATTGGAAAAGTGTTGTTGAGAAAGTGGGTATATAAGGAGAAACCCATCCTTAGCTTGTAAGAAAATCATGGGGTTATGCTCCTCCACACTCTACGCGTGCCCGCAGGGGAGTGCAAATCATGGCCGAATTTGGCCTAAAAACCTCGAACTTGTGTGCGGGCGCGTCCTGCGGATTACAGTTACAACACATTTTGAAATTTAAAAAACTTGTTTTAATGCAATTAGTTCAGACATTTTTTCGGTTACGGTCCAGACCATTTATGGGTCTTATGGCTACACTCCAACAATCATTTTTGAATATTATAAATAGTATTCTTATGTGTTGCAAGAAACACAAGATATACAACATTTGAGTGGAAAAAATATTCAGATATTTTCTGGCAATTAGCCATATTCTTTTGCCTAGGGATGACAAAACGACCCGACCCGCAGTTGATCCAATCCATCTGCCCATTTTGAGAATGGAGCAGATCAGCCCCGCCCCGCTTGCGGAGCAGATCAGGCATAGATCTACATATTTTTTGCCCTGATCCGCCCCGCTCCACCTCACTCCATATAATATTAATTATATATAGTATTAAATATATAGAATTATATATATATATATATATATATATATATATATATATTTAAAATAATCAAATCTTGGATATGATTTGGTGATTTGGATGGATTATTGTTGATTAAATTGTGAATTTTTAATGTTTTGCATATAGTTTTTTTAATATATTGATTTTGTAAAATTATGATAATTTAATAGATGGAGCGGGCAGATCAGATCCGCCCCACGCGGGGCAGACATGGATCCCAAAATGCTGCCCCGCAGTGGAGCATGGAGCAGGGCGGATCAGCGGGACACAAGCGCGGAGCAGGCATGGATATTGAGGTATCCGCCCCGATCCGCTCCATTTGCCATCCCTACTTTTGCCCATATATTCTGCCTAATTCGTTCTTACTCCGGTGATATTACAATGAATATCTCAGTTCGTTTTAAGCAAGATATTGTGCTATATCGTTGTTTTTTATCGTTGTATCCAGGGAAACAAGTGTCTCATATATTCACTAAGCACCTAGATTGAGGGACATATTTTGTTTTAAGGATATCGTGTTCCTCACGAGCCTCGATTTTCCGTTTATATTATTTATAATATTTCAGCCATCAGGTGCCTATTCCTACAAATTCCAGTTTCAACGAATCTGTACAATGAAGTCAAGTTTCGGTATGGACCTGACCTATTACCGAATTAATTGGGCTGGACCCACAAAATTTTTGTGTTCTAAAAAATTAGATGGACATCAGGCCTAAGGCCTAAGTACACTCAAAGTCCAATTGACAAGATCCATGTCCAAGGCCAAGACCACATGCACTAGGGGTAGGAATAGGCCATGTGAGGTTAGATCTCTCAAAAAAAATCTAGGTTTGGTTTACTCTTGATGGGTCTAAGTAGGTTTTTTTAAGGCTTGACTTGAGTCTTTTTAGCAAATAGGTCATGTTTGAAAGCGTTTTAAAGACCTATCTAATAATAGTTTTTTTTAAACTTTTTATTTATCATGAAAATTTCAAAACTACACCTATAAAATTAACAAATGTCTCAATAACACCAATAATAATATTAAATATTTTATCAAATAAAAATAACATCGTTAATGTCTATATCAATTCACTAAGAAAACATTAACAAAACAATAAAGTAGTTCAAAAAATCAATACACAAATGATAAATATTCCTTCCAATTTTCTTCAACTACTTTCAAAGAAAAATAAAATCACCAAAAAAAAATAAAATATTCCTTCTTATTCTCTTCAACTTACCACCTTCTGTGGTCAGTGGTGACCATGATCCATCAGAGCATCTATATATTAATTAATAATGAAAATGATAAATTATATCTTATAAATTAATATTACTTTAATTATATCTTTATATATTATGTTATATACATATTATATATAAAACTAAATAGGCCGGCCTGTTAGGCTTAAAAGACCTTTAAAAAAGCCCAGGCATGGTCTATTTAACTAAATAGGCTTTTGAAAAGGCTTGAACCTAACCTATTAATTAAATAGGCCGAGCCGAACAAGACTTTTAGTATGCCAGGCCGTAGGCCCCTGTCGGGTAGCCTGACCTATTCCCACCCGTAACAGGCACGGGCTCGGCGCACGGGTGTGGTAATTTTAATAATCAACTATAGTTTGATAAGTTTCATTTACTTCTTACTAATATTATGCAAATTAGTATTCTCATTTTACAATGTGATTCTCTCACTAATTCAAAGGTATTAACTTATTGATTTTGATTCAAATTTCTCACTCTTAATAAATTGGTTTTGTGATTATGAATACATTAGATTCATCTACTCCATGAGTAGAACACACTTGTATTAATTCATTTATGAGATATTAATTTTAATATTTTTATTTTATTGGTCAAACAATATCAATTAGATTATCCAATATTTAATTAAAATTAAATATTCTAACAATCCCCCACATGAGTGGAAATTACACTCTTAAACTTGCAGACACACAATCTAGTCCAAGTGAGACGATATCGTATTTGGACAAGTAGTCTTGAACTTTGAACCTTACATAGTCAAGAATACCAGATACACCGACAGCCTAGTAGACACAATATATATAAAGTATTACGTGAATATACAAACAATAAGTATTATGATGATTAATAATTCATTATATATATAAAGTATATTATTCTCTCTCTCTCTCTCTATATATATATATAAAGTATTATGTGAATATACATACAATAAGTATTATGGAGATCAATAATTCATTGATAATTATTTGAAGATTTAATTATTATATATATAGATGACAACCAGGTGGGTTAGCTCAACTGGCCACCGGACTCCTCACTTGAGTGAGTGACCTGGGTTCGATTCCCTTTGGGAACGAATTAGGAGGGGAGATATAAGGTTGGACTTGGAGATGTGGAGTGTAAGGAGACTTAGTGAACTAACTTCTAACTACTAACTACTAACAACTAACATTTACCGATAAAAAAAATTTATATATATAGATGACATAAAACACTATATATGAACTAACACCACAATATATATGTACTAACACTACACTTTATACTAATTAACACCCAACATACTATGCATAACACAATAAATGAACTAACACCACACTATATATATATTAACGAATAGCATACGTCGACATGTGTGCTACTGCGTGGATTGAAATAAGTTATGCACAAAACTGATTTTGTGAGTATTATTTCACATAGTACCTACTCATAGTATGAATATAAATGAGTTTTGTGTGAAACCATCTCATATTATGAGACCATTACTATATGATCCGCATTAAACTTAAAATATTTCACTTATTAATTAAAAAATAATACTTTTAAAAAGTGATAAAGTTTTAACAAACAACGATGCTCCATATTTTTGTTAAAATAATTTATTACTTGTAAAAAAAATGTTATAATTTTATAATAACATTATCACTTTTCTAAAATTTGGTCTGTGTCATATTATAAGATAGTCACATGTAACTTTTTGCCGACATATATATTACATTAATCAAGAGCAAGGGTATAAATGACACTTGGCGGTCATTGGACGGTTGAGTACGGCCAAGCGCCAAAGAGGCCTAGGTGGGGCCTAGGATTAATAAAAATGTACATTATACAATAAATTATAAATTTAAAACATAATTAATACCCAAATGCATTTTTCACAAAACACAACAAGTCAATAAAATTCTAAAAACTATCACAAAATGACATTGTTCAACTTCTAAACGAATACTAAAATAAAAAAATATATCGTACAGAAAAATTAATAAGTAGTTCAACTAAAAGGAACATCTAAAGACAATTGTTGTTCAACTTTCTCACGAAGTCACGATCTGTTTCTTTTTTTTTTTTTTGGAATTTTCTCTTTCCTTTTCTTTTTGTTTATTTAAGCTTTTAAGTTTTAATTAATTTATTTTATTTAATATTTTTTTTACTCACATATTCACATTTGTCTTTAACTTTATTTTTTTTAAAAATAAACCTCCGCCTACTCCTCCTCTGTGACTGTCATTTCCGCCTACTCCTCCTTTGTGGCCGCCATTTCCGCCTATTTCTTATGATCGCCAAGGCCGCCTAGGCGGGGCCTAACACCCTGACTGTTTTTCTCTGCCGATTTGGACTAGGTACCGGCCGCTGGGGGTGGCCAAGCGCCGCGGTCTTAGCGGGGGTCATTTGCATCCTTGATCAAGAGAAGATTTACATACCTAACTGCCAAAATCTTTTTGAAATATCAAACGTTATTATTGTTGAGGAATAACTTTTTCTTTAAAAAAAATAGATTAATGAGTATTTTTTAAAGATAATCAATTATAATAATTTTATAAGATAATTAATTATAATAATTTTTTATTATCAGATATATTATAAATCATTTCGTCTAGCTATAAATCGAAACCTCAGCCACTATAAAAAGAGGGCCACCTGGAACTGCAATCTAGAAATCTGACGAAACTACAATGTCCACAAAAGGAAAAATCACCACTCCACCAGAAGAAGGACTACTATAAGAGAATAAATTTTTTCTCTTTGTAACTTGAATTCAAGATCTCAAAATTTTAAATGGTACTACTTCAGTCCTGTAGGAATTTACACCCTATGGGATAACACATTTTTTAAGAAAAATGTGTTTTACATATAAAATAGTGACACAGGTAAATATGTGCATAAGTTTGTGAGTGTGCACGCAATTAGTATTTTCTTTTTTAGTAGTGTGCAAATTTGTATGTGAAGTCTAAATAAAAAATTGTGCAAATTTCTTTGGAACGAGGAGTAGAACTCAACTAGTTAAATTATCTGTACTTAATATCAATAAAAAATTTTAGCTTCTACGAACAAGAACCTACATACAAGTATAGAAAATTATAACACGACACATCAACGAAATAGAGTTACCGGGTCTTGTGTTTCTTGTCTTACCACCAACTTGCAATTTGCATCTCTTGAGGTTGCTTTCCTCACAGGAATTTAATTAATCATCATGTTAGAACACCGTATAATTTAATTATTTCATAAAAAATTATTAATACTCTATCCGTTCCAAAATTACTTTCATAATAGTTTTGGGTAGCGAACCAAGAAAAAGTGAGCATGTGAGTATAAAATTAAATAATAAAATAAGAAAAATATATTTTATTGGCTTTTGTGAGTGTAAAAAGTTTCCTTTTTAAATGTGTGAAAGTAGAGTTGAGACGTCTAAATAAGAAAAATGTGAAAGTAATTTTGGGACGTAAGGAGTATTATTTATAAATGTATTTGAGCTGCACATTATTTCATACTAAAGTATTATATAAATTAATAAAAATAAATTATATAATTCTTTAAAGAGCAATACTTGCGTAAAAATTTCTACGGTAGAAATCTTTCCAAAAATAAACTTAAAAGAAGAAAATTACGGTCGCACCCACGCATACATTTCGCTGATCATGGCTTATACCTTTTCGCTGATCATGGCTTATACCTTTATGTTAATGGTCATATATCCTGTTAGATGGGTAACGTTCCATTTTCATATCTTTTTTTTAGTTTATTTATTTTTATTTATTTGAAAATTGTGTATTGATTTGATAAAATTCAAGTAAATATAGTAACACACAATTTAATTTTACAGTAACACACATTTATTCTAATTGTAACACAAATTTGTTCCTAGTTTGTGTTACTATATGTGCAAATGTGTGTTACTTTAAGGACAACACGAGTTTTTATAAGAATAAATATTTGTTTCTTATTTATTCATTGTCCCTTAAAATCCAGGTATATTTAATTATATAGTAATACACTTTTTACTATTTTATATGTGTTATTATATAAAAAATTAATTATTTATATAAAAATAAACAATATATTTGTGATAAACTAATATTTATTCTTATAGTAACACACATTTATTCTTTATATTATATAAAAATATTTATTTTATAAAAGTAAATGAATATATGTAAAAAAGAATAACATTTTATATAATAGTAACATACATTTGCTCTAATTGTAACACACATTTGCTCCTCATTTTGTGTTACTATATGGGCAAACATATGTTACTTTAAAGACAAAATGAGTTTTTATAACATTAAATATGTATTTCTTATTTATTCATCATCCCCTTAAAATCTAGGTATATTGAATCATGTAATAATACACTTTTTACTATTTTATATGTGTTATTATATGAAAAATAATTAATTTTATAAAAATAAATAATATATTTGTGAAAAACTAATATTTATTCTTGTAGTAACACATATTTTACTCCTTATATTATATAAAAATATTTATTCTATTAAAATAAATGAATATATATAAAAAATAATAACATTTTATGTGATAGTAACATACATTTGCTCCAATTTTAACATACATTTGCTCCCCAATTTGTGTTACTATATGGACAATTGTGTGTTACTATATGGACAAATGCATGTTACTGTGAGGATAAAATATATTTTTATAAGAATAAATTTTTTTTATTTAATCATTATATCTTTAAATATATGTATATTGATTCATGCAATAACACATTTTTAACTATTTTATATATGTTATTATATGGAAAAATAATTATTTCTATAATAATAAATAAATATTTGTGAAAAAATAATATTTTTTCTTATAGTAATACACATTTTGCTATTGTATTATATGAAAAATTATTTATTCTATAAAAATAAATTAATATATGTAAAAAGAATAATATTTTACATGATAGTAACATACATTTGCTCTAATTGTAACACATATTTGTTCCCTATTTTATGTTACTGTATGAACAAATGTGTGTTACTATATATGTAGATAAATGTTCTTAATAATATTTTAATGTCTTAATAAAATAAATTTTAAAAAAATATTATTAAACCATGCATGAACTTCTTGGGTAAAATATGTTATTAAACCATGCAACAATAATTTGGATGAATTGGTATTAGACGCCAACAGTGGTGGGCGAATTGGCATAGACGCGAACAGTGGTTCCTGTAAAGGGCAGCCGCGTCATTTTATATTATTTTGAATTTATTTTTATAAATTTCTATCGTAGAAATTTCTATATAAGTTGTCTTCTTTAAAAGTTTGAATTTTAAATAAAATAAAATTTTTAAGGTGTCGGAGTTTTCGATTCATATCTACATTAAGTTATTAAATTGTCAACTAGATTGAGTACTCTCCCAAAAAATAAATGGCATTGAAAATCTAACATGGTTAGATGAGATAATTAATTATTATCCACAAATAAAACTTAATGTAATCAAATAATAAAAGATTAACTGGTGGGCTGTCATAATTAGTGACCTCAATTACATAGTATCGTATCACTTAATTTAGGGAATTTGAAATTATACATGCACTGTATATAACTCAAAAGTAGCTCATTCTCAATTATGGCAAATTATTATATGAATTTTTTTTTATTTAAATGTATTAAATATTTAAGCAAAGTATAAAAAATCTCATTAAAAATATTAAAAATTTAGGTCAATGGTACCATAGAGTAAATTAAGAAAATGGTTCACAAAATTGACACTAATTACAAATTGGTTATATACAGAAAAAAAAAATGTTTATGTTTATGATTAAATAGTGGTCCTTGATTCGAATGAGAATGAAATATTGTTTTTTCTCTTTGTTCTTTAATATATAATGGAGATAATTACAAAATGAGACCACTTATAACATCATATTTACAATGAGAAATACCAAAAATATCATGTTACCAAGAATGCCATTTTATTTCAAGGAAGATCACTTTTGTAATCATTTTATGGGGCTCATGTGCAGGAGTGATGTCATCACATACACATTTTTCTTCTCTTACCTCACTCTCTCCTCACGTCTCTTTCTCCCAAAATCTAAAATTAAATTTAAATTTTGAATTTCTTATTTTTAATTTTTTCTACATTGAAACCTTCAAATTTATTTGAATTAATTACTTAATTTACGACAAGATTCTAACAAACTCACCAACAAACATGGGATTTAATTGAATTAATTCCTTAATTTATGGCAAGATTCTGGCATACTCACTTTATTTGCCTAATTTTTGTTTCTTTTTTTTAAAATTTATTCTTATTTATATTATAATTTCTCTTTTTTACATAATTCAAATTTTTTTTAAATTTTTTTTACAAATTCACAAATTTTAATTTTTAAAATTATTATTATATTAATATCATTATTTCAGTTTTTTTTTCATTTTTATTAATACCAGATTTCATATTTTTTTTTATTTTAATATTGAATTTTTATTCAGTATTAACATGCATATATGCAGATTCCAGTTCTTCATACACACACATATGCAGTATTTCAATTCTGAATAGTAATAATATCTACTGCATATCAATATAAAATATCTGCATATCAATATATTTTTGGTAAATATACACCACAAAAATTTGGAAACCAGAATTTGGAAAATATAAATCAACAACCAATTCATTTAATAAATTTTGGTAAATATACACCAAAATTTTGAAAATAAAAAATTTGGAAAACAGATTTCGGCTGATTTGGAAACCAAAAATTTGGTAAATATACACCCTAAATTTGGAAACAAAAAATCAGCAACCAATTCATCCAAAAATTTGGGCGGCACGGCTGGGGTGTTGCAGATTTCGACGGATCTGTGTCTGAAAATGCCATCGGTCGATGTGGACGTTTGGGCTTCAACGCGTCGGTCAATATGGACGCATGTCGGGCTTCAACACGTCGGCCGATGTAGACGTTCGGGCTTCAACGCGTCCGGCGGTGGTGAGGACAAGGCGATTTGCTACACTCGCCTCCGTGCCATTCTGGATCGGAAACCATGGAGCTTGTCGCCTAAATCCGCTTCCAAATTGCTAACCGTCGCCTGGAACCAGCAATCGTCTCCAGCAACCAACACGTGACTCACCGGATCCGCCATTGATGCCCAAATCCACCATTCAACCGCAAGCCACAGTCGCTCCACCGGTGTGGGTGTCGCCGGTGAGGGTGGGGAGAGAAGAAATATTTTTGAAATGGTGGGTGGGTGCTGCGAAATAGTGGGGTTTAATATGCAGGAAGAGAAGAGGAAAGAGAGAGAGAGAGAGAGAGAGAGAGAGAGAGAGAGAGAGAAGGTGATGTCTATCATAGTCAGAATGGGGATGGGTTTTTAATTTGGTTTGTCAGATTTTTGTTTGGGTGGGGTCCATTTGTGACCCTCCTTGTAACATGGGGTTTTGGTATTCCTCTAGGTAATAACACTATCTTAAATGACCTTATATGTAACTTACTATATATAATATTATACCCTGAATATGTTATTTGGCTGAAATAGGGATGACAATGGGGTAGGTCGGGCAGGGTATTAGAAGATCCATACCCGTCCCACTCTATGTTCGGGTCAGGTTGGGTCGACCCATCGTAACTGAGATTTTTATTTTTAATAATAATATATAATATATTCTTACATATTTAAAGTAAAAAAATAAAATTTATAATATTAATAATATACTTATGAACTAATTTTACCTTTAAATATGTTGATATCAATTATTATATTTCATATTATGTTTATATATTAGTCTAAAATATATTTATTAAATTGATTTATTCTTTTGTATACTATAAATAGTAATACTAATAAATAATAATATATTATTTTATATATTAAAAATCTAATAATCTAAACGGGTCAAAATGAGTAAGGGCGGGGCGGGGCGATAATGATATTCATACCCGCCCACCCCACACGAGTCACGGGGCGGGGCGACCCATATAACACGGGTTCAGATCGGGGCAAATCGGGGCGGGTCAAATTGTCATCCCTAGGCTGAAATTTACAGAAACAAGTATGATCAATGAAATATGAGGATAAACAATAAAGATGATAAAAACCTAGAATTGCTCAGTCTTCTATTGCTAGAGCTGTGGTTTAAAGAGTGCTTGTATTACTTGTATATTTGATAATGTATTTGTTGTGGCCATCAGAGGTCATATTTATACATTGTGAATACAAAGATAAGGGCGCCAGGTGGCATGTGGTCCCATGGCCTTTGAGCCTTGAATTGTGCTAGCATCATGTACAGGACTTCAGTACTATGAACTATACTAGGTCAATGACTGGTTGCCATGTAGGACAATAATTAACAAAATAGTACTATATGTTAGGCCTAATTTGATGCTGAGACAACAAATTTTACTATTTTTCCGAGCCTTACGTTCCTCGTAACTTGTTGATGCTCGACGGGTTCCAATGCTGGTATGAGTGAACAAATTCTTGAACCTCGGGTACATGTTCTTTGGACACCTACATGGTCACCAAATACCTTGCTCATACTTAATATGTGGTCGTCCGAGCTTCAGACAAGCTGATCATCGTTTTTTTTATCGGTAAATGTTAGTTGTTAGCAGTTAGAAGTTAGTTCACAAATTCCCCAAACACTCCAAGAATAAACTCCAAGCCAACCTTATATCTCCCTTAATTCATTCCCAGAGGGAATCGAACCTTGTTCACTCACTCAAGTGAGGATCCTCATATAGCGTCTTATAGTATCCTCTGAGCTCCATGAGACCTCCGAAGTACCTTTAAGGACATGTTCAAGCTCCAAACATCCTCTGACGACCTCTTGATATACCTCCAAGCTTTGCTTGGTCCGCTAGGGATGACAATTTGGCCTGTCCCGATATGTTCCCGACCTGAACCCGTGCTATATGGGCTGCCTCGCTCCGTGACCAGCAGTGGGGCGGCGCTAGTATGATTATTATTATCCCCCTGCCTCAACTTGGCCCACCCCATTTTGACCTATTTACATTATTAAATTTTTAATATATAAAATAATATATTATTATTTATTAGCATTTATAGTATAAATAAGAATAAATCAATTTAATAAATATATTTTAGACCAATATATAAACATAATATGAAATATAATAATTGATATCAACATATTTAAAGATAAAATTAGTTCATAAATATATTATTAATATCATAAATTTATTTTTTATTTTAAGTATGTAAAGATATATTAATATATATTATTATTTAAAATAAAAATCTCATTTAGGAGGGATCGACCCGCTGCCCCGCCCCGTGACCCCCAACGGGTCGACCCAACCTGGCCCGTACATAAAGTGGGGCGAGTCTGGATCTTCTAATACCTATCTCATTCGGCCCCATTATCATCCCTGGGTCCACCTTGTGATCGGGTTTAGGCCTAGTTCATTTCGTATTGGGCTTGGGTCTAAACTTAGCCACAATAATTTTTTTCCAGCTCGTTGCTTGATGGCTTTGAGGAACGAGGTAGATCGAAGTTGAGACTTCTTTTGAGGAGATATGAGTTCCAAGGTCAGATCCTTATAACATATGAAGGTCGACCCTAGATATATCAGACCTAGAGACATGTTGCCTAGCTATGCCTATAGTTGGATGTGTCTTGATAACTGTCGCATGATCTTGACTCAAAATATTGAAAAAAGTTGCATGTGCCTCAAAAAGTGTGTGCATGGATGCAAGTGGGGGACTAAAAAGTCTTGAGTCGATCCTGATGCGCTCATCCTGCCCGTGTAAATGGATCAATCCAATCTTTGTTTTACCTTTTCAAACTTTGCAAATTCTAAGAGCCAAAGAGTTATCAGTGCACTGTGATTCCCAGCCATTACTCTGGCGAATAAAGGATTCCGACGACAACCAGAGTAAGTTCCTTGCTTCTTTACTATTTTTTCACTTCAATCATTTCAAATCACACTGTAATGGCTCACAAGAATACAAGTCACACTAATGACGATGTCTGGCTGCTATGAAATGTAGGTTAGTTGCAATGGCTTCACGAAATAAATGATGACTACAAAGAAAATGAGCCGCTTTCAGAGAGGTATGTTTTAGTGAGGACCAACACTCAATCCACTGAACTTAGCTCCATGGTCGGTGTAAATAAGTCCTCACACAAGTGTACGTGTTCGCTATGAGCGTGGTAAGCTTGACCAAGTTTTAAAATATATCGAACCCAAAGGAGACGGGGACTTGTAAGGAAAATTCGTTGTTTCAATTGGCTAGCTAACAAAGCAATAAAGGGGAAAGGTTTCTATCGTCTACTAATGCATCAAAAGAGTAAACTACCTATCACCTTGTGTTTGCAAAGTGAGCAAATGTGAGGAGTATGTACTAGTGTACTATCCTATGTTTCATGTAGTGAAGCATCACTTTATCATGCAATTAGATTGTGTATAATCAATGGGCAAACCACTCTAACATGCAAAAGGTTTCCCTAATAACATATCAAAGCCTCTAATTGTTCATCTAATTCACTAAAGATAATTCTCACTATCTTAGGAATTTTATCAAACACTTGCTATGCATTGGCCTCAATACAAGAGAATTTAGGAAATAAGCTCTACTTTCGCAAGAGACTAACTCCCTAATGGCCCTAATTATCATCTACACATGCAAGCATTCATTCAATCCATCAATGTAGAGAATTGATCATACAACAACTCAAAGCATTCAAAAGATCAACATATCACTACACTACTCCATAGGCATCATACACTAACACATGAAGGAATTAACTCATGGCTAATTGAGTAAACATGAAAACAATTAAGCTAGGAACTATCATCATTAACAAAGAATTGTAAAGAAATTTACCTATTACAATGAAAATTTTGAAAGATACAATTTACCTCTAAAATGCTAATTTGAAATCCGACAATGGAAATTGAAATTCGATCGGTGAGAGACGAGACGAGAATGCAGGAATTAACGGATCAACGATCACTACAGTAGATCAAAAGTTATCTAAGAATTTGTGAGAAGAAATCTTAAGAAACCACCAAGTAACTACCTCTCTCTCTCTAATCTAAGAATCTCACTATGATTATGAACTAATGTGACTTCCAATCTGACTTAGATCTGATCTTTAGAATATTTATAGTGCCCACAATGCTTGGTCCAATATGCCCCTCATTAAACGCGCGAAAAGATGAAACTGCCCTTCGAAAATTGGAAATCCGAGCCGTCGCACGATCACAAGCATGTGGTGGCACGACTGGCTCGTGTGAGCACTAGTGCGGTTCGTCGTCGCCCGAACCAGAGGTTCATCTCACGAATGCGGCTCGTGGTCGCACGAATCTGTCCTGGTTGCGCTCGAGCTCGGCCTCGACTTGTGCGATCGATCCTCGACTTTCTCGTTTTCTTCATATCTTGAGTTCTAGAGCTCCGATTGACTCGATTCTTTTTCCGTTGCGACCCTCTCTTCGAAATCTTAGACATGGTATATCATTTGCCTCCATTGGATCAACTCACATTTTCTGAACTTTTACGAACTTGCTCGTCTCTTGCCGGTGTTTACTCGTTTTCACTACAAAACATATTTTCTTGCCACAAAATGGTTAATAGCACAATTTATAACAAATTAGGGTCAAATATGAACATAAGCACGTCAAAACCATATAGAAATAGATGCAAAAACATGCAATTAAGACCCTAATCACTCCACTAGGGATGGCGGAGGCATCATTGTGAATCCCTCTACCAGCGGCGCCCAAAAGGCTGTGGATCCAGAAATTGAATACTCCCTATGTGATCTTTAAATAAATTTGCAAAGGAATCAAACCGAAGAGGTGGAAGAGCAATTTCTTGCTTCTGCCATGAAGGCCGAGCACGATTGGTACAGTAACATTTGCTTGGCTTGGTCGTTATAGAGAGATTTTACAGATGAGATTGTCGGTCTCAAAGTGAACTTCTCCTATATTGAATACCTAGTAGCGCATTCTTACCAACCTTTACCTCGTAATCTGAGGTCACATGTGAGTTATAATCTTATCCACTGGCATTCAAATGTGGTAAAGAGCATGGTAGCCCAGTGAAAGCTCGACGCTTAGTAAGAAAAAATGGGATACACATAGCAATATACAATTGTACATTACTTACGAGAATGAACGAGCAGATCAACCTCTACTAGGCATGGTGGCCATTAATTATGACATGATGGAGGTGGGCATGACTTCTCTACAGTTGCTCCCTAACGTATGGCTCTAGTTAATAAGTACTTTGGTGGTCTTTAAGAAGTATTAGATGTTCAGACTTTCCAATGTCGGGGAGCTCACCTAATTGTACATGCTCATCCCCGAGCAGCAAAGGTTCGGGGACATATACCTAAAGCCCCATCATAAAAAGAGGGTGGTAGTCGATATAAAAAATCATCCCATGATCGATTCAAAGAGGTGGTTCTGGATGACTGGGAGCTGGAAAATAACTATACTATCTAATGGGGTAGAGCTTAACATTCCAACCATTCCTAAGCCGAAACTGCATAGTAATAATTCTTAACTTCTCTTGTACAAGTAGTATTGATCTAATTGCTTTCTTTTATTGTAAGTTACACATTTTCCCCTTTGAATGAGCTTCCCTTCGACTTTTGGATGGTGCTCGAGTAAATCTATCTGCTCCTCGAGGAAGACAAGCACATTCTTCGCCTTCATCTGTGAGAAGCTCATCTTTTGTAAGGCTCTTTTGTTTCCCGAATCATCTCCACCGGAAACTTCGTAAGTACCTTAAAATAGTCAAAACAACTCGGAGTTTTTTTCTCGCTTTATAACTTCATTTCATGTGATTTTTATTTATTTCACAGCTGATTTCCTTCCATACGATACTTGTCCGCGAGAGCTTATGGACCAAATTCCAATCTTTTTCGGTCAACTGGTCGTCGTTGTGCCCAAAGGGAAAGGTTAAAAGGAAAAAAACGAAGAATAGGTTCAGTCGCCCTGCTTCCAAATCTATGCCCACGATGGCGAGGTGGTGATCCCTGAAGGGATGCCTACCCCAGTTGCCTCAACGTCGCTCGCAGTGGAGCCACTTGCTTCATTCCGTCCTACAAGGCGAAATTAGACAAGAGGAACCGCAACAGATCCCGAGGGGAACTTGGGTTTACTCCTCTCAGATGCCTTTACTCCATAGCCTCTCAGATGAATTTGGGTCCACATAAGACCTAATCCTTAAATTTATGTAATTTTGTAATTTTTTCTTTGGATTAATTGTTTTTACCTCCTTTATATATCGCCCCCATTGGAACTTTTTCTTAAAAAAATCCATTCCTGATTCAATGATGAGTTTGATTGTGTTCCAGTCATCTTGTGAACAATAAAAAGAAAAGTGTATGGGATGTCTACAAAATCTAATGGAAGAAGAGTAAGTTTTATAAGAAAATGGTTCATGATAAACTTATCATGAAATTGTTTTAAAGTTTTAAATATTTGGTCAAGTGTATCAAAATATTCATCAAGAGTATCAAAAGTTTGGGTCAATAAAATTTATAACAATTATAACATAATATCATTGACCCAAATTTTTTATACTTCTGATTAGATATTTAATACATTTGATCAAATGATTGATATTTTAAAATTGGTTCATGATAAACTTATCATAAACTATTTTCATTCAAAACTTTACCATGGAAGAATTGAGGGTGCAGTTGTTTCCAAATCTGGGAATAAATATAAAAAATCATTTTCCCTCTCCGTTCTTAAGTATGTGGGATGAATAATTGTCGTTATAGTAGTTATAACACTATATTTTTACTCCATTTTTTCAAAATAACGAATAAAAAAGGTTAGTCGTGTGAATATTTTTAGTTTTTTTGCAACGAATAATGATATAAAGGATTGATTAATGAAGATGTTTATAAGACGTGAGAAGGTAATCCGTAAAAAAAAATAAAAGTGAGAAGGTAATATAAAATGGTGTAACAATTAACTTATTAAGAAAAAAAATTGTGTTATGAACATATTTTTATTTTCAGTACTATTGAAGAATCTCTTAATCAAAATTATCTAAAAATGTTTATTTTTAAAGTTGTCCACACATAACTTTAATTGTTTTAAATTTTGAATAGAGTTTACAATCATTTGTTTATATCTA
Organism: Prunella vulgaris; assembly: GCA_026898435.1. Classification (NCBI taxonomy): domain Eukaryota; kingdom Viridiplantae; phylum Streptophyta; class Magnoliopsida; order Lamiales; family Lamiaceae; genus Prunella; species Prunella vulgaris. Next base: position 205,894 of record JAPKLY010000244.1, on the reverse strand, counting down.
TTATCTATTAAGAAGTTTTAGATTAACATATTAAAGAAATACTATTCTAAATCCGTAGCCCACATATTTAAATAGTGGGTAATATATCACAAAAATAAAAATAAAAAGAAAAGGAGTCACGATATGTGTTTATAGATTTGTATTATTTCGACCTTTTTAATTATAAAGTTGTGAAACAAAACCTTTTCAATTTTTTTTTATATATTAGACTATTTCTAGTAAGAGTATGACTTGTGTGCATGCGAGTGCATAGTATGCACTAGCTATTTTTACTATTTCCAGTCCGCCAAGTAATTAAATGGTAAAAGTGCACTTATTTTATTTCCAATCGATCAATCGCTTCTGATTTTAGAAATATTGTGTATATATATAATTAAGCATCAATTCAAAAAATTAAATAAATTAATTAAATGATACTATTATATATATATATAATGATATAAATAAATATATGCATTGATGCCAATTTTTTTGGAAGATAATACTCTAAAAATAATATATAATACCCAAAAAATAATTTATAAAATTCAAAGAACAATTTATGGGTGAATTTCAAAATCTAAGGTTTGAAATTTGGATCTTCTATTTTGTTTAATTTTTCCATGAATTATTTGGATCTTCTTTTTAGTTTAATTATTTACTTTTTCTTGGAGTATTGTGAATTGGTCTTGGGGTATTATAAATTATTCTTGGGGTATTGTGACTTGTTCTTGGGATATTTACTTATATTTGTTCTTGGATTATTGTGATTTGTTCTTCGGGTATTGCTATTTGTTTTTCGGGTATTGAGAATTGTTTTTGGGGTATTGAGAGTTGGTCTTGGGGTATTATAAGTTATTAATGTGATATTTATTTATATTTGTTCTTGGGGTATTGTGATTTATTTTTCGGGTATTGTTATTTGTTCTTGGGGTATTTACTTAGACTTGTTCTTGAGGTATTGTAAGTTGGTCTTGAGGTATTTACTTACACTTATTCTTGGGGTATTGTGACTTGTTCTTGGAGTATTATAAATTGCTCATGGGTATTGTATGTTGTTATTGGGGTATTTTTCTATAGAGTTGTTCTTGGGGTATTGTGAATTGTTCTTGGGGTATCATAATTTGTTCTTGGGGTATCATAATTTGTTCTTGGGGTATAATAATTTATAATAATTTGTGACTTATTTTTGGAGTATTGTAAATTTTTTTGGGGTATTGTATGTTGTTATTGGGTATTTTTATATAGAATTATTCTTGGGGTATCATAATTTGTTCTTGGGGTATCCACTCATAATATATATATATATATATATTAATTTTACTACTAATTAAATTAATTACTCATAAGCCCTAATTAAAGTTGTTGCCAATGCCAAGCATATATTAATGACCAACACATGACAAGCTTAAAATATTGAGAATTAATTTCCCACATATATACAACATTAAATTACTCAAATTAATGCATGAAATCGGATAAACGCCAATATATACTTAACGCGACTTAAGTACATTTTAAGCAGATTATTTAATTTAATTAATGTGTAAGACAAGGACAACTTAAAAGGAAGCTAAAATGAAGGTGGCAGTGGCAGGATATCATATATATTATATGTGGTGTGTAAAGTATGATTCAATTATAGGAAATTGAAATTATGTGTAAAGAAAGGAGATTTCAGAAATAAGTACGTTTTATTATTATTGTTAATTAATTTGTGTAAGTACATATATAATCATATATAATTAAACAAGCAACTGACACCACAAAGAAGACATTGCTTTATCAATACCCCAAGAACAATTATTAATACCCTAAGAACAATTTAGTTATACCCAAAGAACAAATGTTCTTGGGGTATTGTGAATTGTTTTTGGGATATCCTAATTTGTTCTTGGGGTATAATACCCAAGAGCAACTTATAATACCCCAAGAACAAATTATAATACTCCAATAACAATTAATAATACCCCAATAACAATTCTGAACAAATACCACAAGAACAACTTACAATACCCCAAGATTAACTTACAATACCCCAAGACCAACTCACAATATCCCCAAGAACAAATTTAAGTAAATACTCCAAGTTGTATTATTATACATACGTGCATGTTTTTTCTTTTAAGTTTTATTTTCTTTACTTTTGTTTGATTAATCAGCATGAATAAATGAAGTATCGTGTGTGCAGCTTAATATCAATGATGAAATTAAATTTTAGAAATAAATTTAATATTCAACTGAATCTGCATCATTACTCTGTCATGATGTTTCTCCCAGCTTCGAAATTACAGTGCAGAAACATCTTCGAAATTACAGTGCAAGATTCATAAAGTTTGAAGCAAGCCTATTCACAAAGAAATGTGTTCGTCAATGGTGTAATGAAAGTCATGTTTATGTTTTTAATAATTTTGTTGGAAGATATTTGAGTGTTGTAGATCTTAGAGGCTATGATCTGTCCCGACTTCAACCATCAGAATTTATTTCAAACTTAATTTATCTCATTTTTATGCGAATTTAATTTGGTATTTACTGTGTGTTTGCTGATGTTTGTGTAGTTCAAGAATGAAAAAGTAAGACAATTAAATACCCGAAGAAACCCCAAGAACAAATATAAGTAAATACCCAAAAAAATAACTCACAATACCCCCAAGAACAACTCACAATACCCCAAGAACAAATAATAATACCCGAAGACAAAATAATTAATACCCCAATTACCAAAAAAACATATAGTGCGGAGTGTAGTGTGTGTTTCTGAAAATAGCAAATTACAATTAAAATTGAAGTAAAAATCCAAGTGCATAGTATGCACTTGCATGCACACAAGTTTTTGCGTTCTAGTAATTGTTGACGTGAAATGGTATGGTGTCACAAAAAAAAAAAAAAAATCCGAACTAAAATGCACAAGTATCAAAATAATTATAAATTTATTACAAAACATTCAAAGGATTATGTGATTGAATTATCAATTATATAAGTACGTCGTGCAAATTTAATTTTTGGGGTTTCCCAAAAATATGCTCTAGAGCATAATCTCCATATTATTATGACAATGTTTGTATTAAATTAAAAGTAATTAAAATATTTTATTCACGGATTTTCCGTTATTAACTATTCATAACAATCTTCCTTCATTTTTTATGAAAATTATAGGTTTAGGACGGAAATTTGTTATAAATTTTGCAATTCTATCTTAAATTACTGATAAATATTTTCGTCACAAAAATTACCAATTTTTGTAGTGATTTAGATCAAATTCACGTTTTTGAACTTTTTAGAAGACTTCGTACGAATAAAATATTTATTCATTCTTATAAATTCTTGATTCCCAATGTTATTTCAATATGAAATATTATTTGACATTTTAATGTATCTGTATTAAATTTTAAAAAATAAATAATATTATTAAAAAAATATTTAAATTATAAAATATATATTATGATATTATATATACATGTCTTTTTCAACATAGATATATCTAAATCATGTGAACTGCTTACTTACAAGGAAGATAAATGAAAATGTCACTTAACTAACGTTTTGTGAAGATAAGATCAATCTAGTTTTGGCATTGACATTTTGCCACGTCTAAAATTATGAAGTTAATGGAAGAAATAATTAAAAGGTAAAAGAGAGAAAAAGGTTGTGGCGTGACTAACTAATTAAGGTCCCAGTAAGGATATGTTACGGAAATAATTACACCTACATCGCCGAATATAAATTTATATTTTTTTTTTTTTGAAGACAAACACTTATATACAAATTACTACGGATCTAAGATCAGTAGAAATATTCATTTTTGAAAATTCGCGGGTCTAAACCGGCTCGGGTCGAATTTGAGTATTTTTTTCCAAAATTCGCACAGCTTGTGATTTCGCTCCCAGGTATGTTACAGTTGGGGCAAATGCATGTTACTTTAAGACAAAACGTGTGTTACAACCAGATTAAATGTTGTATTCTACACATATTCATTTATTTTTGTAGAAGTAAATATTTTTCATGCAATGTAAAATATTTATATGTTACATTGTATGTGTAACACATATTTATTTTTAATAAAAATACATTTTATCCTATAGTAACACATATATGTTCATATAATAACACAAATTGAGGAACAAATATGTGTTACAATTAGAGTAAATATGTGTTACTACAAATTTATGTTACAATTAGAGTAAATTTTTGTTACTGCAAATGTGTGTTACATTTAGAGTAAATACGTGTTACAATTAGAATAAATGTGTGTTACTGCAAATGTATGTTACAATTAGAGTAAATGTGTGTTACTGCAAATGTGTGTTACAATTAGAGTAAATGTGTGTTACTGCAACATCAAATGTGTGTTACTGTATATACAAACATTTATTTATCCTTATAAAAATATGTATTATATTTTATATAACATATATAAGGTATTAAGTACATGAATAACATATTATTAACATAAATCAACAAAGAGAATAAAAAATAAATTAAGTTACTTGAAAAGTACAAAAAAATTAATTTTTTAAGAGTTTGTAACACAGATTTTGCATAATTGTAACACGTCTTTGCCCAAATTGTAATATACATGGGAGCGAAAAAATATATTATTAACATAAATCAACAAAGAGAATAAAAAATAAATTAAGTAACACATATTTATACTTGCAGAAGTACATATTTTCTTTATAGTTACTTGAATAGTACAAAAAATTAATTTTTTAAGAATTTGTAACACAGATTTTGCCTAATAGTAACACGTCTTTGCCCAAATTGTAACATACCTGGGAGCAAAAAAACCTGGAACTACAAGTTGCGTGAATTTTGAAAAAAAATGTCTAAATTTGACCAGACCCGGTTTAAATCCGCAATTTTTTAAAAAATAAATATTTCTACGGTAGAAATTTGTACACAAGTGTTGCTATTTTTTTAAAGGTAAAATGAAATTAACATTTACAGATTAAAAAAAATAAGTGGATCACTTTATACTCCAAAATATAAATTTATATATTTAGTGCGAGTGTGATAATAATATATATAAATAAATTTTTTTTTAAAGAGTTTAAAAATATCATTAACAGGCTTCAACTGAAAAAAGATATCGAAGATGATTGGAGATGGAGATCAAAGGAAAAAGGAGAGTACACAACGAATGACACATAAATAGCTAAGGAGACTATACTAATTAAAAAAAAAATTATTCATATTATACCAATAATAGTGCATATGAATAATAGTATAATAGTGATGTGAATTCATGTTTATAAAAGACATACTATATATGAATAGAGTAAGTTAGATCTTTTTATAAAAGACCTACTATATATATATGAATAAAGTAAGTTAGATCTTTTTATTTAAACAAGATTCAGTGTAATTCAAATGTCGTTTTCATTATACTATTAACTTAATTCGGTTTAATAAAACAACTAATATTATTAAGATATATGCACAAAATGCCAAAATAACAAAACAAAATAAAAAGTCTTAGTCTTATATGTATCAGGTGCACCACATGCAACTGATAAGTTTATTTTTAAAAAGTTATATAAAATACTACTGAAAAGTTGCATATGTTTTTACTGAAAAGTGTATCTTTAATTGTGTAACTTTTCAGTAATAATTTGTGTAATTTTTTTTTGTAATAAATAGTATAATTTTTTAAAAATACACTTGATTTACACGGTGCACCTGGTGTATATTGAAGCAAAAAATCAGGAGGAAACCGATTCAAAGTATAGTTAGCCATACAATTACACAGGCTAATATATTCGAGTGATGGCAAATATCATGCAACTTAAGACACGAGTTACAAAACTTAATATTAAAACATGTATGAAATAAATGACGTGCACGGAAACAAATACAAATGCACTGAAACACGTGTGTGCCTGTTTTTACATGCCATGGAGTTGCCATTTCGAGAGATTTGGTCGCTTTCACATCCATGATTTTATGTATCGGCATTAATTGGTGAACATGGATCCGGGGCCCGGCCCTATTCATTAATTCATTCATCTGCAACCCAACACCAACTATATACTATAATGATACTCATTACATTCAATTTTCTTGTTAGATTACATGCAAACTTGTCTTATTAGTATATTCCATATTACTTACTTGCACACATTTTAGAAAAGGAAATATTTAATTGTTATACTCATAAAAATATACACATATTTATTCATATGTTACTCACTCCGTTCCGTAGGAATTTGCACCCTACGGAACAACACATTTTTTAAGTAAAATGTGTTTTATATATAAAGTAAATGTATATGTGTAAATATGTGTATATATATGTTTGTGAGTGTGCACATAAATCAATGTTTCTTTTTTCAATTGTGTGCAAATTTGTGTGAAACGTCCAAATAAAAAAAGTGTGTAAATTCATGTGGCACAGATGAGTATTATTTTATTCATTTTTATTTTTAAATTTAGATGTGTGAGTAATTTTGATATGAAGTGGTAAGTTTTTATGTTAGATTCGACAGACCTAGCTATCATAATGTCCATTCCCCCAAAAATTCAATCTTTCTTTCTTTCTTTTCTCCTTTATTTAATATGGAAAGTGGAAGTATCATTAAAAGGAAAAGTGCTGAATCAGAGAATAATCATAGTCGCAGGCCTAGCCTTGACAGCTTTTAGATGATTCACCTTTTCTTTTTGGTCATGCCTTTTTTAGTTTTAATCTAAATTAAATGTACTTTGAGATTCTAAATTAAAGTAGGTAGTATCTAGTTGTTCAATGTGTCATGCATATGTGCATCGATGTATTTTGGAAGAAAACTAAAATATCATTCATGTGCGGGGTCATTTCAAATCATATATAAACATGATGCAAATAATTATTATATAAATTCATAATTTCACTCATTTAAGAATATTCATATTAAATATGCTCTTAAGATATTTGAAATTCTTTCAATGAAACGTACTCTGGTGCTTTCGATTAAAAAAAAGCCAGTCAAAAAAGAGTGTCCGAAATTGCTCTTTGACGCTCAAGTCGAAAAGTAATTTTTTTTTGTCAAAATACTCATCAATCATAGCTCAAAAAGAGCATACATGTATTTTTATACATGGCCAAATATGAGAAAACCCTAGTCACATACCGATCTGATAAATTTTTTTTTTTTCAAATTGTGGTGGTTGTTCTTCTCCACTCTAACACAATTAGATTAATGTACCTCTAATCAGAATGAGAGACAATAACAATTATTAACTCTTACAGAAACTCTTGTTCAAGAGCATATCATGTTTGATCTGGTCTAGTAATGATACATGTCGTCTTACAGTATTAATTTATATTCTTCTCTGTTAGTACCCTGGTTTAGATTTTGATATGTGCAAAACAATGTGTTTATTTGTTATATTGATCTAACACTTGTGCTAAGGAAATTGGTGTTTGAAACATATAGCTGTAAGTAAAGTCTACAGTTGTATATTTGATCATTGTACAGTTAAGACATGACCCTACAACTGTAATGTTTCTCTACAGCCGATTTTTGGTATTGACAGGACTCTACAGCTGCAAGGTTGAAAGACTCTACAGTTGCAAAGAACCGTTTGAAGAGATGATATAAGTCAGATTAATTGAAGATAATGAAGACCCTTTAAGCACTATTAGTGTAGCTCTCAAGCACTCACTAAACTGTACTTAAAGTGGAGGATTTTCTCTTAATTCTGGAGCTTAATGAAGATTAGTTACAAGTGGAGGCCATATTGGAAAGGCATGGGCATTAAAGCTGCAAAATCTAAGAAATTGGGAGATCAATCAGATCCTATGAAAGGAAGCTTAGATCAGACTAAGGGAAGTTCTAAAGAAGGAAGCAAGATTATAAAACTCCCTAAGTCTACAGCTCAGAAACCTACAGTTCACACTTAAACACCTCTTGGTTATTGGGAACAAACTGTGAAGGAATCAAGAGAGAGAAGGAAAGAGAAAGAAGAGAAAAAAAGACAAGAAGAGAAAATTTATGATGAATCTACAGCAGTTGTGACTGCTCAACCTTTAAATGTTCAACCATTGAGCATGGTACCTATTGAAGATTCTGAGGAAAGGGTTAATCAAATGAAACTGAGTTTGACAATTTATGGAAGGAATTCTTAAGCATATGCAATAGGCATACTGTGATCAAGAGAATTAAGCTCAAGAAGGATAGATTTCAAAAATTCAAAGACCTGAAGGCTGATGGTTCATTATACAAAGGAGATAATGCTAGACTCCTTGGTGGAAAGATCAGAAGAACCTCACTGCCTAATAGGGTATTCAAGTCTAAGAAGGAAGAGGAAGAGATGGAATCCTATGAACTACAGATGCTGATGAAATACTTTGAGTAGGATGAGAAAAACATGAAGTTAGTAGAGCAACGAATTCTGAAAGCCCAAGATGAAGATTCTCATGATGAGGATGAAGAAGAAGATGCAGATCCCAAGCACAAAAGAAGATGAAGACTACACTCTAGATTAGACACTAAAACTGTTTAGTTTTTAGTCTAATTAATCTACGGTAAGTTGTATCTTGAACCCCTTTTTGTTCTGTGTTTTGCTTTGTTTTCTGTTGTCTTGTGTCTTGTCCTGCTTTGCTCTGCTTCTTGTTGTTCTTGTTCTTGTTAAGACAATTTCTTATTGTCTTTATTGTTTTATTATTTTGTTGATTGTTTTGCCAACATCAAAATAGTGGGAAATTGTTAGTATCTTGGTTTAGATTTAGATGTGTTCAAAATTATGTGTTTATTTGTTATATTTATCTAACATTTGTGCTAAGGAAATCGGTGTTTGAAACATATAGTTGTAAGTAAAGTCTACAGCTGTATATTTGATCATTATACAGTTAAGACATGACCCTACAGCTGTAAGGTTTCTCTACAGCCGATTTTTGGTATTGACAGGACTCTACAGCTGCAATGTTGAAAGACTCTACAGTTGCAAAGAATCGTTTGAAGAGATGATACAAGTCAGATTAATTGAAGATAATGAAGACCCTTTAAGCACTATTAGTGTAGCTCTCAAGCATTCACTAAACTGTACTTAAAGTGGAGGATTTTCTCTTAATTCTGGAGCTTAATGAAGAATAGTTACAAGGAGGCCAGAATTCTGAAGAAAAGGACATAGTACAATCAGTACTATCCTGTGTGAAGGATGGGGACCACTTCACACATGCCAATAGAGAGAGAGGAGCCTTATCTGAATTTCAAATTTGAAATTCCCAAAGGATAAGTCACACCACTCAATCTATAAATAGAAGAAGTCCAAAGAAGAAGCAATAACAACAACCCTGCACATACAAGTATTCAACCTAAGCAAGTCTACCGCCAGCAATATTCTGAGAAAAGCTTTACTCGTTTTATTCTTTGTGATTCATAGGATAGTTGGTTAGGATTTTCTTAGCAAGAATCACATCTTTTGTTGTTGTTCCCTCACCCATTTTATATTTCTACTTAGTGTAGATATCTCTTTGTGAGGTTTTGTAAAACTCTTTGTGAGTTGATTCTGAGTGAATAGGGTAGTTTATCTCTTTTTAGAATAGGAATCTGAGTGAACCTAGTTCTAAGGGGAAACTACTTGTATTGATCTTTGTGATCATTTTTAGTGAATTTGGCACCTAAGTGATGTAACAGTGGGTGTAGGTTATCTTTTATAGACACTGAACCACTATAAATTTGATTTTTTTACATTCTGCTATTTATATTCTTGTCCTGCATATTTAATTTCCTTGTTACATTCATCATTGTTTTGAAATCTTGGTGCATAAAACTTTGTGTTCATCACAATAGAAAAACTGACTCTACAGCTGTAGACTTCTCTAAGTCACTCAGCTGTTAAGTTTGTTTACATTGTTTCTCAATACAATTTCAATTGTGAGAACTCCTCTGATATTTTTGTCTACAAGTGATTTGTTATTTTGCAAGTTTTTGAACTTTGCAGCTGCAAACTTTTCTAAGTTCACAGCTGTAATCTTTGTGGTCTAGCTTTAAAAACTCTTGTAGACTTGTTCTTTTTAAACTTCAAAAAGGCTACTGTAAGGTTCTAGAATCCATCCATTTGAAAAGTTTGAAAAATCAGTTTTTGGACTCGAGGTCTATTCACCCCCCCTCTAGACCTTGACCACTTTAAGGGACCAACAAGTGGTATCAGAGCAGTTGGCTTGCCACTGCTTTGATCAGTACCTAGCTAGATCCTTTTTGGCTTTTGAAAAACACACATGCATATCTGCATGGCTCCCAAGATGGTGAAATCCAAAGTTCCAATGTTCTCTGCTGAGGACTATGATGAATGGAAAATTAGAATGCAAGCACATTTGTCTGCAATCAATGATGAAATGTGGTCTATCATAGAGGATGGCCCTATACCTATTGTGAAGGTCAACACTGCAGCTGATCAGTCAGCTGGACTAGCTCAGATTATGCCCAAACCCAGAAGGGAATGGACTGAGGATGATAAGAGAAGGTCCAACTTAGACAATGTTGCAAAGAACACTATTTATCATTCACTTGATAAAATTGTGTCTAGCTAGATCAAAAACTGCAAAACTGCAAAAGATATATGGGAAAAGTTGGAAATGATTTGTGAAGGAACTGAACAAATCAAGGAAAACAAACTCATGATAGTAGTTCAAAAGTTTGAGAACTTCAAGATGAAATCTAGTGAAACTCTTGAAAAGTTTGAATCAAGATTCATTGAGATTCTCAATGAGCTAGACTCACTTGGTAAAGAGTACTCACAAAGAGAAATGAACATGAAAGTTCTCAGAGGCTTACCTTCTGAATGGGACATGAAGGTCATTGCTATGAGAGAATCAAAGGATTTATCTAAGATATCCACCTTTGAACTCTTTTCAGACCTCAAAGCTTATGAATTTGACATAAGCAGAAGAAAAGAACCTGACAGTAGTAAGGTTACAGCTCTAGTAGCTGACAATCCTACAGCTACAAGTTTTGATGATGAAGATTTGGCTCTTTTCATAAAGCAGCTCAAGAAATTTGGCAAATGGACCAAGAAGAAGCAGCTCACACCAAAGGAAGATGGTAAGGTTAAATCTACAGCACCTAGCTCAACTTACTTATGCTATAACTGCAGAAAACCAGGACATTACATCAAGGATTGTCCTTATCCCAAAGCTGAGAAGTACACTGATGAAGAAAAGAGACTCAGGAGAGATAAAAAGAAAAAGTTTGACAAGGAGAGAATTAGAGCACTACTTTCTGAGTTTTGATAAAAACCAGGAAGACTGTCCCTCTTCTTCTCAAAAGTCAACTGCAGATTTAGAAGACTCTGACTCAACAGACTCAGATGAAGAAGCCCTAATCTGTCTTGTGGCTAAAGGTGAAGAGAGACATGTTGCAACCACCAAAAGAGAGATTTGGTACATAGACAGTGGTTGTGCAAGTCACATGACCGGAGATAGAAGTTTGCTAAAAAATGTGAAAGATCATAAAGGTCCTAAAGTTGTTTTTGGTGATAATGCCAGTGGAACAGCCAAAGGATCAGGATGTCTCTTTAAAGGAAATGTTCAGATCAATGATGTTTACTTGGGAGATGGTTTAAAACATAACTTGCTAAGTGTGAGTCAATTTTGTGACAAAGGCTACACTGTAGACTTTACACAAAATACTTGTATAGTCAAAGATGTTGAATTCCAAACAACTAAACTGACAGGAACTAGAAAAAAGAATGTTTACATTGTGGAGTGGAACTCTGCAGCTGAAACTACCTGTTTTCTAGCTAACAGTTCCAATGAAGTTAGTTGGCTATGACACAAAAGAATGAATCACATAAACTTTAAAACCATGAATGAACTTGTGAATAACAAACTTGTAAGGGGTTTGCCAAACACTAAGTTTAGGAAGGAACACTTATGTGATGTTTGTGTCAAAGGGAAACAAATCAAGAAGACTTTCAAAAGTAAGACACACCCTAGCACTTCAAAAACACTTGAATTACTGCATATGGATCTTTTTGGACCCATACAACCAGTAAGTATAAGTGGGAAGAAATATACTTTGGTTTTTGTAGATGACTACTCAAGATTTTCTTGGACTGTGTTTCTAAGAAAGAAGAGAGAAACTCTACAGCGGTTACCAGAACTGTTAAGAAGGATTCAGAATGAAAAAAATTTGAAGATTGTGAAAATCAGATCAGATAGAGGAACAGAATTCACAAATCAAGTCATTGAAGAGTATTGTTCACTTTATGGTATTATTCATGAATACTCTGCAGCTAGAACCCCACAGCAAAATGGAGTTGCTGAAAGAAAGAATAGAACACTCAAGGAATCTACAAGAACAATGATTGTTGAATCAAAGTTGCCTAAGAAATTTTGGGCAGAAGCTACAAGCACTGCATGCTATACTCAGAATAGATGCTTGATTGTTAAGGATCATAAGAAGACTCCATATGATCTATGGAAAGGAAGGACTCCTAATATCTCTTATCTACACATTTTTGGATGCAAATGCTTCATACTGAATAATGGGAAAGAATACCTTAAGACTTTTGATTCAAAGTCAGATGAAGGGATCTTTCTAGGTTATTCTAATGTTAGTAAAACATTTAGAGCGTATAACAAGAGATTGATGATTGTGGAAGAGTCACATCATGTTGTTTTTTATGAACAACATAGCTCCCCTGAAGAAATTATTGAAGACTCTAAGGAGGACAACTCTACAGTTACAAGTCAACAGCAATATGTTGAGATCAAAACTCCTGTAGATTTGACCAACAAAGGCTTTGGCACTATAATTGTTGAGTTACCACCATTAGAGAATGAGGAAGACCTAGTCCATGAGAATGTTCAAACAGAAGTAGAAACACCAACAAAAGGACTTGATGAGTCTGCAGTAGGTGGATCTACAGCTGTAGAAAATAATGATCAAGGATTAGAACCTATGTCAGATTTAATTTGGTTGAAAGATCACCCCCCTGAGCATGTAATTGGAAACCCATCAGATGCTGTAAAAACCAGAAGACAAATACATGAGGTAATGTTTGCTACATTTCTTTCATCTTCAGAACCTACTGATATTCATGAAGCACTGCAAGATGTCAATTGGATTATTGCAATGCAAGAAGAACAGAATGGTTTTGAGAGAAATCAAGTATGGGAACTTGTTCCAAGACCTAGGAATCACAAAGTGATTGGAACTAGGTGTGTATTCAAGAACAAACTTGATGAAGATGGAATTGTAACCAGAATTAAAGCAAGGTTAGTAGCTCAAGGCTATTGTCAATCTGAAGGCATAGATTTTGATGAATCATTTGCCCCAGTTGCAAGATTAGAAGCTATAAGAATCTTTCTAGCCTATGCTGCACATATGAACTTACAGTCTATCAAATGAATGTAAAGAGTGCATTTCTAAATGGTTTACTTTCTGAAGAAGTGTATGTTGAACAACCACCAGGATTTGAGGAATCTACAGCTGAAGACATGGTTTATAAGATTAGAAAAGCCCTTTATGGACTCAAACAAGCACCAAGAGCATGGTATGATACCCTTTGTGATCATCTGATAAAAAATGGATTCAAAAAGGGAATGGTTGACAAAACCTTATTCAGATTACAACATGAAAATGATATTTTACTTGTCCAAATCTATGTTGATGACATAATCTTTGGCTCAACCAATGAAGAATTATGCAGAAAATTCTCTAAGCTCATGTCTGAGAAATTTGAAATGAGCATGATGGGAAATCTGAATTTTTTTTTGGGATTACAAGTTAAGCAAATGAGAGATGGAATTTTCATCAATCAAGCTAAATATACTCAAGAGCTTATAAAGAGATATGGAATGGATAGTTCTAGGCCTACCAATATACCTATGACACCTTCTGTGAGTCTTGACAAAGATGAGAATGGCAAAAGTGCTGATGTAACCAAATATAGGAGACTAATTGGATCATTGCTATACCTTACAGCTAGCAGACCTGATATCATGTTTGCAGTAGGTGTATGTGGTAGATTCCAAGTAAATCCTAAGGAATCACACTTAAATGCTGTAAAGAAGATCATCAAGTATGTCAAATCCACACAAAATCTAGGATTATGGTATCCTAAAGAAGGAGGAATTGAACTCATTGGGTACACTCGCTCAGATTTTGCATGCTGCAAAATTGATAGGAAGAGTACTAGTGGGATTTGTCAATTCCTAGGTGAAAGGTTGGTGGCATGACACAGTAAAAAGCAAAATTCTATTGCTCTTTCTACAGCTGTGGCAGAATACATTGCTTCTGGAAGTTGTTGTGCACAAATCTTATGGATGCAATATCAATTACAAGACTATGGGATTGATTCAAGAGAAACAACTATATTTTGTGATAATACAAGTGCTATTGCTATTACATAGAATCCAGTTTTACACTCTAGATCAAAACACATAGATGTAAGACATCACTTCATAAGAGATCATGTTGAAAGAAAGGATGTGAAATTGACAAAGATTCATACTGATTTGAATCTTGCTGATATTTTCACTAAACCCTTGTGTGAATCAAGATTTTCAATCTTGAGAGGTAATTTGGGAATGTTAGAATTGTAGAAAGATTCTGTCAAAATCACTAAATTGCTAAGACAAACCCAGAAAATTGGAAAATCAGTGAAAAGGAAAACTGCAGCTGCAAAGTCACTCAACTGTAGAGTTGAACTCTACAGCTGTAGACTTAGTTCAGAACTGCAAATTCTTTACCAACTGTATATTTCCAAAAATTCAAAGATTGTCAACTGCAAACTTAGGGAATTTACAGTACTTTGTACAATTCTGATAATTAAATGGAGCACTACAAAATTCAAAAACTTTTGTACTAAGTTACAGAAATTTTGGATTTGTTTAGGCATTTTAATTAATAAAATGTTTGAGCATGTGTAATATTTTAAATAGAATTAAATTCAATATGAGTTAGATTTTGGACAAATTTAATTATAAATTTTGGTCCAGAATTCAAAAGCTCATAAATTTTAGGTCAAAGACTGTTATACCCTTGTTCTTAATAGCTGTGAAAGGAAAGGTATTTAAAGGACCCTTCATCCTTTTTATATCCTATTTTTAACATTTCGAACCCCCTGAAACCTTAAACACTCCCTATCCCCTACTCAAAGAAACCAAGAATTATGGCGATGAAAGTTATTTTCGGAGCCTTGTTTGATTTTGATGAGATTTTGAAGAAGCATCCCACTGATGTTATGGAGGACGTTGTAAAGCGCATAGTGAATCAAGGTGTTCACTACTGCCTGACTCACAACCCAGGAGTTTATGATGACAAGATAGTTCACGACTTCTGCCAGAATGCTGAAGCAAATGTTGAAAGAAAAACACTTTCAGTAAAGCTACAAGGAAGGAATGTAAATATTACGGCTGGTGATATTTGCAAGGCTCTACATTTGAGGACTGGAGGTGATTCTCATGACAACCTCAACTTTGCTGATGAAGATGAAAAATATTGGAAGAGATTCACAGCAAAGAAGCCGTTTCCAAAGAACTGGAAGAGGACATTCAAGAAGACTGACTTAGCAGTTGAGTATGTCCATCTCTATGAGGCTATTGATAAATGTTTATTATGTAGAACTGGTGCTCATGGTACTGGTACTATATTAATGTGGGATCTAATGATAGCTTTTGTGAAAGAGATTAAAGTAGATATTGGAGAACTATTATTGAGAAATATAGGAAACGATGTAGTTAAGGCTGGTAAAAACAAAGGATTTGGTCTGTTCTTAAAATATATCCTGAAAGAAGTTGGTTTTACATTGTTTCATGAGCATAAGGGTCAGCTTATTATCACTCATAGAATAATTGGAAGAGCAAATTTCAAGAGAGGAGCTGTGGATGCTCCTATGGCTCCTGAATCAAAAAGAAGAAAGAAGAAAGCTGAAATGAAGGTTCTTACTATCATAAGATCACCAAAAGAACCAGAGAAAAAGAAAAAGAAAAGTGTAAGAAGAAAGCTCTTAGTGGATGAACCTACTGATTCAGAAGATGATATTGATAGAGAAAGAAGACAGAAGAAACATCACTCAAGGAAAGCCACAGAAGTTGAAACTGACAAGTCTACAGCTGTAGACTTGCCTATTGTACAGTCTGAGGTACAAGCTACTGAGGAACAATTTGAAGAAGCTGAAGTTCCTGAACCTGAAACTGAACAACTCCCTATTGTTCCAGTTGAGAGGGTTGAAGGATTTGAAGAAGAGAGGCAGAAATTTGAAGAATGGAAGCTATTGAGAGAAGAGCTTGAGAAGTTGACAGCTGAGGAAAGAAACTTGTTCCAGTGGGTTGTTGACTGGAAGAGGTGCAATGATCTTAATGAATTGATGAAGCCAAACTTCATATATGATTTTATTGCTAACAAAAGAAGGAAAGACAAAGGAAAAGGTAAGCAGATCATAGCTGAAGAAGCTGCAAGACAAAAGATAACTAAATCAGCAGCTGCAGCTTTGAGAGTTGCTCTTATGACTGAGGAAGATCCTGAAGCTCAATTCCCTGAAGCAGAATTTGATGTGGTAAGTTCAGAAAGTGATGAAGAAGTTCCACAAAAGATTGGAGAAGGAAGTACTCAAACAGTTGAAACTGAAGGTTTAGCTATTCTTGCAAAAGAAGCTATTTTAATGGAATCTGCAGGAGTTAGTGCTGCAGATCCAGTGAATATTGATGAAACAAATCCTACTGAAGATGAATCTGAGAAGGAGAAAGAAACAAGAAAAGATGATTCTCCTTGTAAAGATCCAAAGGAAAAGCATGATGATGATGAAGGAGGTGATGATGATGCACCAATGGGTGGTGCTCAAGCCCAATTGCAAGCTCAATCTAAATCACAGAGTGTGGAAGCTGAAATTCAAATTGATGATACTATTCAAGTTGATGAGCAAGTTGTAGATGACACTGCCAAGGACATTGATGAAAATGCAAAAGACATGTTAAATCCTATCACAAGCATTTTTCATCAATCTTCTCCTGCAATGTACACATAAGAAGAAATTTACAGGCATGGAACTCCCCCACTGCAGAGCTATTCAGCTCTTGAAAGAGAGAATATTGAGAATATGGAAGATTACATCACTGAATTTTCTACAGAGGTTGCTATAACTCCTAGCAAGAGGAAGGCTTCTACTGAAGACTCTACAGCTGTAGAGTTGGCACCTTCCAAAGCTCAGAAAGTTATGAAAGGAAAAGAGCTGATCATTAGAGAAGGTGATTCTGAGGAAGAAGACGGTGATACAAATCCTCAGATGACACACAAGGAAGTTGTGTCACACCTGAAAAATTTGGAAGAATCTTTCAAAAGCATTGAAGTTGAAATTTTGAAGCAAGTTAAGCAAGTTCCTGATGCTATTATCTCTCAAAATGTGAGAAAAGGAATGGAAGACCTTGTAAAGAAGTTTGAGGAGAGAAGCTCAGAAGAAAGGAAGGTTCTTGAGAAAAATTTTAAAGCTGTTGTGGATAGCTTAATGGCTCAGAATGCAGAAATCAGAAAAGAAAGTAGTCAAAAGTCAAGAGAAATCAAAAATCTACAGTCAGATATCAAGCTGATGAAGAATGACTCTTTTGATCTGAAGATCGAAGTGAAAGGAATGAAGATTGAAATGTCTAAGATGATAACTGTGAATGAGAATGTGGAGGAAGAAATGATGAGCAAGCTTAACACCATTTTGTCACATATTGATGTTGGCAAAAAGGGGGAAAGCAACATAGAAAGAGAGATTAAAAAAGGAGACCAAGCCACTGAAAATATCCTTGGGAATGTGAAGGATATTGGAAAGGCATGGGCAAAAGACATTGAAGCTGCAAAATCTAAGAAATTGGGAGATCAATCAGATCCTATGAAAGGAAGCTTAGATCAGACTAAGGGAAGTTCTAAAGGAGGAAGCAAGATTATAAAACTCCCTAAGTCTACAGCTCAGAAACCTACAGTTCACACTAAAAAACCTCTTGGTTATTGGGAACAAACTGTGAAGGAATCAAGAGAGAGAAGGAAAGAGAAAGAAGAGAAAGAGAAAGAAGAGAAAGAAGAGAAAGAAAGACAAGAAGAGAAAATTTCTGATGAATCTACAGCAGTTGTGACTGCTCAACCTTTAAATGTTCAACCATTGAGCATGGTACCTATTGAAGATTCTGAGGAAAGGGTTAATCAAATGAAAGCTGAGTTTGACAATTTATGGAAGGAATTCTTAAGCATATGCAATAGGCATACTGTGATCAAGAGAATTAAGCTCAAGAAGGATAGATTTCAAAAATTCAAAGACCTGAAGGCTGATGGTTCATTATACAAAGGAGATAATGCTAGACTCCTTGGTGGAAAGATCAGAAGAACCTCATTGCCTAAGAGGGTATTCAAGTCTAAGAAGGAAGAGGAAGAGATGGAATCCTATAAACTACAGATGCTGATGAAATACTTTGAGGAGAATGAGAAAAACATGAAGTTAGTAGAGCAAGGAATTCTGAAAGCCCAAGATGAAGATTCTGATGATGAGGATGAAGAAGAAGATGCAGATCCCAAGCACAAAAGAAGATGAAGACTACACTCTAGATTAGACACTAAAACTGTTTAGTTTTTAATCTAATTAATCTACTGTAAGCTGTATCTTGAACCCCTTTTTGTTTATGCAGCTTTGTGTTTTGTGCTTTGTGTTTTGTTCTGTGTTTTGCTTTATTTTCTGTTGTCTTGTGTCTTGTCCTGCTTTGCTCTGCTTCTTGTTGTTCTTGTTCTTGTTAAGACAATTTCTTATTGTCTTTGTTGTTTTGTTATTTTGTTGATTGTTTTGCCAACATCAAAATAGTATAATTATTAGTACCTTGGTTTAGATTTAGATGTGTGCAAAACAATGTGTTTATTTGTTATATTGATCTAACACTTGTGCTAAGGAGATTGGTGTTTGAAACATATAGTTGTAAGTAAAGTCTACAGCTGTATATTTGATCATTATACAGTTAAGACATGACCCTACAGCTGTAAGGTTTCTCTACAGCTGATTTTTGGTATTGACAGGACTCTACAGCTGCAAGGTTGAAAGTCTCTATAGTTGCAAAGAACCGTTTGAAGAGATGGTACAAGTCAGATTAATTGAAGATAATGAAGACCCTTTAAGCACTATTAGTGTAGCTCTCAAGCACTCTCTAAACTGTGCTTAAAGTGGAGGATTTTCTCTTAATTCTGGAGCTTAATGAAGATTAGTTACAAGGAGGCCAGAATTCTGAAGAAAAGGACATAGTACAATCAGTACTATCCTGTGTGAAGGATGAGGACCACTTCACACATGTCAATAGAGAGAGATGAGCCTTATCTGAATTTCAAATTTGAAATTCCCAACGGATAAGTCACACCACTCAATCTATAAATAGAAGAAGTCCTCAAAAGAAGCAATAACAACAACCCTGCGCATACAAGCATTCAACCTAAGCATGTCTACAGCCAGTAATATTCTGAGAAAATCTTTGCTCGTTTTATTCTTTGTGATTCATAGGATAGTTGGTTAGGATTTTCTTAGCAAGAATCACATCTTTTGTTGTTGTTCCCTCACCCATTTTATATTTCTACTAAGTGTAGATATCTCTTTGTGAGGTTTTGTAAAACTCTTTGTGAGTTGTATTCTGAGTGAATAGGGTAGTTTATCTCTTTTTAGAATAGGAATCTGAGTGAACCTAGTTCTAAGGGGGAACTACTTGTATTGATCTTTGTGATCACTTCTTAGTGAATTTGGCACCTAAGTGGTGTAACAGTGGATGTAGGTTGTTTTTTTATTGACACTAAACCACTATAAATTTGGTTGTTTTACCTTCTGCTATTTATATTCTTGTCATGCATATTTAATTTCCTTGTTACATTCATCATTGTTTTGAAATCTTGGTGCATAAAATTTATGTTCATCACAAGAGAAAAACTGACTCTACAGCTGTAGACTTCTCTAAGTCACTCAGTTGTTAAGTTTGTTTACATTGTTTTTCATTAACACTCACTTTATTCCGCTGCACATTAGAGTATTCTCAATACAATTTCAATTGTGAGAACTCCTCTGATATTTTTGTCTACAAGTGATTTGTTATTTTGCAAGTTTTTGAACTCTGCAGCTGCAAACTTTTCTAAGTTCACAGCTGTAATCTTTGTGGTCCAGTTTTAAAAACTCTTGTAGACTTGTTCTTTTTAAACTTCAAAAAGGCTACTGTAAGGTTCTAGAATCCATCCTTTTGAAAAGTTTGAAAAATCTATTTTTGGACTCAAGGTCTATTCACCCCCCTCTAGACCTTGACCACTTTAAGGGACCAACATTCTCTTTAACATTGTATCTAAACTTGTTAACATCTTGAGATAGTATCTTATTTAGTCAACTCTTAAGAGTTTAATGGTCATAAGATTGGACTTGGGCTACACTATAGGGCCAACTCGAACAAGAGTTGCGCCTAAAATGGAATCTGGACATTGATTGTAATAGATCTTGAAATAAGTCTAGCTTTGGCCCTTTCGTTTATCTTCTCTCATTCTTCATAATAATATATTAGTCAAACTTGACAGTGTCATATAGGATTCTATTGTTGAAAATTTTGTTTTGAATAATATTAATACTCAAGTTTGATCAAATTATTGGAAGGCTAAATAGTAATCTCAAGTGACTTCTTGTAATCAATGCATTCTACTCGCAGAGTAAATTGTTGTGCTGTTTTTCAATCTCAAAAGTGAATTATGGTGACTAAGAAATTGATATGCGAAGTTGAAAGATTACAACTCTTTTGGAAGCATTTTATGTAGGAAAAATTAAACTAAGTATGATTATTTTTTAATTTCTGTCCCATATAGAAAAATCAGTAGAGATTTTCATTATATATGAGTAGGAGTCTAAGTATGGTATTCAACTAAGGTTCATGAGATCCTAAACTATGGACAACAAGCAACGTGGTTGTCACCACTATTCCACCAGTCGGCCGAGTCGTGCCCTTGCAAAAAATATACTATTCAAGATGGATTTCATCAAGACCTGTGATTATATAGAATGGAGTTACTTAAAATCCATCATGAAATGCTTTGTTTTGATAACCGTTGGATAGGGTGGGTGATGGAATATGTTCAAACCATGCATGCATTAGTATTATGATGAGTGATGAGTAAATGTACTGATTCAGGTTTATCTTAATTAGTTGAGATTGGTAAAAGAACAATAAACTTTCTGTCTTATCTTCGATTTGCTGATAATGTTATTTTCTATGAAAGTCAAATGTGGAGAATGTTTTTTTTTTTTTTTTTACTTTTTCCAAATCTCGAGTTGCTCTCTGGACTTAAGCTCAATTGAGATAAATAAAATTCATACAGACTACATATGAGGTAGAACTTAATGAGATGACTAGGGTGTTGGGGTGTGGAGTTGGTGGATTTCCTTTCAAATACTTAAGGTTGAATATTGGATCTCCACATCGAAAATTTATGGGTTGGAATTATGCAATTCAAAAAGTGAAAGATCGATTGAAGATATAGAAATTGTCTAAATATCTCATGTGGTGAAACATTAGCACTGCTGAACTCGGTTCTTGCTTCTTTATCCATTGACCTTTTCTTCTCGTGCGCCTAAGAAAGTCTTCAATGAAATTGAAATTTACCAATGAAAGTCCTTCTAGGTGGTGGAAGGGGTGAAAGTACTTCGAAAACTCTTTGAATTAATTGGTTGACTTTGTTCATGCTAAAGTTTGATCAGGGTCTAGTGGGTAAAGAATTTTGAATTTTTTTAGTTTAACACTCATGGAGAAACGAGCATGATGATTTTATAATGAGAAACTCTCTAGAATTAGGTCAAGATGGTGGGGGTGTTTAGTTGGGGTGCTTCTTGCCAGGGAAAGTTGAGTGGTAGAAGAAGTGTTGTTAGTGGAGGGTGGGTGGATGTTTTGAAGAGTATA
Source organism: Prunella vulgaris (assembly GCA_026898435.1). Taxonomy (NCBI): domain Eukaryota; kingdom Viridiplantae; phylum Streptophyta; class Magnoliopsida; order Lamiales; family Lamiaceae; genus Prunella; species Prunella vulgaris. The sequence continues at coordinate 184,062 of JAPKLY010000244.1, read as the reverse complement.
GAGAAGTGCAAGATAACTAGTTTTTTAGAAGTGTGGGGAGAAGTGTAAGGGATGGGATGGTGATGTTGGTCTGGGTAGAGAAATGGGTTGGATAGAGAGTGCAAAAGAAAGGTTTAATAGACTATTGAAATTGAGATTTTGTAAGAAAGTTAAAGTGTGAGAGATAGGTGAGTGGAGGGAGAAAGGATTAGTGTGGATATGGAGTTGAATGAGATGGTTGAATGAAAGGGAGATCGTGATGCTTAATAATCTTTGTGTTGTGATTAATAGGTACATAATAATATGATATATAGATATGAAACAAAGCAAGAAAATGAGTTTATAACATTAAATAAGTTTATAATTAAAGTTTAGTTATATTAGTGTTATTTATATATTTTATTTACACTACTATTAGTCTTAGGTTATTTTTACTATTTCTGTTACTCTTCCTAATTTTTAATTTTTATATAGATTCTACTATCTTTCTACAACTACTATTATTATAAAAAATGCAAGTCGATCAATATTCTCAAGAGACGGCTGTGGCAAAGCTTCTGGTTCTACCTCCATCGTTCTTCCACCACCACCTCCTCAACAACCACCAACATAAAATTTAGAAAAAAAATATTGAAGATGCAGTTGATCCCGATTATGAGGATATCTTGTTCAAAGATAATAACGTGCAATGTATGCCGCCGCCACCACGATATCCTACGATAAACAAGTGAAAGTTGTTGGAAATAAGAAGACAATGTCATAATAAAATTGTTAAAAATGGATTCAAAAGGGAAAATAAAATATTAAATGAAAATAAAATAAAAAAACAAGATCTAAAGAATGTCGAGTCTAGGAAAACTCTTTCTGCAAAGCAAATATTCTCCGAAAGTGCTCTTTGATTTTAGAATAACACTCCTAAAGGTAAAATAGAAGGACATTGTCTTCAAGTGAGCGCACCGCAGGACTTGAAGCTCCGACGAACAAAAGGACATTCTTAAACTGGACTTTCACCTTAAATCTCTATATGCAGAGGTTAGGTGAAGAGGGGGATTTGAGATGTGTGTGCAGAGGAATGCATGAGGACACTTATTCATATGTGAACCTCCAGTCACATATAGGGAAAATATGTGTTCGCAATTAATGCAGATTGACGTTACTCAACAGTCAGCAGATTGATTATATTCAATCAATGTTGACCTACAGTTTTAGGCATTTATCACATTTTTGTGCTGCATAGAGTAGAGTCAAAGATGAATAAGCACGGGGTCATCCATTAGTTAGATTCATATTTAATGAACATGTTCAGTGATGAGTCAAAACGGTGTCATTCATTAGTTAGCTTTAGATTCACTGAATCTGTACAATAAAGTTAATTTCTGGTATGGGCCTGACTCATTACCGAATTAATTGGGTTAGATCCACAAAATTTTTGTGTTCTGAAAAATTAAATGGACATCAAGCCAAGTACACCCAAACACCAATTGCCAAGATGCAAGTCCAAGTCTAAGGCTGCGGGCGCGGTGCGACTCAGCTCTGGCCGCGCGCGTGTGACAAATCTGATTATCAATCAATTATAGTTTTATATAATCTTCTCATTTTTCAATGTGTGATGAGAATTAATAACATAATTAATTCCCTCTTATTTTAAAGATATTATAACATTTAATCTTTTACTCAATTTCTCATTCACCACTAATTGATTTTGTGAGTTTGAATATATTGAATTCATTTACTCAATGAGTAGGACGCAGTCGTAATAATTAAGTTTTGAGAAGTTAATTTTAATATCTTTATATTATTGGTCAAATAATACCAATTAAATTATCTAAATATATAATATGTAGATACAATGTCTTGAGTTATTCCTCCTTGATGTGTACCAAGACAGTAAGCAATGATACAATAAAGTCTCTACACCCTTTATTATTCTCACGTTTTTATCCATTTTGGTCAGGGACATTATTTATATTCATAAGTACTTAATATCCGATGATGTTTGAAGTGGTGTCTTACTTCACACTTACATAAATGAAATCCTTTTGAGTATTCTGTAATACTCTATCCTCACTAGGGCTTAAGATTCATTAAAAGTCTTTAGGCTTAGCCTATACCGCCTAAGGGTTCTACACATGGTGTACTGTTCTCTAAGGAATGGTTGAGTTACCAAGCATTTGGTCTAATTTCTATAGCTTAATTTTCCCAATGAACCAAGATCTTGGAATCTCCGGTCAACATGATTAGGTTACCACTGCTTTATATTATTCGATAGATTTGAGATCCATTATTTGTGACAGTTTGGATATTTGATCTCGATATATACTCTTTGTTAATAGATCTGCTAGATTATCCTTTGGCTTTATATAGTCTATGGACATCAGACCATTCGAGATCAATTGTCTTACGGAGTTACATCTTCGATAGATGTGTCTAAACTTTTCATAATACATGTCATCTGAGCCCTACCAATTGTACCCTGACATTCACAATGTACCATAATAGTATGTACTTGTTTATTTCAACATGGAATATTTTCAAAAAAGTTCTGAAGCCACTCTGCTTCTTCATGAGTTTTTTTTTTAAAGCTATAAGTTCAAATTTCATGGTCGATCGGGCTACACATGTTTATCTTGTCTATCTCCAAGATACATCAGCTCTTCCTATAGTGAAGACATATCCACTTGTTGAGAATGACTCTATACTGACTGAGATCCAGTTTATTATACCCTTCGAGTACAACTGGATATACCTAGTGTACTGTTGTCTAAAGTTTAGGGTGTACTTCATGTACCTCAATACTCTTCTCATAGCTTTCCAATGCCCCTTGTTTGGGTTGTTCGTGAATCTACTGAGTTTATCCAGACGTGTACACTTTTAAATATACATAATTTTCTCAATGACTCTAGCATGTTCTTGTTGAGGTACAAATTTACCGTTATTCTTCTTCTTTAAGTGTGTTTACTTTCACAGGTGTAATAGCTGGTGGATCATCAAATGCATTGAAATTCTTTAATATTTGTCCACATCGTGGAATTGTGTTAAGGATATTACAATTGATGTTCTACTAATCTTGATCCTAGAATCACATCAGCAACACCCATGTCTTTCGTGTCAAAGTTTTGACTTAACAAGTTCTTCGTTTTACAAAGAAGAACATGATCATTGCTCGTGATCAGTGATTAGGGTCTTAATTGCATGTTTTTGCATCTATTTTTACATGGTTTTGATGTGCTTATGTTCATATTTGACCCTAATTTGGTATAAATTGTGCTATTAACCATTTCGTGGCAAGAAAATGTGTTTTGTAGTGAAAATGAGCAAAAATTGGCAAAAGACGAGCAAGTTCGTAAAAGTCCAGAAATTTTGAGTTGATCTAATGGAGGCAAATGATAGACCATGTCTAAGAGTTCGAAGAGAGGGTCGCAACGGAAAAAGAATCAAGTCAATCGGAGCTCTAGAACTCAAGATATGAAGAAAACGAGGAAGTCGAGGATCGATCGCACAAGCCGAAGCTGGACTCGAGCGACCACAAGGCCAGACTCGAGCGACCATTGCCTTACACTCGTGAGAGGATGCTCTGGTTCGTGTGATGAAGTCTCACACGAATGCTCACACGAATTCTCACACGAATGCCACTGTTGTCCACTCGTGTGATGCCCCGGACTGCACATTTTTGAAGGGTTGTTTCGTCTTTTCGCGCGTTTAATTAAGGGCATATTGGACCAAACATTGTGGGAACTATAAATACTTCAAGGATCAGATATCCAAGACATTAGTTCATAATCATAGTTAGATTAGTTTAGAGAGAGAATTAGGTAGTTACTCAGTGGGTTCTTAGTTAGATTCAATCTTTTTTCTTCCATAACTTTTGATCCGTCCGTTGGATTTTAGATCCGTTTGTTCCTACGTTCTTCTCTCGATTCAAGCTACGTTTCTACAGTTCAGTTTTTTATTTTGCATTCCGGATTTAGAGATAGCATTTTCAAGGTTTGATGCTTGTATTTCAATTCTCCAACAATTGGTAAGATTTCTTGTATTTCATTTCATATTAGTGTTGATCATGATGTTTACATTGTTCATTGTTGATTTTCATTTCCAATTAGCCATGGGCTAATATCCTTGTTGCATGGTTGTATGAATATTATGGTGAATTTAGTTCTTGTTAATCCTATGCATGAATTAGTGACCTTGATGTGTAAGTTCTCTTATTAATGACTTGTATGAATGCTTGGGATGTTAAATTGGATTGTATGGCTTATATGTTTTAGCAATGAAATGAGAATTGAGCTATAAGAACTTTATGCATGCCAAGTGTTTGATATATTGCTTGTATGACCAATGAGAATTGCCTATTAGCCTAAGACCTCTTAATTGGAGTATTGGAAGTTGTAGAGAGATCTAGACATCCAATAGAGCCCTTACCTTGTGTTGTAGAGAGATCTAGACACTAGTTGGCTTGACTAAGACACCAAGAGACCTTTTGCATGCTAGGATGGATAGGATTCTAGAGGAACCATAGTAGGATTACTTCCATGTGCACTTCACAATTGCTCAATTCTTTGAGGTGATAGTTAGGATTACTATTCTTGCTTGATTAGTAGATAGAATCCAAGATTGTTTTCTTGCTTTCCTTGGTATCCATCTTTGTGAACATTCAATACTAGCTTGATATCGCATCGTTTCCCTATGTTTGATATTTAACTTGGTTAACTTGCCGCGACAACAACGACCACGTTCACTTGCGTGGAAATCATACACGATTTTGGCAAACAATCAGCATGTCATCAATATAAAGACATAATATCACAAATCTTTTTGGTGTACCCTCACATACCCACATTTGTCACACTTATTGATACGAAAACCATTTGATAATATTGCATTATCAAATTTCAAATGTAAATATTTTGGAGCTTGTTTATGTCCGTACAGTGACTTAACAAGTTTGCACTTTTTTTTTCATTTTCCAGGTGTTACAAATCCTACAGGCTGATCCATATAAAATTTGCACTCATCTTACCATTAAAAAATACAGTTTTAACATCTATTGTACAGTGACGCAATCGTGATTAACACCCAAATAGATGTAATTCTTGTTACTAGAGAATAGGTATCAAAGAAATAATAACCTTTAATTTGGTTGAACCCTTTTGCTACTAAACATGTTTTGTATTTATCAATTGACCCATGTCCTTTGTATTTTCTTTTAAGAATCCACTTACATCCTAAGATCTTACAACCTTCTGGGAGATCAACCAGTTCCCACGTATTATTTTGCAGAATAGAGTTGATTTCACTATTTATCGCCTCTTGCCAGAGTGGAGCATCTGGTCTTGAATGACCATCTTTGATTTTCTTTGGTTCATCCTCCTACATTAAGTTAATGAAGTTAGGATTAAATGTTTTAGTTATCTTTGCACTCTTGTTGCGTCTCAGCTCTTTATTTTCTTAAGTAGATGGACCAACTTCATCATCAACCTCCTCTTACCGAGGCCTTTTGGTTGAGATCTAATCTTCTTTGATTTTACGAGGAATAATGTTTTAAAAAAATATTGTGTTCCACGATTCTATAAGTGTGCCTTCTATTATATCAGAAACTTCTGATTTGTGAATAAAAAATATATATATTCACTACTATTTAATATGTATAATAAAAATGCACAATCTACTATTTTGGATCCAATCTTAACATGCTTAGGTAGTGGCACTTCTACCTTTGCTACACACCCCCACACTTAGAGGTATTTATACGATGGTTTCTGTCCTATCCACAATTCATAGGGAGTTGTATCATTACTCTTGTGTGTAATTTTGTTTAATATGTGGTTACCCAATAAAATGACTTCCCCCCCCCCCCAACATATTTTGCTACAAATTGGAGTTGATTAACATTGCCATTCATCATCTCATTAAGTGTTCGATTTTTTACATTCTATAAAACCATTTGATTGAGGTGAATAGGGAGTAATGGTTTGATGTATGATGCAGATTTGACACATATTTTCTCAAAATGTGCTACACACTCCCTACCTCTATCACTATGAACCATTTTGATTTGTTTGCTTAACTGATTTTCCACTTGACTTTTGTATAGTTCAAGAGCATCAAATGTTTCATCCTTTCTATGTAAAAGTTAGACGTGGCAAAATCTACCACAATCATCTATGAAAGTGATGAAGTACTTGGTTCCACCTCTAGATTAGACAAACTTTAGATCGCATACATTAGTCTGTATAAAGTCTAAAGGTTCAAAATTTCTTTCCATTGACGAAAATGACAATTTTGTCATTTTAGCTTCAACACAAACTTCACGTCTTTGGTTTGTTTCCACAGTTTTAATACCAAGTAGAATGAGATTTACTAGATGTTTTATGGATTTGAGAGTTACAATCCTAATCTAAAATGTCATAAACTAGAGCACTGCTTCTAGAGTATCTTCAGTGATGTCTTGAACCACATTTTCTTTTGATTGTTTGCCTTATTATTAATATCTTTCTTTGGGCTCTACAAATTTTGGCCATGTGATTCATTTTTCCACAGTAGTAACAGTCACTAGTGAATTAGACTTTATTGCAAATGATTTTTTTCCTTTTTCATTTGTAGGCCTTTTTCGCTTTTCAGATTCTAGAGGTTAGCTTCGGCCTGATCAGGACTCTTGTTCTTATTAAACCACCTTGATGAATTTGAAGCTTTTCGGTAACTTCTTGCAAAGTCATATTTTTCTTTTTAAGTTTTAAGTGGCTTTGAAAATCCCTCTAACTAGGGGGCAATTTTTCAATTACTGCATCTGCTTGAAAGGAGGCATCTGACAATATCATTCCTTCTACAACTATGTCATGCAAAATCAGTTGAAATTGTTGAACTTGTTCAACAACAAACTTAAAGTCTATCATCTTGATCAAGAATTTCCCAATAATGTACTTCAATATACTAGCATCATCAACCACATATTTGGCTTATAAGGAATTTCATAATTTCTTAGCAGTAATAATCTTTTGATATACGTTATACAACGCATTTATCATGCCACCCAAAAAATAATTCCGGCAAAAAGAGTCATAGTGCCACCATTGACTTTTGACAATCTCATTTTGCAATCAATTCAATGTTGACTGACCATTTTAGGCATTTAACACATTTTTAAGCTGCATATAGTAGAGTTAGAGACGAGCCAGCTTCAAATTCAATGAATCTGTCCAGTGATGATTCGACACGGTGTCATCTATGAGTTACCTTTAGATTCAATGAATCTGTACAATGAAGTCAACTTTCGGTATATACCTGACCCATTACCAAGTTAATTTGGCTGAATCCACAAAATTTTTGTGTTCCAAAAAGTTAGATGACATCAGGGCCAAGTACACCCAAAGTCAACCCAAGATCCATGTTCAAGATCCAAGACCAAGTCCACGGCTCGGCGCGTGTGTGTGCCAAGTTTGATTATCAATCAATCAATTATAGTTTAATATTCTTCATTGTAATCATAATAATATCATGTATATTAATCTTCTCATTTTGCATTGTGGGATGAGAATTAGTTACATAATTAATTCCCTCATATTTTAAAGATATTATAACCTTTAATTTTTTACTCAATTCTAACTCACCATTAATTAATATTGTGAGTTAGATTACATTAAATTCATTCACTCTATGAGTAGAACACACTCGTATCAATTAATTTCTGAGAAATTAATTTTAATGTCTTTTATTATTGGTTAAATAATATCAATAAAATCATCCAAATATCTAATACTCCATTCGTCCTACTATAAGTTGCTCATGTTGTCATTTTCGTCCGTCCCACTATATGTTGCTCATTGCTTTTTAACCTTTTTTGGAAACTACTATTCAGTTCTTTATTATTATTTTCAATACTTTTTACACTATTTCCATTACTTTTTCACTTTTCTCCATCACATCACTTATACTTTTTCACTTTTTCCATCGCATCACATATACTTTTTAACTTTTACCTTAATTCGTGTGCCCAAAAGCAACGAACAACTTATAGCGGGACGGAGGGAGTATCTAATTAAATATTTCTAACAAAAGTGATGATTCAAGTGATGCAAACAAACACCATCACATTGAGTAACAAAAATAAGTCCTCACATCTGATATTTTCTTACTCGCCATTTTAAAAAACTGATCGATAAGCATGATTGAAAGTGTCTATGCTATGGAAAACTTAAAATAAAAAGACAGAAACTGGATGTTGGGTGTAATGTGATCACACCACGTCCAACGTCAGATAAAAACGCAGCAGAAAAATAAAACAACAGCAAATAAATTTTCACAAGTTATATGAAATAACTTGTGAATGCCTCATGGCAAAACTTATTCACTATTTGAATGTGAATTACAATGAGTCCTTTGAAACTAACGAAATCTAGTTTAAGGACATTAAAATAAACTGAGTTGTAAATGGAAAAACGAAGAACGAATTTCTCTAAGCTATTATCCAAACTCAGTTAAACAAGTATAATTTTGCTCTCTCAAAATCTCGGCTATCTCGATTGTGTGTTGGAAGTGTCTCCTCTTCAATAATCCCATCAACTCTTTTATAGGCTCACAAAATATCCCGCGTTCATGTCACGTTCTCCACTCTTCAAATAATATTCTCCACTTCTCCAAGTTTTCATCGTGTAGCTTAAGAATAGGAATAATGACCAAGCCCATATTCTTCCAACTCCTCCTAAAATATCTACCAAATAATATCCTATTCAAAAAATAAATCTTAGTCAAATCTTTTCTCCTGCACAAATAAATCAAAATAGAAATATCAAAATCGTAATTAATTAAATATGAATAAAGGCAAAAATAATAAAATAAAAAATTATTAGAATTTAAAATTTAAACTCTAACAATCTCCCCCTTTTTTGCCCTTCTTCATAAAAACTCATCAAGATTCCTCCGATCAACAAAATTAAATCATCATTAAACTCAAAACTCCCCCTGAATTGCAGCATCAACAGTCTCATCCTCACTATCTTCACTATCATCATCTTCTTCTTTTTGTTCTCCCATTTTTTTGTGAAGAAAAATAATTCTCTAGACTGTTCTTCAAATTAGCGGAATACGTGGAGAAAAGAAAGGACTTTGACCGAAACTCTAGGTATGAATACGAATAGAGAAAATTTAAATTTGCAAATCTGAAAGAAAAAAAGAACCATGCATACATGCAAGAGAAAAAAAATATAATCCAAGTCTAAAAAAATATATTCACTCACGAATGGGTTGTTCCTTTACAAAAAAAAAACTTTTCTTTCCTCTTAATTTGTAAACAATATACAAATAAGATAAAAAGAAAGCAAATGTCAAAAAAAAAATGTGGAGAACACAAAACATCTTGTGAGTAAAGAAATAAAAGCCTAACACATTATGACTTGAAAAAGTAGAGATGAGTAACACTAACCAAGTGGAGATTTTAAAAAAAATCTAAAAAAAATTCCTACCAATGTAAACAATTAGGACTTAGAGCAATACCCGAGACATGTACAAAGATATTCAAGAACACAATATGAATAAGAGAGAAAAGAAAAAAAAATAACTCATAGTAACTAATAATACTCCTTGATACAATTTAAACCACATGAAAAAAAAAAAATCACAATTCTCAATCAAACATATAGAAAATAAGATAAGGTAGTCTCTCACGGAATAAAATATCACTCAACACTCGTGTGTATAGGATTGATACATATCACTCAACTCAATTCCTAAAGAGTAGATCTTCCATAAGCTTGCATCTTTTCTAATTATCAACCGTTTAGAGCACACACTTGACAAAAATCAAAAGGTCTTATAAGGGTTGTAATGGGGCTTTGGTTAAAGGTGGGAAGTTTTTTGGAAAAGTAGATAAAAATACAATGATCCAAATAAAGTTATGAAACATCAATATAGATACTTTTTATTGAACCTGAACGTTGTTCCAAAAATAAATGCAATCACCACTTCTTTCATTTTTTTTAGTCTACAGAATACTCATTCACCTCATTTTAACTCTTATTTTCATAAAATGATTCAATCCCCCTTTTTTCTTTATCCTCCTTTTTTTTAATCCTCCTTTTTTTAGGATATTTTTTAGGATTTTTACAATATACCACTATCAAATATACTTGTATTTTTTTTTCTCACAATATTTTCCCAACAAATAGTTTACTTGATACTCTAAATGGACCACAGTAGGGTAAAGACATGGTATTTGGAAATAGAGCTCAATATTTGGAGAGAAAAAAAAAAGGTTTAGGCTCAAAGTGGTAACTAAGGATATTAAAATGTTAGGTGGGAAAACAGTATGGATAAAGTGGCTTATAAAAAAAATTGCCCAAATCATTTTAATGTCAGTGTGCACAATACAATTTCAAAAAGAATCAAGCAAGTTCTAGAGATACTAAACAAAGGAAGAGAAAACACTCAAGAAAGAACAATATAACTGTTAAAAGTGAACAGTTTAAAAAGGCTCAAATCTCACGGGTGTTATAGACTACCACACTTATCAACTATATAAATGATATTGAAATCAAGATAAATTTTTCACATGCAGCAGATGAATCAATCATATTATCAGAAACTACAGTCAAATGCAAATGTTTCTTAGAATGTGATCACATGAGGGGCAACATTTGCTACAGGCAACAGAATCAAACAAGACAAAGGCCGAGAGATTTCTTCAAACTTGAGAATCTCTCATTATCTAGTGCTTTTGTAAAGATATCTGCAAGTTGATGTAGAGTATCAATATGCTCAATTTTAATCAACTGTTTTTCAACCAAATCTCTCAAAAAATGGTGTCGAATATCAATGTGTTTTGTACGTGAATGTTGAACAGGATTTTTGGATATATTAATCGCACTCAAATTATCACAGTAGATAATCAAGGTATTACTTTTAAGACCATAATCATCTATCATATGTTGAAACCAAATTAATTGTTTGTGAACAACAACTCCCGACTGCCACATATTTTGATTCAATAGTCGAAAGTGATACACAATTATGCTTCTTACTATACCATGAGACTAAATTGTTACCCAAATAAATAGAACCTCCACTAGTACTTTTACGACCATACAAATGCACAAGCTGAAAACAGTGAGATGTACCTGAATATTGCTCATTATGTTGGACAATATTATGTGGAATACGAATTTGTTTACCTTTAAAATAGTCTACACACACTACCTTGCCTTTATGATCAAGTTTGGGAAGTTCCTTTACACCATCAAATTTCTCCAATTTTTCTAGGTTGTGATAGTTGGCATGTCCCAACTTTTGGTGCCACAAAGTTGTATCATCCACTTGCACTTTATTGCACATCTCTTGTTCACCAACAAGGTAGCAATTATCACTTGACCTTTTTCCTGTCATGACACAATTGTTAAGATTATCAAAAACTTTGCAAGTATTTTTGTTAAACTTGACCTCCAAATCATCATCGCAAAGTTGGCTTAGGCTAATCAAATTAGCCATAAGACCATCAACATGTAAAACATTCCTTAATGAAGGAAATCCAGGAACGTCCAGTGTTCCTTTGCCAACAATCTTTCCTTTGGATCCACCGCCGTAAGTCACAATTCCACCACGAATAAATTCATAGTCTTTTAAAAATTCTTTGGTATCCGTCATGTGACATGAACACCCACTATCAAAGTACCAAGAACCTGCAATGTTAGTCTTTAAGACAGTGTAAACTACATTGCATTTTACATCAGATTTAGGCATCCAAATTTTCTTATAGACAATTTTCTTTTTCTGGGTTGAGATGTTGTTGTCGATGTTGGGCAACATGGTAGGCAACATCTGTTCCCTGAACAGGTTTTGAAGTTTAAAACAAAAATGTTTGATATGTCCAAGTGCAAAACAATAGTGACTCACATGTTTTCGTATCCTAGACTTATTCAGTGGCTTAACAGCTTCATTACCTTTTTCTTTAATAATAACAACTTCCTCCTTATTTCCAAAAATATTTGAACAAATATTGTCTAAAGAATTTTGAAATTCAAGATCTGATGTATTAGACTTACCCAAGTTAAGTACCTAATTTAATTTTGAAGTGCCAGTGTTGAGTTTGGTAAAAGTAGCCTCGGCAAGATCAAGCTTGGACCGTACTTTACTCAATTCAACATCCTTTTTGGTAAGTAGTATTTCTAACCTTGTGACTGAACTCCTTAACTCTTCATTTTCACTAGACATTTTTTCTACCTTCAAAGCTTGTTTCTTCCATTCCTTTAGTAAAGTTTTATAGAGATCCTGTAACTCCATGATCATTGAATCTTTGTCCATTTCATCCTCCTCTTGAAACTCTGCATCATTAATAGATCCATGAAAACAATTTAAATTAGAAAAATCGAAACAGTTAAACCTGTTGAATGTTGACAATGATGTGATCACATCGGGGTCAACATGATCACAATCGGACAGTGAAGGCTAATTCACTGTAGCCAACATCATCTTTTGGCTAGATTCTTGAAATTCCACCTCTACATCCTCCTCATCATCACTGAGAGACACCAACAAATTCTTACCACATTTTCTTAAGGTATTTGCGCATTCATTCGCATAGTGACCCCAACCTGAACATGCATGTCATTGGATGGACTCGAGTTGCTTGGGATCAAATTTATTTCGATCAGAAGCAGTCCTTCTCAATGTATTTTCTTTTTTATTTTGAGGAAAGGTTCGTTTTGGCATTTGTCCAACAACATTATTTTGTTTCTCTTTAGACTTGAATTGTACATTCTCTCTATTAAACTTTCTCACCATTGAATTGTATTTGCGAATGATCAAAGCAACATCAGCTTCTTCACTAATTTCTTCAAAAGTTTCATCCTCATCATCGGTTTTATCCTCTGAGGATTGAACTTGAAAAGCCACATTCTTGCCTTTTTAAGATTCTTTATGATTAGAGAGATTCATTTCAAAAGTTTTAAGGATACTCATCAAAGTGTTGAGATCCATGGTAGCAAGATTATGAGCTTCTTCAATAGAGGAAACTTTTATATTAAATTTTTCAGGAAGAGAACGAAAAGCTAGAAATAAGTTGTTTGTTGGTCATTGGCTCACCAAGCAATTGACATTCATTTGAGATATCAATTAATTTTTCAAAATAAGATAAAATATCATCATTTTCTTCAATTCTCAAACGTTCAAATTTACTCATGAGCATACGAAGCTTTGTTTCTCGGACACTTGCATTACCCTCACAATGATTTTGAAGGGTATCCCATGCATCTTTAGCTGTTGGACAATTTTGAATAAACTTAAACATATGCATGTCCACCCAAGTGAAGATAGCATTTAGTGTCTTTTCATTGAAACTAGACAACGTGATTTCCTCTTGTGTCTATTCAGATTCAGGCTTAGGAGTTACATCGTCATCCTCATCTGGTGGACTCTTAGGAACTACATAACCATTGACAATTGATCTCCATGCACGAACATCAATTGATTTGATGTGCGAACGCATTCCGATCTTCCAATACGCATAGTTAGAACCATCTAGAGTAGGAAGTTTTACCAAAATAGGATTAACGCGATCCATAACAAGACAACCAGGATCACACACTTATTGAATTAAGTGCAGGCTCTTGATGCCAATTGAAAGTGTGTATGCTATGGAAAACTTAAAATAAAAAGATAGAAACTGGATGTTGGGTGTAATGTGATCACACCACATCCAACGTCAGATAAAAACGCAGCAGAAAAATAAAACAACGGCAAATAAATTTTCACAAGTTATATGAAATAACTTGTGAATGCCTCATGGCAAAACTTATTCACTATTTGAATGTGAATTACAATGAGTCCTTTGAAACTAAAAAAATCTAGTTTAAGGACATTAAAATAAACTGAGTTGTAAATGGAAAAACGAAGAACGAATTTCTCTAAGCTATTATCAAAACTCAGTTAAACAAGTATAATTTTGCTCTCTCAAAATCTCGGCTATCTCGATTGTGTGTTGGAAGTGTCTCCTCTTCAATAATCCCATCAACTCTTTTATAGGCTCACAAAATATCCCAAGTTTATGTCACGTTCTCCACTCTTCAAATAATATTCTCCACTTCTCCAAGTTTTCATAGTGTAGCTTAAGAATAGGAAAAATAACCAAGCACATATTCTTCTAACTCCTCCTAAAATATCTAACAAAAAATATCCTATTCAAAAAATAAATCTTTTCTCCTGCACAAATAAATCAAAATAGAAATATCAAAATCTTAATTAATTAAATGTGAATAAAGGAAAAAATCATAAAATAAAAAATTATTAGAATTTAAAATTTAAACTCTAACAATGATAAAAAAACTTTGACTTATTGTAATTATAGCGATATAATTTGTAAATTCCAAAAAGGACAAGGATATGGAACATTGAAAGGTCATATAAATAAGAAATATAAAAAGTGAATTGAAATAACTTAAAACCAAAAATAACTTTGAGGATTTACTGGATCCTCTGGCGGTGGATTTCAAGATGAGGTATATAATCCAAAATTTCTTTTTCAATTTGGTTAATTGACATTTTTAAAATATATGATTAAATTTGTATGTGTTCAAAATCATCTTATTAGTCATCCTGAAGATATTATATTCAAATGGTTCAATTAGATCTTCAACTGATAGCAAAAATCATTTCATGTTCTAATTGCACTTTTGATGTTGCTAAAGTTGTTGGAGAATATAAATATATTTTGATTGTATTGGTGACTAACATCAATATTAAAGATTCAATTTGTGTAGATATTTGGAGTGATAAATTTTAAACCATTTTTATCTTGGAGTTACTTGTCATTGAATTGATGATTCGTGGACTTTGAATAAAAGTTGATTGCTTATACAAATTTTGAAACGTAACACAATGCCGCTAATATTAGAGATAAATTGCATGAAATTTTAAATATTTAATTTGATAAATAAAGTTTTTTATTGGTTTTGATAATGGCAGTGTTAATACCACTTGTATTGAAGATCTTAAATACATTTGTCAATCATATCTTAATGATTTTTTTATAGTAGATGCATATGTCACATTTTGAATATATGTGTTAAAGATGGTCAAGTTGTTTTTAGAGTTACTCCTATTAAATATTTTATTATTCATATGATGAGACACGATATATAATTTGATGAAAAATTAACACACTTTTGTAGAGGGTTGGATTTGAGTCCTAAAAAAAGATCACTTGATGTGTCCATTCGGTGGAATTCTACATATAAATTGTTGAAAAGGTCTATAGAATATAAAGATATTTTATATCAATTTTATGCACCTGAAAATTTTAGTTTTTATTTATATCATCAATATTGGGATCCATGCATAAGTATATGTGAAATTTTAAGAATATTTTAATTATATTACTTTGGAGATGTCTAAAGTTCAGGAGTCTACTTTTCATCTTGCTTTTGATCATTGTTAAAAAAATATTTGCATTTTGCGAGAAAATTTGCATGATCCATTTGTTAAATATTTGTTTGACTTCTGTGATGACAAAATGGTTGAAATATCAACAGAATGTTGGTGAACAATATTCCTCTTAATCTTCTAGTGGTCGTCGTACAGGTACTACAAGTGCAATTGATTGTAGATATATTTAAATGTTCTTAATAATTTTATGTATTCTCATTCACAAAAAAAAAAAAAAAAAAAGATCATCTATTTCTAACTCTTGTTAAGAAGTTGAAACTTATTTAATAATTTCTTTGGAGTATTACTTGATGAGCAAGATGAATCTCTTGACATACTAAAATTGTGGTCCAAAAGAGCACCACCTTTTCCGGTGATGTCAATGCTCACAAGAGAAAATTTTGTATGTCCTCCCCCAATCATTGCTTGGGAACAAGCATTTTTTGGGAGATTATACTTTGGATAAAACGAGATCAAATATAACCGGTGAAATATAGAGAATCAATTTCACTTGATCTTTGGATAATAGTGAGAATAGGGCTCAACTAAAAATAGAAAAAAATAATGAAAGTGAAGAATAGACCTCAACTGGAGGGAATAGATAACTTAATTTCAAATTTTGAGCTTAGAATTTCTAAATTTATTTCTTAAAATTAAGCTTAAGTCCAATTTTTATTTATTCTCCCTAGATCTAATTTTTAAATAGAATGTAAGTTATAATTTTCTAATTAAATTAAAAAGTGTAAAATTATAAATTTGTAAATGTAACATTAACATAAGTTAGTTGTTATTTATAAATTGTAATGTTATTCTTTAATTTTAGGCTTCTAGCAGTAAAAATCAATTTCAATTTCAATACTTGTGTAAGTTGTAATTTGTAAGTTTTAAACTTTATCAAAAAAATATTACAACTATGCATAATCATAATTTTCCAATTAAAATTATAATTTCCTAAAAAGAAAAGGGGGGGGGGGGGGGTGGAACTGAATTGGCGGTTTAACGGAAATCGTCAGTTCAAATCACCGAGTAGTAACCGATCAATTTCGATTCCAATTTTCCAAAAATTGAAACCAGTGATTCCGACCGTATATACACTCTTACACTTATAATAAAATACTCTTTACTTCTCTATAATTTTTTTTCTCACTATAATTTCCTATTACCCTTTTGGCAATCTTTTTTATTTTACTTTTTTATTTTTCTTATTATAACATTCTACTTTTTTTTCCATCACATCATTTGTACTATAATTATAATTATTTTAATACACATGTTGAATATATATGTAATTTAATGATAGTAATAATCTCAAGTAAGTACTATGTACAACGAGTGTCGCATTAATATAGAGATGATCATTTTTAGAAAACAATTCCAAATATATCATACCACCATATGCTAGCTATTTATGCTAAAAGTACCGCTGTATGTTCTTTTTTGGAGTTGGAAATTGGAGGGGCACACCATTTGTACTTTGTGGAAAGGGATGCGAAAAGCTTAGCCTTAATTAATTTTCATTAAATTAAATTTGTCCAAAGTCAATTAACAGTAATATTTTTATTTCATCCCAACTGTAACGCAGATGTGATTTTCTATTATAATCGAGATTATAAATTGAGGCAAAACATAGTCAGAGCTGTTTGAAGTTTAGTTATTTATTAAGCATTGATCATCTTAGTAGGACAATGGCAAATTTTATTGAAAGAGTAAGTGTATTGTGTACCAAATACACCGTATAATTTAAATATATTTTTAAAAAGTTATACAAATATTATTGAAAAGTTACACATGTTATTATTGAAAAGTGTATTTTGATAATTTTATTTTTCAGTAATGATACGTGTGATTTTCAATAATAAATAGTGTAATTTTCTAAAAATACGTTTGAATTGCACGGTACACTTAATGCATATAAAACTAAGACTTATTCCAAATTGAATTTAAGTTGAAATAGTTTAATCTAATTTCATTTGGTTCGTAAGATAAAAGTATCTATCCGTCGAAAACATGCATGTTTTCGACGGATAGATACTTTTATCTTACGAACCAAATGAGCCCTTATACTACAAATAAACACGGGTGGTACTTGTCAGCGAGAAAAATAATTTACAATAGCACAAATTTATCGCAATTAACAACGTTTTCGCGACGACTATTTTGATAGAAATATGGTCATTGTGATCAAATTTTACAACGATCAACATATAATTTGTCGTAAATTGCAGACGGATTTACGATGAAATTCATTCCATGTCAAATTAGTAACATAATTTGTGATAAATTCAATATATATTCTTTTAATTAAATATTTTTTGCAATGGAATTTAATTCTTCTCAAATTAATGATGAATTTTCTGATGAATTCATTTGATTTTTAAAATTAAATTTGTGCTTATTTTTATGATGAAAACTTATTTGTCTCAAATTTGTGATGAATTTATTTAAATAAAAACCTTACTATTTTTTACAATGAATATTTATTTCGTCTCAAACTAGAGATGAATTTTAAGATGATTTATTTTACCTTTTTTAAAAAAATTTAAACAAATTTTATTGATATTATTTGTTATTGTTTTGACACAAATATTTCATAGCATATTGGGTCTGGCTCAAATCCAAGAAGGTCTAATAGGGCCCAGGCCCCAAGGTAAATTGAATTGATAAGATTGTCACAGTGAACTCCAGCCGAACCTTAGGAAGAAGCCCCTCAGGCAACACTGAGGAGAAGGTTCTTGGCCCTATAGGGGGTTCAGGTTCAGGGTTCAAATTGTCAGGAGATCCGAGGGTCAGACAGATCATTATGAGCCCAAAGAGACTGACCAGCACAAATAAGTTGTTCAAAGGAAATAAGAAAGTGTCTTGGTCCCGTATCTTCACCCAGATTGCAATTATCATAACTGGTCAGACATTTGTCCTTATATTTACAGAAAGAAGTAAGCAAGGAAAGTTTTCTTGTCACCCACGCTCTTGAGCCAAGCAGGGGCGGATCCAGGAATTAATAGTGGGTGGGCTGAAAAATAAACGCTTCGACACATTAAAAAAATTTACATAACAAAATATTTTGATGTTCACATAAGTTGTGCCCTACAAGATTTCAAAACATAAAATTCATCAATAACTGAGTCTATGTCTATATCCTTGGCAATATCTCTCTTAATATAAAGCATCAAAGAATCTCCAAGAAAATGATCTCCCATCTTGTTACGAAGTGTCATCTTCACATGCTTCATTGATGAAAGTGCTCGTTCAGTTGTAGTAGTAGAAACAGGTAACGTCAAAATTAGATGAATCAATCTAGTTAACATAATGTAGACCTTCGACCTTCCACTCTTAGAAAGCAGTTGACTCAACGCAACAAGTGTAGAAACTTGAAACTCTTGGTTCACCATCACATCAAGCTTATAATGATTCAACTCATACTCTAAACAAACAATATCTTGACCTGTGAAATCTTCCGGATAGAATTTCCTTGCAAGCTTGCAAATATCATCACTGTTGAATGATCCATAAGAATTTCTAGGATCTAAGGCCACACTGAGAGAAAGCAATTCAACAGATGCATCATTAAATCTTGTATTCAACTCCATCAAGATATGGTCTATTGTCCCATTAAAAACATCAAAATGATAATGATGTTCAATTGTAGTTTGCCCACGAGAACGACCAATCTTATACTGACAATCCAAGGAAACTTTAACTTCTTCAAGGAATCCTTCCCAACCACAGTCTCTCAACTCTTGAAGAATGACTTTAGTAGTAGAGACAATGCCAATAATAGCCAAAATATCTTGACTTTTCTTTGAAGAATTTGACAAAGAGAATCAGTAACTCTCATAATTCTATGAATCAAGTGCAAAGTGAATACAAACTCAAAGCTTGCCATATTTTTGTAAACTCCTTGAACTTCAGCCTTGGATCTTCCATTTTGAGAATGCTCAATAAGACATTCAAACACTTTACAAGTTGCAGCATACATATTTATCAAACTCTTCACATAGTTATAGTGTGAACTCCAACGAGTAACTCCAGCTCGCTGTAAGTTACCAATTTGATTAGCACCACGCCCAGAATCAAGCTCCTCTGCAACCAGTAAACTTTGAATTTCATGTCTTTGAGCTGCATGCAGTTGAGAAACACGCTTTAGTGAAGAAGTTATAATGTTAACAACACTATCCAAGTGAGAAATACATTCCCAAACAACACTGATATCCTTAGCTGCAGAAATTATTACAGTTTAAGTATGCATGTATTTTACCTATTTTGTGTATTATTTTGTGTACTATAATGTATTGTTTAGCGTATTTATATATAATTTCACACTTTCTAATTAGTTATAAGTATTTATGTTTTCTATATAAATAAGAGACAAATGGATAATTCAACATGGCCATTATGTCTATTGTATATTGTTGAGGTCTTAAGTGGAGTTATACTTATCCAAATTTTATTATATTGAACACCTAAGACAATGTACTAAATACTTAAGATATGTTAGTGATCCAATTTTACAAGTTTGGATTGTATTTGTACTCAAAAGTGAAGACTCCATTTTTGTCCAATGTTTGGACTCAAAACACATTTTTGTATTTCCACAATATTTGGACCCTCACTAATCCAATTGAACCAATTCCAGTTGTATTTGATCACTAATTCGTTGCTCTACAACTTGTATTCAGGGCTCACGTATCAAAAGTTCCGGCTTCAATGGTCAAAATGACAATCAATGCAA
This sequence comes from Prunella vulgaris, assembly GCA_026898435.1. Classification (NCBI taxonomy): domain Eukaryota; kingdom Viridiplantae; phylum Streptophyta; class Magnoliopsida; order Lamiales; family Lamiaceae; genus Prunella; species Prunella vulgaris. Next base: position 163,952 of record JAPKLY010000244.1, on the reverse strand, counting down.
GGGCTTCAGAATTCTGTCATCTCAGTACACATGTTGGGAAACAATTCACCATAATTCACACAAAAGTCCAGTTTATACAAGACCAAAGCCATTGGTTAGCTAAGAAATTCATCAAGACACAGTAAAAATATTAAAGGCGTTGACTTTGTGCAAGCTGAGATATCTGCTTTTCAATAGACCACCATAAATTCGCGGAGAAAAACAATCCAGTTTTACCAACTCCACTATTATGGTCATAAATCACAATCTAGAGATCCAATTTTTGAGATCTTAGACTCCTTGGAAATCTAATCCAACGGTCTACAACTTTCATTCAGAAGTCAAGATGAAATTCGGATGGAAAGGGCAATTAAATTACTGATGTTCACAGGCCACGTGAATTGGTTGCTAAAGTCTCCATGATTCACTATTTGGAGGCCTATATAAAGAGCCATTTAGCAACCCTTGAAGGCATCCAATTTTCCTTGTAATCCTTCTATCTTAGTCTAGTATCTCTCTTAGAAATATGAGTTCTTATTGTATTAGTATGAGTACCTAAATATTTTACTAGAGTTAGGGATGAAGCTTTAGTAAAGTATTAGTAATGTTCTTGGTTATTCAATAAAGATTTTCAAAGTTTCAATCCTTTAGTCATTTAAAGAGTTTTTAAGAGAGGTTTTGATGTGTCATTACTTTGATTTGTTGTAGACTTATTGGCACAACAAATGCTTAGTTTTACACATCAACTATTGATTTTATAAACTTGTTCGAAGGTCTAAAGGTACTTTTCAAAAATATTATATGTGCTCAAAGTTATATCTTCCGATTCAAATCACTTGATTGTTAGATTTTGATTGAGTTATCAAAGATAACCAAGATCATAACTCTAGTATTTTTATCTAAAGTGGAATCCCGAAGCTCTAGTATTTTGTTACTTTATTGAAACCTCTCAACTAGATAATATCTTTTTCTTCCAAATCTCCCTGTGGTTCGACATTCGGTCTCCCGAGAAATTTTATTACTTGAAATCAACCTACACTTGGGTGCATAACTCTCAAGGAGCTATCAGGTTTTTGGCGCCGTTACCGGGGAGGTTTTGCGGAGAACAAATCCATCGGTTGTGAGGTTTATCCTCACAAGTTTGTGAGTTCTTCTCTCTATCTCTCTACTGTATTATATTTATTTGTATGCATAATTGGACTCGTAATATAATAAGTGGTCGTTTAATAAGAGGTTATAATATTAAATTGCATCAAGTATGGCCGACAATGAAAGTGTTGATGGAGATAATGTTCAAAACTAAAATGATTTTGAAAGACGCTATAATGAAAATTTACATGTGCGTTCTATGCGTGAATTTATTGAACCCCAACGAAATTCGGTGCCATCATGCATGGTGTACCCTCAAGATGCAGATAATTTTAGGTTTAAAAACATGGTATGATTCAATTGCTCCCTAATTATCATGGTTTTGACTCTGAAAATCCTTACTTGCATTTAAAAGAATTTGAAGAAATTTGTGCAACATTTAATGAACCAAGGTGTACTCAAGAAGCTATTAAGCTAAAGTTATTTCCTTTTTCTCTTAAAGATAAATCAAAAACTTGGCTTAATTCTCTTAAACCAAACTCAATTACATCTTGGCAACAAATTCTAACTGAATTTTTGAAAAAATTCTTCCCGATTAATAAGACGAATGCTTTAAAAAAAGAAATCAAGAATTTTTTCCAAAAGAGTGATGAGCAATATTTTAAATGTTGGGAACGTTTTAAGGATTTATTAAATATTTGCCCTCACCATGGTTTTGAAACTTGGAGAACCGTAAGTTTCTTCTATGAAGGTTTAAACGCTGAAACAAAACAATTTGTGGAAATGATGTGTAATGGTGAATTTTTGGGTAAAAATCCTGATGATGCACTTGAATATTTAGACCATCTAGTTGAAAAAACTCAATCTTGGTATAATGAAAATACTTCTGAAGGTTCAATTAGATCTAAGCTCGAAAATTCTAAAGGAAAATATAACTTAAGTCAAGAAGACGATCTAAATGCTAGAATTGAAAGTTTAACTAAACAAGTTGAAAGTTTGCAACTAAAAAAACCTAAGGAAGTAAAATTTGTGCAAAATGATGACATATGTGTAATTTGTGCCATTAATGGACATGTAACTAATGAATGCCCACAAATTCCTATTTTCAAAGAGATGTGTCATGAACAAGTAAATGCATTATCCAATTTTCAAAATTCATATCCATCAGCTTTTTCTGAAACATACAACCCAAATTGGAAAAATCATCCAAACTTTAAGTGGAAAAATGAAAGTGTGTCACAACCTTTTCCCACCCAGAAAAACCCCAACTCCAATTTCACCCAACATAATAAACCACATATAAAAAGCCTTGAAGAAACTTTACAAGCCTTTATGCAAGGACAAACAACCATCAACAACCAAACGTCACAAGCCATCAATGATATTAAAAGTACATTATCTACTTTAACTAATTCCTTAATAACAGTTGAGAAAGGAAAGTTTCCTGCTCAACCTCAACAAAATCCTGCTGGGCAATGTCAAAGTTCCTCTAATGCACCAGAAAATGTTAATTTTGTCACCACTTTACGAAGTGGAAAACTAATTGACAAAACAATCAACCTTAAGAAACAGGAAGTTGAGTCAACCCAGACCCCGAATAATGAAGATAAAAATAAAGAAGAAGATGAAAATAAGAATTTAAACCCTATTAAGAAATCATCCACTGCTCCTTTTCCTCAAAGATTACACCCAATTAAGAAATTGGACCAAAACTCTGAAATATTTGAGGTTTTGAAACAAGTAAAAGTTAACATTCCACTACTAGATGCAATAAAACAAGTTCCATCTTATGCCAAATTTTTGAAAGATTTGTGTACTGTAAAGAGAAAACTACATGTTCAAAATAAGGCATTTTTAACAGAGAGTGTAAGTTTAATTTTTCAACAAGAAACCCCTCCTAAATACAAAGATCCTGGTTGTCCAACAATATCTTGTATTATTGGGAATACAAAAGTAGAACATGCACTTCTTGATCTTGGTGCGAGTGTTAACCTTTTACCGTTTTCTGTGTATAAACAACTGGATTTGGGAGAATTAAGGAAAACTACTGTCACACTTCAATTGGCAGATCGTTCTATAAAAATTCCAAGAGGTATAGTAGAGGATGTGTTAGTGCAAATTGATAAATTCTATTTTCCGGTAGATTTTATTGTTTTGGACACATGCCCAGTCTCAAATCCATCATCTCAACATCCAATCATTTTAGGAAGACCATTTCTTGCAACTTCTAATGCTTTAATAAACTGTAGAGATGGTGTTTTAAATCTTTCTTTTGGAAATATGACTTTGGAGTAAAATGTTTTTAACATTTCTAAGCAACCACAAAGTAATGATGAGGCTAATGAAATTGATGTAATTGAGACATGTACTCTTGAACAATTGATAACCTCATTTTCTGATCCATTAGAAAATTTGATAAATGATTGTGTCAATGATAACAGTTCGGAGTTTGATTCCATTCCTATGATTTCACAAGTTTCAAAGCTTAATGAATGGAAACCCAAATTTGAACAATTATCAAAGTCCGAAAAGACTCCAACCCCGTCAAGCGAGCAACCATCCGTTTTAGAGTTGAAGCCTTTACCATCAAATTTGAAATATGCTTTTTTGGGTGCTAATGATACTTATCCGGTAATAATATCCTCTAAGTTAAGTTATGATCAAGAGCATAAATTATAAGAGGTATTAAAGATTCACAAGCATGCGATAGGGTGGTCTATATCAGATATAAAAGGAATTAGCCCATTAATTTGCAGTCATAATATTTATTTAGAGTAAAATGCTAAACCCTCTAGGCAGATGAAACGAAGACTTAACCCTAATATGAAAGAAGTGGTGAGAAATGAAGTGATTAAGCTATTAGACAATGATATTATCTATCCTATCTCTGATAGTAAATGGGTAAGTCCTACTCAAGTTGTGCCTAAGAAATCTGGAGTAACTGTAGTAAAAAATGATAAAAATGAATTGATTCCAACTAGGACTGTTACTGGTTGGCGTGTATGCATTGACTACAGAAAATTAAATTTAATGACAAGAAAAGAACATTTTCCTTTACCTTTTATGGACCAAATTTTGGAAAGAATTGTTGGGCATGAATTTTATTGCTTCTTAGATGGATATTCAGGGTATAACCAAATTGCAATTGCACTAGAAGATCAGGAAAAAACAACATTTACATGTCCTTTTGGAACGTTTGCATATCGTAGAATGCCATTTGGATTATGTAATGCCCCAGCAACATTCCAAAGATGTATGGTAAGTATTTTTAGTGACATGGTTGAACGTTTTCTTGAAGTTTTCATGGACGATTTCTCTGTCTTTGGAAATTCTTTTGATGATTGCTAAATAAACTTGGCTAAAGTCTTAGCTAGATGTGAGGAGAAAAATCTTGTTTTTAAATGGGAAAAATGTCATTTCATGGTAACTGAAGGAATTATGTTAGGCCACATTGTTTCACCAAAAGGATTAGAAGTTGACAGGTCCAAAATTGATCTAATAGCCAACCTACCAACACCAAAATCAGTTAAAGATATTAGATCATTTCTAGGACATGCAATAGAAGGTTCATAAAAAATTTTAGCACAATTTCAAGACCATTATGCAAGCTTTTATTAAAAGATATAGTATTCGAGTGGAATGACTCTTGTGAAAAGGCTTTTGTAACACTCAAAGAAATGCTCACTTCTACACCTATTATGCAACCTCCTGATTGGACTCTACCTTTTGAAATTATGTGTGATGCTAGTGATTATGATGTTGGAGCCGTGTTAGGACAGAGAAAAGATAACAAACCTTATGTGATATATTATGCAAGTAAAACTCTTAACAGTGCTCAAATGAATTACTCCACTACTGAAAAAGAATTACTTGCTGTAGTATTTGCACTAGAAAAATTTAGATCTTATCTTGTTGGCTCATCTATTGTTGTTTATACTGATCATTCGGCTTAAAATATCTACTAGCAAAGAAAGATGCAAAGCCAAGATTAATTAGGTGGATACTTTTACTTCAAGAATTTGATATAATAATCAAAGATAAAAAGGGAGTGGAAAATGTAGTGGCCGATCACTTATCCAGACTTACATGTGATGAATCTTTCGAGGTAAGCCCCATAAATGACTCTTTTCCCGATGAGCAATTATTCACCGTGTCTAAAGGTCCATGGTTTGCGGATCTTGCTAACTTTCTTACGACAGGTCAAATTCCAATTCATTGGAATGCTCAAGATAAAAAGAAATTTTTAGGGAAGTAAGAAATTTCTTTTGGGATGACCCATATCTTTTTAAATATTGTCCTGATCAAATATTAAGAAGATGTGTACCAGATAATGAGATTCAAAGCATAATAAATTTTTCTCACTCTGAAGCTTGTGGGGGGCATTTTTCAACAAGAAAAACCGCTGCAAAAATTTTGCAGTGTGGATTTTATTGGCCAACACTTTTCAAGGACACATATGAATTTTGTAAATCTTGTGATCGATGTCAGAGATTAGGGGGCATAAGTCGTAGAAATATGATGCCATTAAATCCTATCCTAACTGTTGAAGTATTTGATTGTTGGGAAATTGATTTTATGGGTCCTTTTAATCCACCATCTTTTGGTTATCAATATATTTTGGTTGGAGTCGACTACGTTTCAAAATGGATTGAGGCAATCCCTTGCAAAAATAATGATCATAAAATTGTTTTAAAATTTTTAAAGGAAAATATTTTTTCAAGATTTGGAATGCCTAGTGCAATTATTAGTGATGGCGGTTCACACTTTTGTAACAAACCTTTTGAGAATTTAATGAAAAAATATGGAATCCATCATAAAGTGTCTACCCCATACCACCCAAACACTAGTGGACAAGCTGAACTCGCTAATAGGGAAATAAAACATATCTTGGAGAAGACAGTCAACTCAAATCGAAAAGATTGGTCAATCAGGTTAGTAGATGCACTATGGGCTTATCGAACAGCATTCAAAACAATACTTGGTATGTCTCCTTACCAACTTGTCTATGGTAAACCATGTCATTTACCTGTTGAAATAGAACATAAAGCTTTTTGGGCTATTAAAAGGTTTAATTTCAATCTAGAAAAAGCTAGTACTTTAAGAAAATTTCAACTAAATGAATTGGAGGAAATTAGAAATGATGCATATGACAATTCTATAATTTACAAAGAAAAAATGAAAGTGTTTCATGACAAGCACATTGTCAGGAAAACTTTTGAAATAGGTCAAAAAGTTCTTCTATATAATTCTAGATTACATCTGTTTCCTGGAAAATTGCTCTCAAAATGGTCAGGACCCTTTATTATAAGAACTGTATTTTCAAATGGAGCGGTTGAAATTGAATATAAAAAAACAGGTGATGTGTTTAAAGTGAATGGACAACGTCTAAAAGCATATCTTGGAAATTTTAGTAAGGAGATTGAGTCAGTATCTCTTACTGACCCGGCTAGTAATATTATGTGAATTTTATTTTTCCGGTAAAAATGGCGGATTCGGTACTCCGTGACTTCCAAGTCGGTATTTCAATTACCCACAAAACTGAATTGTAAAAAAAAAAAAAAACTTCGAAAAAGGAAAAAAAAAATATATAATATAAAATAAAATTATAACACTCAATTTTAACGGTAACAATGATGAGTGTATCACCACCACTTATCTTTCCAAACGGTCATGAACGGCTAGTTTTTAATTTTTTTTCAAAAAAATTCCTCTATAAATACCTAATTTTACTCCCATTTCTAAACACCCCTCTTCAAGTTATCATAAACTCAAACAAAATGAGCAAAATATTTCTCTCCATCATCACTCTTTCCTACTTTGTCATGCTTGCTATTTGCTATTTCAATGAAGAAGAAGAATTCGGTGCATTACCTTGGATTGTTGCGGCAATTGCAATGCAATTTATAATGTTAGCTTGGGGAGTAGCATTTTTGTAATTGTAATGTAATTTCTTGTTGTTTAATAAATTTTTAATCTTTCATTTTTGATTAGGTCGACGAAATGGACACTATGGATGCGGCCATTGCCTCTTTAAATAAATGATTTCCTTGCTTCATTAAAAGGGATTTAATTAAGATATATTATGCTCGATGTGAAAGATTACGATTGATGAAGATTAAAGGAATACCACTTGATCTTCAATGGTTGATTGAAGCAAAGGTTAGAATTGGAGGTGAGTTACCTAATTCAATTGTTCCACGCGTGGTTGGTTTGGGTAGAAGTTCATTTTCTAAAAAACGAAGGGCTAACAGAATGGGAGTTTGCTATAAATGTGCTAGATGGACGTGTAACAGACGTTGTAAAAATATAGGAATGACTTCCGATAATCGATTAAATAAAATAGATTTCATTATAAATGGACTGAGTAAGGGGTCAGTGGATAACCAATGGACCTCTGAGACGCATTATATTGGAATAGAGCAAAGAGCTTTAGCCGATTTAAGGAATGAATTAATAAAGGAATATGCACATTGTCTCGGGAATCTGACGTTAAAAGACCCTGTTTGCCAATTTCTAAGAAAATTGGATGGGAAACATATCCTCGACTCATAGAAGGCATTTAAGCCGTTTCTGGAAGTAAAACCAGAGGAAGATGTGAGCCACAATCACAACTACTGTCCCCAAGTGGGACCTCAATCTCTTAACTTTCTTTTGACTTTTGTTTCATTTAACAGTACTTCTCGAATCGTATCAGGTACGTTTTTCATTTATCTTTGTCTATATAATTCAGTGTTCAACTTATCACAACTCGTATCATCCTTTCGAAAGTTCAAATATGGCAACTTCATCTTCTAAAAAAATAACCTCTATTTGTGTGTTAGGGGGGGCTGAAAATAGTCTTAATAAAGAATTTGCTCGAGTAGCAAATAAGCTAGGTGGTATACTAGCTCGGAGAAATATCAAACTAGTACACGAAGGAGGCACACTTGGTCTGGTAGGTAATGTTTCCTTGACAGCATCTTGGGGAGGATCTGAAGTTCTGGGAGTCGTTCACACAGAGTTAATCCTACTACAATTGGTGAGGAAATAAAGATTTTATCCTTAATTGACAGAATGCCAAAATTGATAGAAATCTCTGATGCATTCATAGCCCTTCCAGGTGGTATTCTTATTTTGGAAGAAATATTTAACATTGTATGTTGGTCATGTTTAAGTATTCATTCAAAACCTGTGGGACTACTGAATATTAATGGTTATTATGATGGGTTACTAACTTTTTTGGATCATGTGAAGCAACAAGGTTTTATTGAAGAATCAGAACGTCAACTCTTTACAGCAGATTCAGATCCAGAACAATTAATAGAAAAACTCAATGCCTGTGAGATTAAAATTTGCCCAATCACGTCTCAGGTAAACTGGTTAGGAACTCGACCCAGAATAAGTCAGGATGATTTAGATTTACATTTGTAAAAAAAAAATGCATATATATATATATATATATATATATGTCTGTTTGCGTATTTCAGGTTTATTGCTACAAATTTCTCTGTGGAATCAGGTAATCTCTCCTCTTTTACAATTTCGTCTATTCATCATTGAGGACAATGTGTTTTTTAAATTGGGGGGTGGGGATTAGTTGAGTACTTTTAAAAAAATCCAAAAAAATTTAAAAAATAATAATAATAATTAAAAAAAACTATAAAGATGGCAGAGTAAAGGGGTTAAGAAAATTAACCTTTTCTTTGTACCTTTGAGACGCATCACAACCACGACTTTTTAAATTTACTGATGTCTTAATTTTAATATATGTTATTTAACAAACTTAGTACATTTTTTTTTTATATTTTGGTTAAGTACATTCTAATAGATGTTTATAAGTCATCCTCATTTCACACACACTGTGACAAAAGATTATGGACTATAATTGAATAATTCTACTAATTTTTCTATTTTGCAAATGGTTGCAATTGATTGTTGAAAAAAAAAGTTTATTTTAACAAGATTTACATTAGAAAACTGCAACTTTTGTTTAGTGGATATGAACCTACCCTGTGAGAATTTGTGCCTAAATAGCATGTTTGAGCATTCTTTTATGTGAGATACTCTGTCATGAATTATGTTCTTCAGAACTTGTTTTGAATCTGTATCAGTCACTCTGTATGCAGACATAAGAATGATGAAGGCAATTAAGACTTACCTTTCTTTTCCAATAAAACCTACCGAATTTTTCAATGCCTTAGTAAATCCCTTTCATCCTAAATAAAACCTTTTCTTTTACCACAAAATCATAATTATCAGTTCTCAAAGTATGAATAAGGTGAATTATTCTTGTGAAGGTGTAAAAAAAAAAAAGAAAAAAAAGAAGAAAAAAAAGTGATGTTTATCGGAATAATGATGAGGATGGCGAATGACAGTATTGAAGAGATTTGAATATGCGAATCAAAGCCTAAATATAATTCTTCCTACATTTGGTTGCATACCACTTTGAGTCAAAATCCAGAGCCGATTTTCTTCATAACTTCACCCTAAGCCTCATTACAACAAAATAAAGTCCTTCTAACTTATGTTGCATGCATTGTTGATTGACTGACGGATGTATAACCAAGCTTATGATAGAAATATTCACGATATAGAGTCTGAGCGTAAACACTAGCCACATTGAGAGATGTAAGGCGTGTGTAATCCACTGGCAAAAGTTGTTTATTCTAACAACTATCTTGTTAAAAACAAAATATATATATATATATATATGTATTCATCATGAAAGTTGTTAACCATAGTAAAATATCAAGATAATAGAATTATGACGTGAACTCCATACCTTTTGGTCACTTAACTTGAGCACAACAGGGGATGACTATTAAACTGTCTATTTAGATTGTATTGAACATAAAATAGTTTTAAAATGCAATAGTTTGTTAATTTAGATATATTATAACAAAGAGTTGGTAAGATGCAAAGTTAAGCATCGTCACAAAATTAAAGTTACTCTTTCATCACTAGGGACTAGTAATGAGCTGGTTGGGGAGTGTGATTACAGTTTAAGTATGCATGTATTTTACCTATTTTGTGTATTATTTTGTGTACTATAATGTATTATTTAGCGTATTTATATATAATTTCACACTTTCTAATTAGTTATAAGTATTTATGTTTTCTATATAAATAAGAGACATATGGATAATTCAACATGGCCATTATGTTTATTGTATATTGTTGAGGTCTTAAGTGGAGTTATACTTATCCAAATTTTATGATATTGAACACCTAAGACAATGTACTAAATACTTAAGACATGTTAGTGATCCAATTTTACAAGTTTGGATTGTATTTGTACTCAAAAGTGAAGACTCCATTTCTGTCCAATGTTTGGACTCAAAACACATTTTCGTATTTCCACAATATCTGGACCCTCACTAATCCAATTGAACCAATTCCAGTTGTATTTGATCACTAATTCGTTGCTCTACAACTTGTCTTCAGGGCTCAAGTGTCAAAAGTTCCGGCTTCAATGGTCAAAATGACAATCAATGCAAGGGCTTCAGAATTCCGCCATCTCAGTACACATGTTGGGAAACAATTCACCATAATTCACACAAAAGTCCAATTTACACAAGACGAAAGCCATTGGTTAGCCAAGAAATTCATCAAGACACAGTAAAAATATTAAAGGCGTTGATTTTGTGCAAGCTGAGATATCTGCTTTTCAATAGACCACCATAAATTCGCGGAGAAAAACAATCCAGTTTTACCAACTCCACTATTATGGTCATAACTCACAATCTAGAGATCCAATTTTTGAGATCTTATACTTCTTGGAAAGCTAATCCAACGGCATACAACTTTCATTCAGAAGTCAAGATGAAATTCTGATGGAAAGGGCAATTAAATTACTGATGTTTACAGGCCACGTGAATTGGTTGCTAAAGTCTCCATGATTCACTATTTGGAGGCCTATATAAAGAGCCCTTTAGCAACCCTTGAAGGCATCCCATTTTCCTTGTAATCCTTCTATCTTAGTCTAGTATCTCTCTTAGAAATATGAGTTCTTATTGTATTAGTATGAGTAGCTAAATATTTTACTAGAGTTAGGGATGAAGCTTTAGTAAAGTATTAG
>JAPKLY010000244.1:92105-152427 GCA_026898435.1 Prunella vulgaris | reverse complement strand
TATATATATATATATATAGTATATTTGGGCTAATAGGCCCATTAGTAATATTAATTCTAATAAGTAACTGGGCCGGATACTTAGCAATTAAATTTTAAAAAATTGGGTTGGGCTGTTATTGAATATTAATTGTAAATGTGTATCTAAATATAGGGGAAATTTTGGGCCTGCACTGGGCTACCCAGTGCAACCCTCACGTGGATCCGTCCTTGGAGCCAAGATCTGACGTGAGCAATAAGAAATAAGGGACATGCAACATGAGTCCCTATTATGGTTAGCAGTAGCTACTATAAATATGTCTCGTTCTACGGAATAAGATATCACCATTTTCATTCTCTTGTATTCAAAACATAATTTTGCCTCAATTATATACAAGACCTCCACCTTAAAGTTTTGCTTCCAATATATACAAGACCTCCACATTAAAGATCTAGCCAAATACAAAGAGGCTAGGCAAATTTGTGTGTTACTTTCGTGCATTTATTTTTACTTTCGTTCCTATTAAGCACATTAGAAAATCTAGGAACAAACAATTGCCGGCGTCTGTGGAAAATGAAAAAGCTATACCCACAAATTCCTAAGCTTTACAACCAACCAAGACTTAATCATGGTGAAGTCCAAAATAGTTGCGGTGCCGCCTGAGCATAAGTCGCGGGCGCCACCCCTTGCTCAAATTTTGGATGAAGGCATGACCCAGGAGCCTCCACCCGAAGACTTGAAAACTCCGATACCACCCCGATGGAGGAACGTGCTCAATTCACTCCTAGACGTCATACTAGAGAGTTTAGGCCCATCTCAATGTAGAATTTTGAATCACCAGAATAGGTGGATTCCTACATCCGTCAACTTAAGAGAAAGAAGTGGGAGATGATGCTAGTTGTAGCCTCCGCTTCTTCTTCCCCAAGGAGATATGACATTCGCCGCCGACTTAACCAGCGCTAGAGGAAGCAACATGCAGACAACCAGACTGTTAATAGTCAGGCCAATTTTATTTTCCATCTTCTGGGGTCGGGCCATGAGAGAAAATCCCCCTACTGGATGGCAGGAAAGAAAATGTTAGATGAATCTTCTGTTCGTGTCTCTCTAACGAGATCAACCAAGTATCCTATTATGAGGATAACCTCTCCTGCAGCCCAGCCCGGAAATCCTATCCAACGTGGTCTGAGCTATGCCCAGAGTGACTTACTCCATCGAGATCAACCTCAGATTTTATCCCATAAAAGGTTGGACCCGGGGCACACTCATAGCTCATGTGATGGAACACTATGTTGCGGCCAGTAGCCCTAACACTATGCAGGAAAAGTTCATCGACCAAGTGGAGCAGATCAGATAGAGCTTCGGAAAGGTCCTCAACTTTAAATATTTGGCAAGGTTATAAGCTTCAAACCCTACTTTATGAGCTAATGATGGAGCTTTGGCTGCTAAGGATAGTACGAGCAGGGGCTTATACACTCATGATTTGGCACTTTCGAACTGCTAGAGACTGGTTAGACGTGTATTTGTTTTAGCCCTTTCGTTTGGAGAGATTTCTTATCTTAGTAGGAGCTTTCAAAATAAATAGCTTAGTAGCGACATTAGAAGCGCTTGGGATGATTTAGGCGCAGCCTATTCCCTTTGGCTATATAATCGTGTGGTTTCTGGGAATTTAAAACCCGATTTCCTCCATAAATTCTCTGATCCAAATGCCAGAGTGGTTTCCATATTTATACCTTTTCTTGTTGGAGGGATGACTGTACGTTAAACTACCAAAAAAATAAGGGTGAACCAATGTGATCATGACATTGTAGGTGTTTGCGATGGGACGGATGCCACTTTCCTCAGTTGGGTTGGGTGGCATAGCCGGTTGTAGAAGTCCACCTTTTTTTTTATCCATTTCTTTATTCTTTAGGGAGCCAAAGCTATGCAAAGAACTCTCGATGAAGTCGAGGGAAAGATGGACATTAAGGCAGGTTACTCAAAGCGTCTAAGCATTGAGAATGAGCCTCTGGCCATTGAGCTCGAAGTCTCTTCCGTCTAGCTAAAGATTATTTCACTGCAGGCACCTCTCTATGAGGGAAAAACAAACCTCTTGAGACTCACCTCTCAAAATACAGGATCTACATGTCATGACGAGGTGCCTCTAATGCCAACAACTGTAGACAATTCCCCCGACCCTGGGGGAATTGGCCCATAAGTGGTATGTGAACCTACCACCATGATCTATCCACAGCTTCTCTGATCTCGGGAAAAAGTTTGTGTCTTATTTCACATCCAAGATCAACAAGCCTGGGAGTCGCCATCGACTCATGAGGGTACGACAGCTAACAAACAAAACTAATGAACAATACATACATCGAATTTACGAGATCACCCTAGGAGGTGAGTCACTTAGTGACGAGTTCGCCCTTCATTTGATTTTGGGAGGATTCAGAGAGAATTCATCCATGTTCTGTAGCCTGACAAAAAAAAAAACTTATGCTGAATGCAGGAGGCGTGCTGACGAACATCTCAACCGCCAAAAATTAGTAGCTCAATGGCTGGGTGAGCCCAAGGAAGGAGAGACAAGCCTAAGAATTCCTCCCCCAAAAGCAAAGGAGGTTCCAGGACAACAAAGTTCGCAGACACCTTCAAAATGTTTCATACTGAGGTATAGGACAATCTGATTGAGAAATTGAATCAAACTCCCACGTACATCTTCAACGCAATCAAGGGTAAAGCCCTACTAGAGCCATCTAGGCCGATATGCCAGATACCTCAACGCCCCCAACGATAAATGTTTCTGGACCTATCATGATTGTCCGGGCCATAACACTAGCTGATGTCGTGATCTCCTCAAGCAATTATGAAAATTCTTTGAGGAAGGGAAGTTAGACAAATTTGTAAGAAGACCTCCTTCCAAGGAAGCCTGTCAGGAAAGACCCCACTCATCAGAGAAGAGAAAGGCACAACGCCGACATAGTCAAGCTGAAGGATGAGAAAGACGAAAATGACCTTATGGGATGCCTTCTCTCTGACAAGGAGGCAGGTCAATATGATCAATCCTAGAAGAGCGTTAGGGGCCCTGACCCTAGTCATGAGGATTTTCAATAAGAAAAAAAGAAAGCAGAACTCAGGACCCTCAATTAGGTGAACCTAATTAACCTTCCCGAAACTACTGTGACCAAAAATGCTTTGATTTCTTTCTCAAATGATGACCGTGGGGGAGTTCTCTGCCCCAAGAACGATGTATTAGTGATATCAACAATGACTCTAAGTATGAAGGTAGACCATAACCTGGTGAACAACATATATTTTTGTAACATCATTTTCAAAGCGGTACTGGACCAAATGGGAAACCTAACAGGATACATCAGGTTGTATGATACAATCGTGAAAGGATTTGAGGATACTACAGTCACACCCTATGGAAGAATCAAACTCCCAGTGGAGCTTATCTGCATAAATGAAAAGAATAGGATCACTAGGCCAGTAGACATTGTAATTGTCGATCAGGCAAATATCTATAATGGCTTCCAATTACGTCCTTTTCTAAAGACTTCGAGACATGTAGTTGTCTCATTCTATTTCTATAGTATTAAGTTCCCAACTGTCGAGGGAATGATTAACACTATTAAAGGTGACCAAAAGATGGCTAGAAGATGTTTGAATAATTCGTGTGTCCATTTATATTCCGCATTCTCCTCACTCTTTGTACATGAGCTGAACATAGAAGATCAGGATCCTGACCTGCATGTCCTTGAGAATAATCCTGAGGATCATATCCTGACAGATATAGGCCCGACCCAAATGGAGGTCGATCAGTTGATCCTGATAAACTCGAAAATGATGGAGAATACAAACAAGCAAACATTGCAAGAAGACATCGAACTAAGAATAGGTTACAAACCAGTCCTGATGGACCTAGATCCCCGGGGAGATATCAAAGACCCTCGAGGGGTAAAAAGAACTGCGCCTACTGAGGAATTGTAAGGCATTCTGTCAACCCTACTCGCCCAGACCTTAAGGTCATTACTGGGATTTGAATCCCTATAGAAATGAGGGGAGATTATAAGAATTCCTCAGAAGCAATATCAACGTATTCACCTGGTCACATCAGGACATGGTAGGTATTAGTACTGAACACGCCCGCTATCACCTAAAGATTGACCTCAACAAGAAGCTCATCTCTCAAAAGAGACACAAGTTCAGACCTGAAAAGTATGCGGTGGCCCTGGCTGAAGAAGCCAGGAAGCTTTTAGGCAACAAGCTAATTAAACAAGCAAATGATGAGCCCCAATGGGTTTCTAACGTTGTGCTAGTCAAAAAGACCATCGGGGCCTAGGGATTGCGCTGTTGGAAGATATTCTTAATTGAGTGTTTATATGGTTGATTAATGCATAAAATCTTCCAAACAATAATTAGATTTATGTTATGAAATAGGTTTTATAGAGAGAGAAAGTAGAGAGAGATAATTCTTGTGTATTATGAACTTAGAGAGAGAATGGGAGTATAAAAGACTTATTTATATGTTTGCATATGGTGAGGTGGCATGCTTTAAGCTAAAGTAGCCTAATTAATTGACAAGTGTCCTAACACATGTCCCTTTGTCCATCTCTTATGCCCTAATTACATTGTTTTCAACCTACTACATTACTACTGAAAACCTATCTAGCCATTGCTCCCTACTACGAGTAGGGCGAGCTTCTCATCCTTGTGCTATTCTGGGATTCAGTGATTGTAGAAGGGGATGGTCTTCTGTCTCTTACCCTGGGCAAGCTCTCGGCGAGCTACCTGGCAAGCTTCCTCTCTCTTGTTGGGTTGACTGGTCAACGAATGGTGACGTGGCTTGACACCCCAGAGGGAGCTATTAGGCGAGCTACTGAGCCTTAAGCTTTTGTTTATGTTAATTCTCCCTAATTAGCTCATTTTAGTTCACCTATCAATAGCTCATTTTAATTGGCCCTCTACCCACTGCTCAGAGGGGGAGTAAGTTCACCATCATCGCAGTCGCCTACTTCACCAAGTAGGCCGAAGCTGAGCCCATTTCTGAAATGGATCATTTCCAGGCGATCAGGTTCATTTGGAGGAATCTAATTTACCGGTTTGGGCTCCCACAGACCATTATCTCTGACAATAGGAAGTAGTTTGACTGTTCAAAAATGATGAAATTTTATGACAAGAGAGAAATAAAGAAATTTTTTCAACCCCTTACCACCCTCAATCCAACAAGCAAGTAGAGATGGTCAATAAAATTATCAAAAAGATCTTGAAGATCAAGCTAGAGGATCACAAAGTCAAGTGGGCCTCAAAACTTCCAGATATCCTATGGGCCTATCGGACGACCATTAGGAATTCAACTGGGGAAACTCTTCAGAGGTATTCATTCCAAGTCATAGAACTCCAAACCTTCAATAATGAAAATGACCTGACCCTGAAATAAAACATGGACATGATAGAAGAATGTATGTTGAGGTCAGCTCATAAGAATGCGACCTACAAGCAACAATCCAAAAGATACTTCAACTCCAGGGTCAAGATCCGATGATTCAGTGAAGGAGATTTTGTATTGAAGAAGATGATCGAGGTCTCCAAGGGCACCTTCAGTCCTAACTGGGAGGGTTCGTTCAGGGTGAAAAAGTACCTACCAAATTGGTGTACGAGCTTGAGCTTCCTGACAGAATGCTTGACCAATACCCTTGGAATGCAGCTATTCTCAAGAGATATTTTCAGTAGGACAGTTTGACCCCTTGAGAAAACATGTAACATCTCTCATAAATCCTATTATGTTATTATGAAGAATAAAGGACCATTTCTTGTTTCATTTGGAGACGTCAACATAATTTTTGTGATGACTTTTTTGGGTTCGCAAATAATAATCCTCACACCGTCCATTCAGGACAAGCAAATGTTCAAAAATACAGATGAGCTCTAGAGCTCAGAAGGCATGAAAATTAAGATGTCGACAGCGAGCTAATTATCTAGCTCTAAAATGCTTCGACAAGCGGGCTCAGGTGCAGCTAATTATATCCCTGAGCCCCAAACTAAATAACCTTTGAAGTTAAAGACAGCCCCATCAAGACCGATTTAGTGAGCTAATTATCTCGCAAGTAAATGGTTTTGACGATCGAGTTCAGGCGCATCTAATTATCTCCCTGAACTCAAATCAATAAACTCTCAAAGAGCAATCATACAGAATAGTTAGCAAGCTAATCATCTTGCTTTAAAATTGTTATTCGTTTAGGATCAGGCGAAGCTAATTATCTTCCTGAACCTGAATTATTAACCTTCTTGAAGGCAATATCAGTAACAAATTACCAAGCAAATCAGTTCGTTTTGGATAAGTTGTACTTTAATTTTAGGTGCAACTAATGATCTCCCTAATTTTACAAATCTTGTTATTTTATCTTGTTTGAATTAAGTTGAGATTCTTGTGTTCTCTAAATCATTCAGGTGCGACATCAGGATCACTGATAGGAAAGTGCTCAGATGCTCGTATGGTAAAATAAATTACACTGAAGATAAAAAAAAATGATATTTCATTCACAATAGAAGAGTTACAAAAGGTGCTCCACTTAGGGAGAATGTATTACATGGGTCTAACAACTGTTACAAAAGATATATTCCTATCGTTGAACGCGCTCTGCCTCCAGAAGCTCGAATGCTTCTGTTAACTTCTCTAACTCCAGCGCTTGCTTTCGCAGCCATAGTCATCGTCGCCTCCTTTGTAAATATAGGAAAGAACCGCAAGGATTCCTAAGAACATCAGACGGCTGGTTGGAAGTACGATAGGGGTGCCTTAAATGATACCTTTTTTCAGGACACAATTGGAGGGCATCTGACCTGACACCCCTTAGGGGGCTGCCACAGAAAGTCCAACCAGACCCTTAGTGACTTTCCTGAGGAAAAGTAACACTAAAAGGAGGGTTGGGTTGGAGATCTTATGAATACTCTGGGGGTGGAATAATAGTATGATTCTAGAGGCAGATCGACCTAATTTGGATGAAAATGATAAAAAGTTGTGTCTCCTCCAAAGTCCCTAACTAATGGCACACCATTGGTAGCGGGAGAGAGTTGTCGTACAGCTAGCCTAGTTTTCACCAGGATACAACATTGCCCTAGTCCTTTCATTAGACTCACATGGTTTGTGAGATATTAGCACCACCCTATGATCCAATTGTTGGTTAGAGTCGAGGAAAACTCATCACTCTCTTCAGACTCACTCTCAGAAGAAGTTCTACCAACATAGTGCCAACGTTTTAGACAAAGTGGCAAAACTACAAGTTTGTGAAAGTGACTTGCCAGAGATAAACTATTTTTAGGAGCAACTGGGGGCACAATTGTGAAATTCGAAGGGACTCCTAAATAAATACGGAAGGGCCTCAAGACAAGTTCAAGAAAGTAAAACTTAGTCAAGCCCTAAGAAAGTAGTTGTTACATCTGCGTCTCGAGGAGTATCATGGGAAATTGGTGAGGACCAGTATCAAATGTGACAAATTGCATGTCCTAATAGAATCGTGCCACGTGTTAAAGTAATTGAAACTGATAAGCTTTAGCGGTACTCCCAACAAATGCGTGTTTCAAAATGTCATTAAAAGGGTGTAATGTCAGGGGTGGAGACCTTTCGGATAAGGAGTTTAGGTCAGGGATGTTGAGGTCAAAAGTGTGAAAGAAAACTCTAAGTGTCCCATGTTGTAGATATACTGTCATGATAATCGTGAGCCACTAGACACAGCTCTTCCCTCAATAGAATTGAGCAAAGACATGATGGACAATTATTGTGGAACAAATATTACATAGCATATTGTGTCTGGCCCAGATCCAAGAAGACCCAACAGGGCTCAGGCTCGGAAAGCCCAAGGCAAATTGAATAGGTAAGATTATCACAACGAACTCCAGCCGAACGGCAAAGAAGGGCCTTGGCGCTGAAAGGGGTTCAGGTTCAGGGTTAAGATTGTTTGTAGACCTAAGGGTCATTCATATTATTTGAGCACAAGACAGGGAGCCTGACGAGCGCAGTTAAGTTCTTCAAAGGATATAAGAACATGTCTTGATCCAGTGTCTCCACCCAGATTGCAGTTACCATAACCGGCCAAACAGCTGTCCTTATATTTATTGAAAGAAATAAGCAAGAGAAGTTTCCTTGCTACCCAGGATCTTGGGCCACTACCTAACGTGGCAATAAGAAATAAGGAACATGCAACACCTGTCTCCATTAAGATTAGCAGTATCTAATATAAATAGGTCCTCGTTCTACGCCATAAGGAATCACCATTATCATTCTCTTGTATTCAGTATTCATAGTATAATTTTGCTTTCATTATATACAAGACCTCCGCATCAAAGTTCTAGTCCAAATACAAGAGGCTAGACAAATTTATGTGTTACTTTCGTGCAATTATTTTTATTTTCCCTCCTGTTAAACCCAATAGAAAATCTAGTAACAAACAATTATATATCATAATATAAGTTCATCGTGTAAACTAGTAAATGAAGATCTAATTACTATACAATTTATCACAAGTTAATCATATTAATTGCATAAAATAAATTGAATAACAAAAATTTAAAAAGAAGTGAGATATATATATATATATATATATATATATATTGATCAATTAAATATTGAATAAATAATTACAAGATAATTTGTAATGAAAATATAATTATAAATCAAATTGAGTTGGGTTAAAAAAATTAAAGTTTATAGTTAAAATTTTTAAATGTGTAATTTGTTGTATTAAATATGTAAAATAAATTCGACAAACAAATTTTTTTATAAAAAGGTGACATAGACATATATATTATTTAATTATTTCATAAAATTAAATAGAACAATATTACTTGTGAAGTATAATTATTAATAAAATTAAATTAAGCCAAAATAATAGTAAAATTTAATTTTATAAAAAAAAATTGGAAGAGTTGGTTCCAATATGTATTAGATATATGGAATAAATTAAATACAAATAATATTTAATTAAAATCATGAAATATTTGCGCATTCGCAAATTCTACTATGCACCCAAGTTTATATCATGCGCTTTGATTTTAATTTTAATTTTGAATTTTAAAAAACGCACACTACACGCCGCACTATATATTTATTTTACCATTGAGGTATTAGTTATTTTGTCTTCGGGTATTATTATTTGTTCTTGGGGTATTGTGTGTTGTTCTTGGGGTATTTACTTATATTTCTTCTTGGGGTATTATGATTTGTTCTTCGGGTATTGTTAATTGTTCTTAGGATATCAAGAATTGTTCTTGTGGTATTTATTTAGATTTGTTCTTGGAGTATTGTAAGTTAGTATTGAGGTATTTACTTAAATTTATTCTTTGGGTATTGTAAGTTGGTCTTAGGGTATTGTAAATTGTTCTTGGGATATTGTGAGTTGTTATTGGGGTATTTGTTTAGAGTTGTTCTTGGGGTATTGTGAGTTGTTTCTTGAGTTATTTACTTTGACTTATTCTTGTGGTATTGTAAGTTGTCCTTGGGGTATTGGTGAATTGTTCTTGGGGTATTTAGTTAGACCTATTGTTTGGTATTGTGAATTGTTCTTAGGGTATTGTAAATTGTTCTTGGGTATTTAGTTAGACCTATTGTTGGGTATTGTGAATTATTCTTGGGGTATTGGTGTATGGATCATTGTAAAACAAAAGTAGCAGTAGGTATCTTCTTGTAAAAATGAGTTTATTTTGAGTTGAACCTTGTTGGAGATTGAAGTGTAATGAACACCATTTTTAGGTGATTTATATCCTTTAAGTTAAATTTTGTTGGTTAAATTTTCATATTTATGGTTTTTTTTTGTTATGGGTATTGATGAGTTGTTCTTGGGGTATTGTAAATTGTTTTTGGGGCATTTGGTAAGGATTATTGGGAAAAAAAAGTAGCAGTAGGTTTTTTCTTGTAAAAATGAATTTATTTTAAGTTGAAGTTTGTTGGAGATTGAAGTGTAATGAATACCATTTTTAGGTGATTTATATCCTTTAAGTTAAATTTTGTTGGTTATATTTTCATGTATATGGATTATTTCTTTTTTATTGTTATGGTATTGATGAGTTGTTTTTGAGATATTGTGAATTGTTCTTGAGGTATTATAATTTGTTCTTCGGGTATCAATCTTAGCAAATATCTCTTTCTTCTTCCTAAACAACACCAATTTCACCTTATGTAGTTCTCCCTCTCTATCTCCACATATATATAGTTATATATGTGCCCGCACACACACACATATATATATATGTGTGTTTATAATGACGCAATCCGGCAAAACTAGCAAGATAATATTGGCTAGATGGCTAAGGCGGCCAAAGGCCCGCCATTAATTCCGGCGAAACTCCATCTTTAATAGGCGGTAGATCAGCGAAATAGAGGTGAGGTGGTGCGAATTCCAGCGTCAACAAAGACAGACTGACGGACTCCATTATTTCCAGCAATAGGCAATTTCTTCGAAGGTGGAGATGTGTGCTGAGGCTGTGATTAAAAATTTTGAAACTGAAATTAAAATTGAGGTGCATCCAGTACATCAGAGACAAACTCCCGCGAATGTATACATTTATTCATAAATGAATGGAAGAATGAATCACTTGGTCAAAATGACAAAGTTCCACACTTGGCAAACGAGTAGCATACGTTTGAATTATATTTAAAAAATATTTTTATTAAATTTATAAAATATTTTACTATCGGTTTGTAACGATTAATTGCAATTAATCCGTCATAAATCATGCATCCATTGGTAAATTCCATCGTTAACACTTTCTTTTGGTGTTATCTCATATATTTATAGAAAATAGAAGTGTGATGCATATAGTTATAAGATAAAATTCACACAATTGTAATTGGACAATTAAATTCACACAATTGCAATTGGGCAATTGATAATGATTTCGAGTCTTTTTTTTTTTTTAAAGTAGAACTTTGGTCTCATATAGTGAGATCCATATAACTATTTCAAGCAACATTTTACTTAATTTTAAATACTGAGGGCTCATTTAGTTCGTAAGATAAAAATATCTATCCGTAAAAAACATGTTTTTTTTTACGGATAGATATTTTTATTTTACGAACCAAATGAGCCCTGAAATGATAAAATTACTATATAAACACATATATATTATTTTTTAACGGGAAAAAATAAATTTATTCATAATAATTGAAGCGTAAGGATTGAAGAACTAACATCTTACCATCACTCACAATAGAAAATGCCTTCAAAGTTGTTATATACCCGACTCAATTAAACATGTTATGGATCTCCATACCAAATGCTAATATTAATTGAAAGATGGAATTCTATAGCTTTTAAATCAAGCTTGCCATAATTAATTTTGATTCTTTAAGTACTTTTTAAAGAAGAAAAGTAAAAGGGGAATGCAATTATAGTTTAAATTGAAAACTGAAGTTTCACATTATTCATCTTCTTTCGTTCAGTGTAGGAGAGTGGGTCACCACACACAGGGTCTTAATTTGTTGGGGGCCAAACACTCCCTATTTTCCTCCTTTCAAAGTTTTTGTGCCAATATCACTATACCAATTTGAAATTTCATTTTCTACGTTATTATTTAGTTTAATAAAATTGATTAGATTTTAACGGGTCCATCATTTCCAACGGTTGTATAGTTATGGTGTCAATTAGTAGAATGACCAGTTAAATCTTGTTTTTTTTTTATTTATTTTTTATTTCTGTTGTTTTTTGTTTTGGATTTTCTGCAGTTTGATCTTTTATTTTTATTGTCTGTCTTTTAAACTATAGTTTCCTTCTCCTACTCTACCAATTGTGAGATTACATGTCCACACCTTGTGAGGTGTCTCATATAATTTTATCTGGTGTTTTGATGTTGTGCATAGGATTCAAATCTGGTAGTGTGTCAGATGATCTTGAATCCTATAAAACTTTATGTTGAAGTGCAGGTTTGGTTAGAGATGGATGCTGATGTTAGATGGTGAAAAATCACCTTAGTGTGGGGTGAGTTATTTGTCATAGAGCTTCAAAGTTGTTAGCATCTGTCTCTTTGTGTACTCTTCATATCCTCTCAATTGGTTTGGAGTAGTCATATTTCTTTGTGTAGACAAGGAATTAGGAAATTGATCTATTGTACTTTAAATTTTTATATATATAAAAGATCATTTCCTCTACAAAAATTGATAAGATTATGAACAGGAAGTGGGAGATATATAGTAATCATTGGTAAAGTTCTGTATAAAAATAATTCATATAAGTTTATCATGAATTAATTTTAAAGTACCAAAATTTAATTTGGAGTATCAAAAATATTAAAATTCTTGGGCAATGTAATAATGTTATACTCCCTCCGTCCCAGAGGTGTTTTCACCTTTGTGATGACACAACTTTTAAGAAAAGTAGAGTGTTGTGTAAAGTTATATTATTAAAATAATGAGATTAGTTGGATTGTGAGGATAAAGTTAAAGTAATAGTTTCCATTTCTAGGATGTGGAAACAATTGTGGGACGGACGGAAAAGGAAAGTGTGAAAACAATTATGGGACGGAGGGAATAGTTATTATAGATTTTATTGGCCCAAATTTTTAATATCACTGATAAATATTTTAATACACTTAATTAAATATTTAATATTTTAAAATAGTTTCATGATAAATTTATCATGAAACATTCTCATATAAAACTTACTCGCAATCATTATATTACAAAGTATAAATATTTGAATCAGTTTTATTGTGATTTTTTATATTTGATATTTTTTAACATTAGTAATTGTTTCAAAAAATTTATTAGTATATTATAAGATAATACTACTTGGATGTAAAAAAATAAGGGAGTGGGAGGGAGGTTTTTACATATACATACATTGGTGTTGATTTAACTATACAATTTTGATTTTGATTTTTTTTCAAGGAAATGAATTTTTATAAAATAAAAAGAAGTAAAGTACAAATATCAAATTCCTAACTCCTTGACAATACAAAGGAACAAAATTACTCTAAACCAATCGAGAGGTCATGAAGAGTACACAAAAGAGACATATGCTAAAACTATGAAGCTTTTTGGCAAGAACACACCCCACACTAAGGTGATTATTCACCACCTAAAATCAACATCCATCTCGAACCAGTTCTGCACTTCAACAGAAAGTATTATAGGATTCAATATCATCTGGCACACTACCAGATTTGAATCCTAAGCACAACATCAAAGTAGAAGCACCAAATGAAAAAAAAAAGGGACACCACACCGGGAATAGACAATCTCACAACTACTAGACTAGGAGAAGAAAACTAAAATTTAAAAATAGCAAACAGAAATAAGACCAAAATACAGAAATCCAAAAAACAACATCAGAAAAAAGAAAAAAAATAAGATTTAACGGGTCATCCTACCAATCGACACCGTAACAACGACATCGTTGGAAAGGATGGACCCGTTAAGCAACTAATAAAGCACCAAGTCTCCTTACCCTTCATATCTCCAAATCTCCAAGTCCAACCTTATATCTCCCTCCTAATTCGTTCCCAAAGGGAATCGAACCCAGGTCACTCACTCAAATGAGGAGTCCGGTAACCAAGTGAGCTAACCCACTTGGTTAACCACAAATAACTTTTATCTTATTTAAATATTCAATTCTCTAATTAGGTGTAAATGGAGGTGAATTTCATTAAATATAGAGGAACACTCACGTGAAACGAGTAAATTTAAAAAAATTCGCGGATCCTATCGGGTCGGATCTAATTTGGTCTTTTTTTTAAAAAAAGATTCGCAACTATGACTTCAGATTTTTTCGCTCTCATGTATGTTACTGTTTAGTCAAATGCATATTACTAATAAGCAAAATGTGTGTTACAATTAGATTAAATGTTGTTTTCTTTACATATATTCATTTGTTTTTATAGAAGTAACATTTTTTCATACAATCTAATAATAAATGTGTGTTAATACAAAGATTATTATTATTTTTCATAAATACTTATGAGAAAATAATATATTTTCTTATAGTAACACACATATTGCTTTTGTGTTATATGAAAAATTATTTATTATATAAAAATAAATGAATATATATATAAAGAACAACTTTTCATAAGATTGTAACACACATTTGCTCTAATAGTAACATATATTTACTCCCCCAATTTGTGTTACAATATGGGCAAATGTGTGTTATAATATGGGCAAATACGTGTTACTGTAAGAGAAAGAACAACACATTGAAAAAACCTTACAAAAAATTATGTTACTAAATGAAGAAGTATATGTTACTAAATGAACATATCTATGTTACTAAATGAACATATATATGTTACTATTAAAATATGTTACTTTATTAACATATGTATGTTACTATATAAAAGACTTGATGTTACTTTTTAAAAATAGATAAAAATATGTTACAAAATTCAATATATATGCATAATTAAAAGAACAACACATTGGAAAAACCTTACAAAAAATTATGTTACTAAATGAAGAAGTATATGTTACTAAATGAACATATCTATGTTACTATTCAAACTGTGTTACTAAATGAACATATACATTTTACTATTAAAATATGTTACTTTATTAACATATGTATCTTACTATATAAAATACTTGGTGTTACTTTTTAAAAATAGTTAAAATATGTTACTAAATGAAAATGTAATATTTTTTTCTTATAATAACACACATTTTGCTCTTACATTGAATGAAAAAATGTTATTTTTACGAAAACAAGTGATATATATGTAAAAAATAACATTTGGTCTAATTGTAACACACATTTTGCCTTAAAGTAACATGCATCTGCCTAAAAAGTAACATATTTGAGAGCGAAAAACCTAAAAATTGTGTTTGCGCAAGAATTTAAAAAAATTACCCAAATTTGACCCGACCCGGCCCTGAATTTGCGAATTTTATAAATATAGTATGTTTTCACACCGTAAAACGTTTCATATAGGTTTTTGTCTTAAATATAGTATACAATTTCGAGTTGACATTAGATATTTCTTACAACTAATAACTATATATTTTCTGTAGTAAAAACTGTTGTTGAACAACTAGCAGAATGGAAGTAAATGGGTTTGCATAACGCAAGGACCGTCTTTAATTATAATACTCCCTCAGTCCACGATAAATGATCCAATTTGCCTTAAATGGTCGTCCACAATAAATGGTCTACTTACTTAAAATGAAAAACTTACAATCATTATTTTCATTTTTTATACACATATACTCACTTTTACACATCACATCAAGTACTTTTTTAATAATTAATTATTATTTTATATTAATACACTCACTTTTACACATCAACATCTAATTTTTTTAATAACCGTGCACAACAAGGATAGTCCAATTTTCATGACGGAGGGAGTATTATATATATATAATTGTAGTCAACCACTGTTTCCCAGATAATAACAAGAAATAAAATTAAATCAAAGAATTAGTAGTTGTTATTACATTGTCGCATTTGTTAATATCTATCCCCATCCTTCATATTACACACTCTCTCTTTCCATTACAATATTTGCATATCTCAGACTCAGATGAACTGTCAACAAATAAATAAACCCCAGTTTCCATTCTTTCTTCTTAATTTTCTCTGTCATCAGATGCAAAATTTTAAGGCAAGAGAGAGAGGGAGAGAGAGAGAGCGCGCACAGCAAGATTTATTCATACATCTTTCTTTCCCTGAGTTTCCCCTGTTTTTGCCATCATTAATTTCAGTCTTGAAGCACCTCTCTCTCTCTCTCTAAAACAGGTACAGATGAGAGACTTTGCAGCGTGCTTCAGTGAATACGCGGTACAGGTTTCAGACACATCGTGTTCCAGTTATTCAACTAATTCCTGCATTTCTCCATCTCTGGTTCCTTCAATTCAGAATACGGTTACATGTTTATACAAAATCAAACTCTCCTCCGGGAAGCAGATTTTAATTTCTCTCTCATGGACTAAGAGCAACCTCTCTCATGGCCTCACCATCATCTTCGGCGACGATCCCTCCACCGCCCTCAAAATCAACACCAATCCCCGGATTTTCAGAAAGCTCAAGGGGACCAAGACCATCGACTTCCACAACGCCAACATTGAAGTCTTTTGGGATCTCTCCGCGGCCCGTTACGAAACCGGGCCCGAACCCATCGACGGCTTCTACGTCCTCATCGCCGCCGATTCCGAGCTCGGCCTGACCGTCGGGGACGTCGGGCAGGACAGGAGGATGAAATTTGGGGTAAAAACGGCGAAATCGTGGCTAGTTTCGCGGCAGGAGCACTTCTCGGGCAATACCCTGTATTCGACGAGGGCCCGGTTCTCTGAAACGGGCCTGGCCCATGATATCCTGATCCATTGCAGCGGAGAAAACGAAGGATTGAAGTACCCGGTGTTATCAGTTTCAATCGACAAGAAGACGGTGATCCGTGTGAAGAGGCTGCAGTGGAATTTCAGGGGAAATCAGACAATTTTTCTGGACGGATTGCTGATTGATCTAATGTGGGATGTCCATAATTGGTTCTATAATCCGGGCCCAGGCCCGGTATATGCTGTGTTTATGTTCAGGACAAGGAGTGGGATGGATAGCAGGTTGTGGTTGGAGGAGAAGATGGTGCACAAAGATGAAGAAAAAGTTGACTTTTCGTTAATGATATACGCCTGTAAGAGCATGTGATATTTTTAATTATTTTTTTTTAATTAAATTTTGTTGTTCATCACTCGTGAAATTGCAGTTTCTGTTTTTTGAAAATTTGACAAATGTAAACTGTAGATTAGAGAATATGATTTATCTCTGTTTTTTTCTTTTTTAGATTGAAATTCCATGGAAAAAAACAAGTGATTCAGTCTTCACTTATTTTCCTTATAACTGAAATTTTTGAATTCTAATTTTAATTTGTTGGTTGATTTTACTGTGCATTTTAATTTGCAGTATTAGTGGGGTTTGATAAGAAAAGAGAATCTAGAGAGTTCATGGGAATTTTGAAAGTTTTGCAAAGAAGATATGATTTGCAATTTCTGCTTTTTGGTTCTTTTTTCACATAATTCAAGAAAGTATGCTATAAGCCTAAAAATGTCCATTTTTAAAGTGGGCCAGAATCTCCAGGCTTTAATTAATCTTATTTCTAAAAAAAAAATTTGTTAGAGACTATAAGAAAATAAATTAGAGGAAAATTATGACAAAGTCCCACATATTTCTGTTGATTATAAGTTGGATGTCTAGAGAGGAAGCAACCAAAGTGGAGGTTAAAATTGAGGGTATGTATGAAGAATATGTTTGATTAAATTTATTTTAAGTAATTATAATTTTTAATATTATAAATTATTTTAAGAGTTTATAAAATATTATTTTTAAATAATTTATAAATTGTTAAAATTTCTGATTATCATAATTTAAAAATAATAATTTTAATACATAATTTTTTTTTAAGTGAAATAGGGGTAGAAGAATAATTTTTTTCTCTTGCAGCTTATAAACTATAAACAGTTTATTTCAAGATTTTATTTAGTCAAATACTTAGATAACTTATAAATTCATAAGTAATTTAAATATATTATTTTAAAGAGTCTATAAGTTTAACCACACATATGATGAATTTTCATATTTGTATTTTGGTTAAAATATTTTTGAAACCATGCATGATTGTAATAGAATTCCATAAATACATGATGAGTCATATCATAATACTAAGGTTATTTGTCTTATGAATAATATACAGTATTTTTATACATAATGCATTAAGTCTGTGAATATAAATGAGCATGGATGAATAGTACAACATTTAATATATATTTCACAAAATATAATTCTATAAACAAGTTGATATTTGTTACAACTTACAAGTGCCATAATTCGTATAGGCATTAATCTGTGGACCACACTCTGGTGGTTTCAGTCAGTACATAAAAACAGATGTATGAAACTCATGATTTTTATTTATGTCTTAAGCTGCATCTTCCACCAGTCTTGATTACTCTCTACACTTGTTGCTGCATAATTCAAGCCATTTATTTCACTACTTGTGCATGAGTTCACATCCTCTCCACTTCTATTCCACAATTTAGTGGTAAAATATATTATCTCTGTCCATAAAAAATTATGTTAGTTTGTTTTGTACAAATTTTAAGAAAAATTCAATTAAGTTGATATTTTAAAATATTGTGTGGTTTATTTATTGATTAAGTAATTGTTCAATAACATGTGAAGTAATTATGTAATGATTGAATGGTGAAAAGAAAATTATGAAAAAAACATAATGAACATATTTTTTGTACGTAGATGTATAAAATAAAATTCTTGTGAAATCTCTCTCTCTCATGAAAGGAACGTGGAGAATTCATTATGGTTTCCTTTCCTATAAATCTTTTGGATAGAGCTGACAATTACAATTTGGTCTGATGGGTCACAGACAACTCATTTAGCCCGATAAAATTTTAAGTTATTAAATAAAAAAATTTAAAAGTCAATTAATTGATTACGCATCGTATACATCAGTACGTGTATTAGACTATAAGACTAGAGCTAATTTGAAAGTCCTCATTCACCATTGTTACCGTTGTTCGAACTAGTTGTTTTTATTCGATTTTATATTAGTACTGTTACTTGTGGATTGTAAAAATATGATGAATTATGTATCAATGTATACAGTATTTATAATACAATTTTTTAAATTAATTATTCAAAAGAATTAATTGATGGGGGTGGTTAAATGATAGGCTAGATTGAGTCGGAATGAGCTCAATTTTTATAGGCTCAACCAGTATATGGGCTTGCCCAGCCCAACCATGAATTCAAGCTTGGCCCGTCAAGTTCGACCTGGCTAAGCCGGACCAGCCATTTTCTAGCTCTGTGTTTGTTTGTTTTTTTTTAGAGGAAAACAACAACTCCTAAACCAGAAAGTGAAAAAACCTCAAGTCAAACAAGTTCAAGGAGCTAAGTTCCGAACCCAAATGGGAATTTCGCTTTCCCTCCGGTCAAGAGGAGTAGAAGCATCTCTTGCCAATTGCTTTTGGTGAGGGTATGCCTTATATCTCTTTCTAAATGACATTGTAATTGCTTTTGGTGAGAGTGTGCCTTATATCTCTTTCTAAATGATATTTATTTTCTTATTAAATAAAAGTAATACTCTTTTAATTTAATATTTCACACAAGTATTAATTGCTCGTTCTCTAGTTCAATACATGAATGCATTACAAATATCTCACATTTATCAAACCATTATACTTCTCATCAGCGTATACGTTCATGATTAAAATGGGTTTGCAAACATTTAAAATAATTCAATTTGGTGAAACTGACCTAATAATACCAAGAATAATAAAATTTTAAAAAATTACAATGTTAAAAGAGTATAAAATAATATAATTAGTAATATCAAATTAGAATACATAAATATTATGTAAAAATAGAAAGTAAAAATAATTACATTTACAGTTTTACATAAATTATAATTTAAATAAACTAGATACATAAATGAAAATGTAAAAGAAGGATACATATATAATTAATTGATTAAATATAAAAATTGATACTGTAACTTAGCCTGAGTTCATATATATTTAATCTTTATCTTTTTTATTTCTTAATTATACGATCATTTAATTAACAAAAATAATTATTTTTCTCAAAAATTGAATATGTTAGCTTGGGTACTAATTGAAAAATGAATTATTGAGCAACTTGATTCTCTCTCTTTTTTTTTTTTTTTGAAAGGGAGCAACTTGATTCTACTTGATTAATATCTTGGTTGCTAAAATGTTATATACAAGCTCTATTTATGTAATTACTTATAACATAATTGTCGTATTAATATTTTAAGTATATTGAAATACATTATAAATTTAACACTATTATTAATTAAAAGAAATTTATGTCATATTTGATTTATTGTATTAAAATAAATATAGAGGAAGGATATATATATCTCGATTTAAACCCATATATTATTAGGACCAACACTAACTATATATATATATATATATATATATATATATATATAATATGAGAATATGCGTTGATGATTGGGTAGTGTTCATAATATATATATATATATATATATATATATATATTTTAAAAAGAGAAGGAAAAAAGAGAAATTCTAGTGGAAGTATAATTGAAAATTTCACGTGAGAGAGAGGGGGGAGAGCTAGGGTTTCATGAGAGACCTCAAATGGAAAAGAAGTTGTCTTGACTTTTGAATCATGTGTGAACTGAAGCCTCTCCCCAAAATCCACATTAATACTTGATGTGTCCTTTACCTGTATTTTAGGACCACGTATTTATCCATTGTCTTAAGCTAACCCTTCAACTTTATCCTCCTATTTCTATCGCTTATTTTGCTTTACCCTATCTCACGTAATATAAATTTAGTGTTATATATTACTCTCTCCGTCTCCTAAATTTATTCACATTTGTATGGGCATAAATTTTAAGAAAAATGAGATAAAATAGATAAAAATAATGATATTATGAAATAATTGTAGGGTCCACTAGAGAATAAAGTGATTGTTTGTGAGTGAAATAATAAAATAATATTTTCTAGAAAAGGAATGAGAATAAATTTGGGAGAAGGACGAAAATGAAAAGTGGAAATAAATTTGAGGAACAAAAGGAGTAAAAAATTATTTATATTATAATTACAAAAATGTTGGTCCCGAAACGAGTATAATCAGTGTATGGGGGGGGGAATACACTGATGTCAGATTTTTCTGAAAGACTCAGAAAAATGCTCTTACACTCTCAGTCAGGATTTCCTGAATTACTCAGTATGCTGAAGGTCCACAGGGACAGTTCAGTAACGAGTCAGATAAGCTGATTGAGTAATGTGCTCGGAAGCTCAGTAGAGATAACAAACCTACTGACTGCTTGGAAGCGAGTCAGTTGGACTACTATCTCAGTGAGCTAGAGTACGTGCGGAAAGTGAGCCCTTAGATTTTACTCGTTTTAGTTTCTGAAAACATTTTCTCTGAACTTGCTTAGTAGACGGGTGATTAAGGCTGAGTGCACCGTATTAAGATTCAGGATGATTGATTCAGTCCTGAGGATAAAACAATGCAGAATGTTCAGTTTATTATGATGACAGTTATGATCCTGAACAAAACAGTAAATCAGCACACAAGGGTCTTTTTAACGTGGTTCGGAGATAACCAACTCCTACGTCCACGACCTGATTTAACAGGAAGCTATCCTCAAAACCCTGAGGATAGGTGCTTGGTTTTACGTGCCAAGGGACACGAGTAGCCAACTTCCTCTCTTAGGAACTGACCCCTGGGCGTTTTACAAGTCCCAGTCCTTCTAACCAACCAATCTCACAACCTGAGTGGTTTGGTATTCTGGTTTCCAACTGAGATAGCTCTAGCAATACAAAACAATGCTAAATATTAGAGCTATCGATCTAAGCAAATACAGAGTGAATCCTACTACAACACTAGGAAAATTTAATTGCAGAGTGTTGCTTATAGTATGCTTTGAGAGCTTGGATTCTTGAGGGTTTTCTCTTGGAAATTTCTCGTTAACCTTGAATGGGTGCAAGGTTCTCCATATTTATAGGCAAGATTCAAAATAGATCCGTTGGAGGAGATCTAATCAAATCTTTCCTATTTTGGGGTGGTTGCAGGCTAGAAATACTGTTTGACCTAACCGCCATGCTTATTCTGGCAAGTCTGTCCCATCGCCTGCAACTTTGAGACGCATTAAATGCTGCGCAGACTCCGTACACACGTGTCGAAAGATCATTGGCTCTCCGTTCTAACGGCTAGTTGACTTTCAGACATTTGTCCTTCCTTGTACATTCAATACTTTGAGTCTCTTGTTAATAACTCAGTCTGAATGTTTGTCTTCATTGGAGTCTTACTGACATTCTCGTTGTCTCTTGTCCCATAGCATAAATAACCTTTTTGCCTTGGACTTACATGTTTCAGGTGATCTGAACTACAGTCCGAGTCAGGTCTTATGTGTCTTCAGCACAGCCTGATAGATTATTCAGCCCAGTATGTGTAACCTTTTTACTTTGGACTTATATGGTTCAGATAAACTGAACCAAGGCCTAAGTCAGGTCTTAAGTGCATTCAGCACAGCCTGATAGGTTAACACTTACTCTTCACTGACTAAGTTCTGTCCTGAGTATGCTTAGTGTACTCAGTAGAAACATCAGCCATTGGTACTTCAGGATTGACTTCAGGACGGATCATCAGGCTTCGATCTTCAGCTCCAGACCCAGACAATCTTCAGCAAGACTGACTGACTCCTTCAGGATGAATTATACTTCAGACTTCAGTAAATTGGGTCGACTTCAATATTCTTCAGTCTTCAGCAAGTTCCTCCTGTACTGAATTTCTAACCTAACTATCCTGAACTATTTTATCCTGAACATCTGTTCTTAGGCAGATTCATCAGGGGTTTTGGGATCTAATCAAAATACTCAGATTGTCCCAACAATTTCCCCCTTTTTGATGATGCCAAAACCCTTAAGCAAATTCCTATTCATCTATACAATCAACTGACTTAGTCAGTGAGAACAACTCAGTACCACCTGACAAACTAGGTACTTAGTCTATAAGATGAAAACAAGGAATGGGTTAGTACAGTTCTTAATAAGGATTCAGAAAAGTAAATTCAGGAGTCAACAAGAAGTTGTACTCAGGAAAAATAAATAACTTCATTGATTGATATGAGAATTACAAGTATCCTGAAGCTATTACAATTCCTGAATCAACTAGCTCCTGATCTAGTCCTCATCCTTATTCCAAGCAGCTAGAGGAATCTCATACATCTCCAAAACTCGGTTCAGGACCTGCTTCATCCTGTTCCGATCACCAACAGCCCCGGCAGCGCGTCCTACTCTGATGATTTCTTCTGATATCGCTTTCCGGTCTAGTTGTTTGGAGTTCCTGAGGAGTGGAGAAGGGTACTTGATGAATTCCGGAGGAGCGTTCTCTACACCTTCAGTGTCAGCATGTCCGATGATTTCAGCCCAGAGATCAGGGTGCTCCTGTGCCATCCAGTGATGGAGTATGACGTCTTTTTCTTCAGATAGATCGTCCCATAACCCCACCACGTAGAATAGGAAGGCCCACCTATTTCGGATCGGAATCCATACCTCCAACATCTCTATAGGAATGAAGTCTTCCACAAACTGCAGTGGAGGAGGGCCTTGTTCTGAATTGACCACCATTTTCCTCTAAATTTTCATCCGAGATCCAGAAGTCACATATTTCTTCTTCTGAACCTGCGAAGTCAGATACTCATTGGACTCTTTCAAGCGTTGGATCTGACTGAGGAGCGAAATCTCCTTCATCTTCGTTATCTTTTCAGCTTCAGTCATCACCATTTTCTTCTGAGTGGTCAACTCTGGTTGCATTTGTTCCTCCATCTCCTTATATAAAGGTTCCAAGGCAGGATCTTCAGAGGGCCTTGATCTCTTCAGATCTGAACCTTCAGCAGCTTCGATGGCAGCTGCGGATCTAGTCCTCTTCCTTTCAGCAGCTTTCAGTTCAGGGGGGAAGTCCTTCTTCTTTGCTTTCCCAGCAGCTATTTGCTTCTTTCCTTCTCCCTTTTTGGCATCATCGTCATTGATTCATTTGACAACCTCGTTTACTGACTCTGCCAATAATGTGAACTGACTGTCCATCTCAGTCTGCTTGCCCTGCAGTTGCCCAATCTGCCTTGCCATCCCTCTCAG
This sequence comes from Prunella vulgaris, assembly GCA_026898435.1. Classification (NCBI taxonomy): domain Eukaryota; kingdom Viridiplantae; phylum Streptophyta; class Magnoliopsida; order Lamiales; family Lamiaceae; genus Prunella; species Prunella vulgaris. The sequence goes on along the minus strand of JAPKLY010000244.1, from coordinate 128,841 downwards.
GCCAACACTTAGCTTGTCGACGGCTGAATTGTGCTCAGCTTTTAGCCGTCCTTCAAAGCTCATCATCCGATTGTTCAGGGCAGTAGCAATTGCATCATTCTCCTGTTCAGACATCTCACTCAGCAGCTCATTCTTCAGTTCAGCCTTCAGCTTGGCCAACTTTTCATCAATCAGTTGATCAATTCTTTCAGGCATTTGTTGATCAAGAAAGGTGGCAAGCTTGTTCTCCTGCTGAGTTTGCGCATCAGAGACCATTTGATTGCAGCTCTGAATGGCCCCTTTTGCTTGCTCAGAGATAATAGTGAGATCTACTGAGTGTTGATTTCTGACTTCTCCAAGGAGATCGATGGCAGCATTCATATCAGTCCCCATCTCATTCAGGTCACGATCCAGTCTTTTCATCTTCTTGTTCAGCACTTAAGAATTTGAACCAACCCTACTAGTTTTTCTCTCGATGAGGATTACCCTTCTGTGGAGATTGGCAAGAGCTCGTGAGGAGTTCTGAACATATAGAGCCTCGGGGGTGATCCATTTTCCTCTGACTCGGATCAGACCTGGTGGACCCTCTCCTGAAGCCTCCGCAGTCCCGGGTCCCAGGATTGCTTAATCGGCCGGTGCACTGACTCCTTCAGTGCCACCTTGCTGAATGTCTTCAGCAATCACAATCTCTTCCTTCTCCTCCTCAACTCTTTCAGGCTCTGGCTCGGGGTAGATGCGTCTAACAGTTCTGATGAAGTCTACCATCTTGATCAGGTGATGTAAAGAATTCACGTTGAAGTGATCAAAGAGGGCAGCTTCAGTTTCCGCCATTTTCTCCCATCCTCTCAACTCCCCGAGCTGACTCAATTCAGGCCAAGTGGCATTCCTGATCATGGCGTAGGTGCGAAGTTGCACAACTGCCTCCTTCTGAGCGTCTGAGAGATCAGGAAACCTCCTCTCCACCATATCCACAGCAGTTCCCCTTGCCACAATCTTGAAATCGGGCAATGTGTTCTCATCAGGCGCAGGGAATGGCCATGGGGCTTCAGCCTGAACTGGTTCAGCAGCCTCCTGCTCAACTCCTCCTTCCTGAGCAGGTTCATCCTGATCCTTCTCCAAACTCTGATAGGTTGAGGCGATGTTGAGAATCAGTTGATCAGGATCAGGGGATGCAACATCCGAAACAGAAGTAATGGGAGCAATGTCAAGAGCGGCCTGAGCCGGTTCCTTTTCCGGAGTTGCATGCTAAACAGCTTCTTCAGCAACTCTCTCTTCCACGAGTTTCTTCTCTCGCTCTGCTGACCCTGAATAAAGGAATTTTAGTTTCTGTTGCTTGGGTCCTAAGCGCTTGGGCTTGTCCTCCGCTGGCTTTGTAATATCGGACTCTGAAGATATGCCCGCCTAAGCCTTGACTCTCCCAGTCTTACTCACCCGAGCCTTCTTCTTCTGAGTCCGTGGTCTTCTCTTGGTGCCAGCATCACCGGAGTAAGCACTGAAGAGGTCAATCTTCGCTGGAATCTCGAGCGACTGGGCCTGATCAACGTCCCCGAGATCCAGGGTTTCCAAAATCAGTGAGATCCTGGTGCCAAAGTGCATTTTGGCCTCGAACGTTGCCTGACCCTCCAGCGAATACTTGATTTTGCTGGTCTCAGCTACCAGCAATTGGAGGAAGTAATCCTCCCAGTGAAAATTGTGCACTGAGGCGTCAGAAATTGCCATCATCGTATAAAGCTTTGGTCTGGAGATCTGCTCCAATCCTCCGGCAATCCCCATCACTCCCTGACTTGTCAGGTCAAAGAAATGATGATTCTCAGTCCTCAGAACTGATTTGTTGAGGCCCGACCTCAGAACGACATCTCCATCGCAGAGAGACTGGAGAAAATCCTTCTCGTTCCCAAACCCGTAATCAATCGGGCTTCGTCCAGAGCAGGTGTTGGTCCCAAAGGCAGGTTTTGGGAAGAATACACTTGAACAAGTCTAGAAGGGGGGGGGGGGTTGAATAGACTTGTAAGGATTCAAAAACCTTTTTCAAATTTACAGATTTATTCAGAAAATCAGCAGACTACTTGAGGTAATCTGAATTTTGAAATTAGTGCGCTGTGTATAGTGCGGAAATGTTTTAAAGAAAATTTGATTTTAAGTGATGTGCACAGATAAGAACAGAAAGAAATACGAAGAGACACAGGGGTTTATAGTGGTTCGGACCAACTGTCCTACATCCACTCTCCTCAATCCAACTTGGACTTGAGGGGCTCTCCACTAACTCACTTACTCACTTTCTTACACAATTTTGAGAGTACTACTCTCTTTACAACTTGTCAATGCTATAATTGCAATTGACTTCTCACAGCTTCTACAAAGCTTTTACAAAAGATAAGTATGGATGGTGTTTTTTTAGCGTAAGTGATAAAACTGACAGAGTATTGGCTAGCTTAATGTGCGTGTGAATCCAATACAGAAATTATCACAATTACTCCAATTTATAGGATCAAATAACTAGCCGTTGGAATGGACTAGAAATCTGAGATCCTATAATCTCGTATTCAATCAATCATTGTGATTGATTGAATTTCCTTCTTGATTCCCGTCAATCTTCGCGACCTTCAATCAATCAAGTTTGTCCCCTTGATTGATTGATCCTCTATTCTGGGAATCTTCCTTTTATATCGCAAGTTAACCCTTTAAATTGATTCCGAAGAACCTGGGCTGAGCACAGGACCTCAGCTGATCTGTCTCCTCAGCTGGTGTATCAGTCTGCTGATACTTGGACCTCAGCTGATGTGCAAGTCTACTGGTGTGCACCTCAGCTGGTCTTCTTGACTTCGTCTGAATAAGTCTTTTATCCATGGTCCTTGTCTTGTCTGCGACGTGCTCTCAGCTGATCAGCTAATCTTCTGATATCAGCTGATCTGCTCTTTAGCTTATCGGCTGATGTAAACTTCTCTGATGATCTACTTTCGATGCTCCAATGTCAGCTGATTAAATCTTCTGTCTTCTAAAATCGGCTAAGTCCACAAGGTCTCAGCTGGTCTTCTCTTCTATGATAGCTTCGGATCTTCTAGGCAGCAAGGTAGGTTCCCCCTTACTCGAACCTATCTAATCCTAACTACTCATCAGCTGACTAACATGTTCAGCTGGTCCTATTACAAGCTGATTTGTTTTATATCATCAAAACATCTAACACAGATATCCTAACAGCAGGGAAGATTAAAAACCTCCTTAATCTTCTCCCTGATGTTTAGAGTGACCCACCTCCTGGTCAGTTCCTCTTCTCCATCCTTCCCCTTCACACAGGAAGTCAAAGGAATGCAAGTCTCCCACTCCTGGGAAACCTTGTTCTGTGCCATCTTGAGGTAGAAAGCAACAACCAGTCTCGGATGGAGTCTCTGGGGTCTTGCTATGATAAACTGCAGAAGACCTGCATTTTCATATAATTCTTGCACAGGCAAGATATCAGGGTGGTTAGAAGAAAAATCCCCAAAGGGCTCGTAGTGGATCTCATTCCTGAGATGGAAGACATTCCCAAAGAATGATTCCACCGAAGGAGACGCCATGGATTATGTTGGAGATTTTCAAGAAAAACAGGTTTTTAGAAAAAAATATATTAAGGAAAGATTTGGGTGCATAAAGGTTGAAACGACGATCACTTCCCTTATTTATACTAAATTTCAGTTTTAATCGGATGGCTCAGAAAATAATGACTTATGAGATTCAATGGTCAAGATCAAAAAGTGAAATGCATGGTGCCTTTTCTATTTTTCGAAAGTAATTGGTCAAACTTTATCAAAAACTGTTCCCGCCCACAGTGCATTAAATGCACATTAGAGCATGTCCGTATTTAATTCAAATAAATTGTATTAAATAATAACCAAATATTAAATGAATGGCTGGGATTAAATGACAAATTAAATTGATTTGACAATACAGCAAACAGTATCAAGGATAATGCACGCAAGATCTGATGACTAGACAAAAATCAGGAAACATACCAGCCAGTCAGATTCGTATTCTGACTGATACCACTCGTTGTTGGTCTATCAGGGTGACAAGCCCTGAGTTCAGTGTCCTGAATCTTAGTCAGTCTATATTGATCATCCTTTTCATACTGAATGTTCCCCCTACAACCATTCACATTCTCTTCTGAGATTCCTTCAATCTGAGTCCATATTAGTCATTCCCCCTGACCTTGAGCATTCTGATCAGAGAATCAAATTGAATCTCCTAAGCCTGGGTCAAGGAGTCCTAATTCTACTGATAGCTCAACAAATCTGGTTTCAGGCAAAGCCTTAGTCAGTATGTCAGCTCTCTGCTTTTCAGTAGGGACTCTCTCCATCCTGATGTCCTTCTTTTCAACATGATCTCTGATAAAGTGATGTCTGATGTCTACATGCTTACACCTTGTCTGTAAGACTGGGTTTTGGGATATGGCAATGGCACTATTATTGTCACAATAAATTGGGACTTCAGTGGCCTCAACTTGGTAGTCTCTCAGTTGCTGTTTCAGCCAAAGGATCTGAGAACAACAACTGCCTGCCGCCATATACTCAGCCTCAGTAGTAGACGTTGCAACACTGGTCTGCTTTATAGAAAACCAAGAGATCAGTTTACTCCCTAGAAACTGACATGTGCCTGTAGTTGATTTCCTATCAAGCCTACAGCCTCCATAATCTGCATCTGAATAGCCAGTCAGTTCTAGGTTGTCATCAGAGGGATACCAAAGTCCTAGATTTACTGTACCTCTCAGGTATTTTAGTATCTTTTTGGCACTCTCTAGATGACTCTTCCTTGGATCAGACTGATACCTTGCACAAACTCCAACTGCATAAGTGATGTCAGGACGACTAGCAGTCAGATACAATAAGGATCCTATCAGTGCCCTATATTCAGTATGATTTACTGAGTATCCTTCTTTGTCAGGATCCAGCTTCTCATTTGTGTTCATGGGAATACGTGAGACTTTGCTGGACTGAACTCCGAATTTCTGAATCAAGTCCCTCGCATACTTGGACTGATTTATGAAGATTCGGAAGTCAGTTTGCCTGACTTGGAGACCCAGAAAGAAATTCATTTCTCCCATCATTGACATCTCAAATTTCCCAGTCATTAGCTTGGAGAATTTCTCACAAAGCTTCAGATTAGGAGATCAAAAAATTATGTCATCCACATAAATCTGAACCAAGAGAATGTCCTCCCCTTCGGATATCCGGAAGAGGGTCCTGTCCACTGTTCCTTTCACGAACCTGTGGTCTATCAAGAATTGGGATAATGTATCATACCAGGCTCTCGGAGCTTGCTTCAGGCCATAAAGAGCTTTCTTCAAGTGATATACCTTATTTCCAACTTCGAAACCTGGAGGTTGTTCCACATAGACCTCCTCGTTTAGTACACCATTCAGAAAAGCACTCTTTACATCCATCTGATACACTTTGAATTTCTTGAATGTTACATATGCCAGAAACAACCTGATTGCTTCCAACCTTGCGACCGGAGCAAAGGTCTCATCATAGTCGATTCCTTCGGCCTGAGAGTAGCCCTTTGCTACCAATCTGGCCTTATTCCTAACTACAACATTCTTCTCATCCCTCTTGTTCTTAAAGACCCACTTAGTGCCAATGACATGTTGACGCCTAGGTCTGTCAACTAACTCCCAAACCTGATTCCGCTCAAACTGATTGAGCTCATCCTACATGGCTAGGATCCAGTTGGGATCAGCAAGAGCTTCTTCTATGCTCTTAGGTTCCTGATCACTCAGGAAGCAGCAAAACATAGCGCTCTCACCAAAGGACAACCTAGTCCTGACCCCCTCATTGATATCACCAATGATATCAGCCAATGAGTGATCATCTAGCCATCGCCATCTGCTGACGGGAGCACTGGGAGCTGCTGACGTTCCCTCGCCTGATACTGAAATGTTAGTCTCGACAATAATAGGCAAAGAACAGAAACGAGCAGGAATAGGGGATTATTGAGTCATTTCCTGAGGGTTGGCCAATATCAGAGACATTGTTTCCCCCTACAGTGTTGGACTCAGTAATTGTCTCAGGTGCAGAAGTATCATCACCGACAGTACGTACCTCAGGTTGAGTCTGTGCCTCCGTCTGAGACTCAACATTCTCTGGGGCTGGGGCTAGCTGAGGGTTGGCGTGAGGTCCATCCTGATCATCATCATCATCATCCCATCCCTTGGGAGCACTGACAAGCTTGATCTTGAATTCAGGATTCTTCAGGCTCAGTCTTGTTATCCTCTTGATAACCCCCTCAGTGTCAGGATTCGGAACATGTTTCCTATGCACTGATGTAGTCTCATCAAACACAACATGAGGTGTTTCCTCCACACAAAGGGTCCGACAGTTATACACCCTGAAGGCTTTACTGACTGAGGAGTATCCTAAGAAGACTCCCTCATCAGATTTGCTATCAAAGGCTTTCAACTGGTCTTTCCCATTGTTCAGGATGAAACACTTACACCCAAAAATATGGAAATAAGATATGCGAGGCTTCCTCTTGTTCCAAGTTTCATAAGGTGTCTGAGCATGTTGTTTGTTCAGCATAGATCGGTTCTGAGTGTAGCAAGCAGTGTTGATTGCTTCAGCCCAGTACTTCTTGGGCAATCCTGACTCAGCCAACATGGTCCTGGCAGCTTCCTTCAGGGTCCGATTTCTTCTTTCAGCTATCCCATTCTGCTGAGGGGTCCTGGCTGCAGAAGTCTCATGAGGTATACCATGGTTAGTACAAAAGTCAGTTATAATAGAGTTTATAAACTCAGTTCCTCGATCTGATCGGATCCTGACTATACTCTGACCCTGTTCAGTACTCAATTGCTTGAGTAACTCTGGAAGCTTGACCTGAGTCTCCTTTTTGTTCAGCAAGAAAATAACCCATGTATACCTGGAATAATCATCAACAACAACAAGGGTATATTTCCTACCATTTATGCTGACAGGAGTAACTGGACCAAAGAGATCCATGTGCAGAAGCTGAAGCACTCTGTCAGTTGAGAAGGCTTCTTTCACTTTGAATGAAGCTTTAGTTTGCTTGCCTTCCTGACATGCTCCGCACACGTGGTCTTTGCTAAAAACTTCATTGGGTAGACCATCTACAAGTGAGAGTCTAGAAATTTTGTTAATAATCTTGAAGTTTAAGTGACTCAGGCGTTTATGCCAAAGCCAACTGAGCTCAGAGGAGCTCTTAGCAACTAAACAAGTTTCAGGAGGACTGCTCTTGAAATCAGCAAAATATACATTGCCCCTCCTGATACCTGTAATCAGAACCTGTAGTGTAGATTTGTCCTTCACAAGACACATGTTAGATGTAATTCTACACTATATCCTCGGTCACAAAACTAACTGACCGAGAGTAAGTTATGTCTCAGTCCCTCAACATATGATACATTCAGTACACGGACAGAGCCAATAACAAGGGTTCCGAATCCTCTGGTGAAACCCTTAGAGTTATCACCAAAGGTTACCTGCGGGCCTTCCTGAGCTACATAATCCTGAAGGAGATCACGAAATCCGGTCATGTGCCTGGAACATCCTGAGTCCAAGTACCAGTCCTTCATCAGATCCTCCTTCCTCTTCTTGTAGCCCGCAGCGACCTGAAAAGAATCAGGCCTCAGGTACCCATCTCGTATTGGGTCCTACTGAGTCAGCCATACCCTTCGGGATCCAGATTTGTTTAACAATTCTGATAGCATCAGAAGTGTAAACCTGTCTCCCTGAAACATCAACATACACAGTCTTCTTCCTTTGTACCTGGGAAGTTGAGGGTGTATGGGTGTCAGCCTGAGGTTCAGGAGCCCTATATTGATTCCTGGGGGTGGGCCTCCTGTTCCTCCTTGGCCTGGGTGCATTGGGCTAAGTTTGATCCCGAGAAGGAGCAGCTCGGGCCTGACCTCTTGGCACTTGAGGTCTGGCCTGAGTGTTATCAGATTCAGGTCTCCGTTGCCTTTCAGAGACCACCTGGTTTGTCCTTCTCCTTTGAGGATTAGGACGCTCCTGATGGGCTCTGTGCCCTGTCTGAGGAGTCTGGACCTTAGTAGTCCTCGGCTTTACCTGAGACCTCCTTTGACTGGAGTTCCTTCCATCCTGAGCATTTCTGGGCTGAGCCTGAGAAGTGCTAGGGACAGAATTCTTTCCAGTTTGAGGATTCCTAGGCTGAGCCTTAGAGTTCCCTTGATCTGTCTTCCTTGACTCAGGATGAGAAGCCTTGACCTTTTTCTTAGGTTTAGGTCTTGGTTTCTCAGCCCTTTGCCTGACAGGTTCAGCAGGCTTTTTCTCCTTCCCTTTGCCTTTGTCCTGACGAGCAACACTTAAGCTCTTGTCATCAGTTAGGGCAGGGGCAAACATCTTCTGAGAGTTGCTCCCTGAAGCACCTCTCTTCTTTTTGCCCTTTGGGTCTTCTGAGGCATCATAGCCTAACCCAGCTTTAGCACCATCAGTCAGCTGAGAGAAACTTGTTAACTCATCAACCACTTGGGTGGATATGTATAACTTCTTCAGCTTAACCTCAAGATGCCCATTTGTTTCTTTCAGGGCCTCAATTTCAGTGGTGTACTGAAGCACCAACTCTTCATGAGCTTTCTCTTTTGAGATCAGCTCAAGATCCCAAGTGGTTTGCTCAGCACAAAGGCGAGCTTGCCACTCAGTTTCGAACATCACTCTAAGAGCAATTCGCTCAATCATCAGTTGTTCCTGAGCAAGGAACAAATCAGTATCACGAGTCTCAATCAGCGAGCTGATTACACCCTTCAGTCTTTCTACCTCCAGTGGAGCTTCATCATGCTTGTTCTGAGCATGAAGTAGCTCTTCCTGAAGATGTACTAATCTGAGGGCTTTCTCAGTATCTCTTACTCTGAGAGACTCAGTTAACCGATCATTCTCCCCACTCAGTTTTGTATTCACATCCACTGTGTGAGTATGAGTCTCTTGCAGCCTTGAGAAGTCAACCATCAATTGCTCTAGGGCGAGCTGAAGGTCGAGTTCTCCTACTGAATCTGAGCTAAGCTCAGGTGCGTGATCAGGAGAAGAGGCAGAAGAACATACCTCATCATCTGCCATCAGGCAGAGGTCATCATACTCCTCATCGGAGAAGAGTTCAGGGGACCGGCGTCCTGGGCCATCTAAATCTGAGGAGTCCTCAGCAAGCAATGCTCTCCGGTCTGATGCCCTGAGCTCTCTCTTGGCTCTCCGATCCTCTCGCTCACGAGCACTGAGCTCCGGACAATCATACTGATAATGTCCGGTCTTTTTGCAGTGGTAGCACTGATCTACATCAGAAACAAGTTTCTTGTCAGTGTACCTTTTATCAGATGACTCCCTCCTGCTCCCTGATGATCGTTCAGGTTTGGAGCTGGATCTTATGGGCTCATCATCTCTCCTCTTCTCATCTCTTCGTCGCTCAGGCTCATTGCGATCCCTCCTGGAATCTGAGCCCCTCCTTTCTTCTCTTCGGGGACTCGATCTCCTGGGGCTGGAGTACCTGCGATCACGGCTGTCAGTATAAAATTTCTTATACCTTTCGAATCGAGAGTTCAGTTTCTCGAAACGTCGTGCCATCAGGCTGTACTCCAAGGCTAGCTCATCCTTGTTCATGTCCTTCAGAGACTTAGAGCCAGATCCAGCCTCAGGTTCAGGAGTAGCTTTAAGAGCCACGCTCTTTTCCTTTTCAGGAGTCTTCTCCTCACTAACTTCCTCACTGACAAAACCCTTCTTCTTCCTCTTATCGAGGTCAAATTCCAGAGCCTTTAACTCTGAGAATAGGTGAGAGTGAGTAATGTTAGTAAGATCCTGAGTGTTCTTCAGTAAGATCACTCTTGTGTCCCATCTTTCAGGGAGACAGTTCAGGATTTTAGAAGACACCTCCCTCTTGGGAAACTCCTTCCCAAGGGTTGCTAGCAAGTTCATCATCTTAATGAACCGAGCTTCCATCTGATCGATGGATTCTCCTTCTAACATCCGGAAGGCTTCAAACTTCCTAATTGCAAGATCTCTCTTGTTCTCTTTGATCTTTTCTGATCCCTCACTCATCTCTCTCAGAGCATCCCAGATCTCCTTTGCAGTCCTCAGATGCATGAGCCTGACCGAATTCTCGTAAGAAATGGTGTGGAGTATAATGTTTTTGGCAACATTATCCAGTCCGATTTGCTTAATTTGATCAGAATTACGCGCGGACCTCTCCACTTCTTCATCTCCGGCGGCTGGAACAGGAACATTGCCAGCAACAGGCCAGGTCGTCTGAAGATTCCTCATAAACTTTATCGGACCCTACTCAATCACCAGAGGCATCTGATCATGGATGGAATAGAGATGTACGAGTATCCTGAATTTCCAATAGTCATAATTGTCAATAGAGAATTCAGGAAGATTGCCTTCGAGGCGTTTAGAACCGGATGCCATGATATGCAGTTTTTCAGAAACGAGATCTATTCGGTAGACCACCAAAAGTTTCTCCTCAGAAACTGTTGGTAAACAAAGTCAGTGGTCTTTTGAACCACTGCTCTGATACCACTTGTTGGTCCCGAAACGAGTATAATCAGTGTATGGGGGGGAATACACTGATGTCAGATTTTTCTGAAAGACTCAGAAAAATGCTCTTACACTCTCAGTTAGGATTTCCTGAATTACTCAGTATGCTGAAGGTCCACAGGGACAGCAGGGACAGTTCAGTAACGAGTCAGATAAGCTGAGTGAGTAATGTGCTCGGAAGCTCAGTAGAGATAACAAACCTACTGACTGCTTGGAAGTGAGTCAGTTGGACTACTATCTCAGTGAGCTAGAGTACGTGCGGAAAGTGAGCCCTTAGATTCTACTCGTTTTAGTTTCTGAAAACATTTTCTCTGAACTTGCTTAGTAGACGGGTGATTAAGGCTGAGTGCACCGTATTAAGATTCAGGATGATTGATTCAGTCCTGAGGATAAAACAATGCAGAATGTTCAGTTTATTATGATGACAGTTATGATCATGAACAAAACAGTAAATCAGCACACAAGGGTCTTTTTAACGTGGTTCGGAGATAACCAACTCTTACGTCCACGACCTGATTTAACAGGAAGCTATCCTCAAAACCCTGAGGACAGGTGCTTGGTTTTACGTGCCAAGGGACACGAGTAGCCAACTTTCTCTCTTAGGAACTGACCCCTGGGCGTTTTACAAGTCCCAGTCCTTCTAACCAACCAATCTCATACCCTGAGTGGTTTGGTATTCTGGTTTCCAACTGAGATAGCTCTAGCAATACAAAATAATGTTAAATATTAGAACTATCGATCTAAGCAAATACAGAGTGAATCCTACTACAACACTAGGGAAATTTAATTGCAGAGTGTTGCTTATAGTATGCTTTGAGAGCTTGGATTCTTGAGGGTTTTCTCTTGGAAATTTCCCGTTAATCTTGAATAGGTGCAAGGTTCTCCATATTTATAGGCAAGATTCAAAATAGATCCGTTGGAGGAGATCTAATCAAATCTTTCCTATTTTGGGGTGGTTGCAGGCCAGAAATACTGTTTGGCCTAACCGCCATGCTTATTCTGGCAAGTCTGTCCCATCGCCTGCAACTTTGAGACGCATTAAATGCCGCATTAAATGCTGCGCAGACTCCGTACACACGTGTCGAAAGATCATTGGCTCTCCGTTCTAACGGCTAGTTGACTTTCAGACATTTGTCCTTCCTTGTACATTCAATACTTTGAGTCACTTGTTAATAACTCAGTCTGAATGTTTGTCTTCATTGGAGTCTTACTGACATTCTCTTTGTCTCTTGTCCCATAGCATAAATAACCTTTTTGCCTTGGACTTACATGTTTCAGGTGATCTGAACTACAGTCCGAGTCAGGTCTTATGTGTCTTCAGCACAGCCTGATAGATTATTCAGCCCAGTATGTGTAACCTTTTTACTTTGGACTTATATGGTTCAGATAAACTGAACCAAGGCCTAAGTCAGGTCTTAAGTGCATTCAGCACAGCCTGATAGGTTAACACTTACTCTTCACTGACTAAGTTCTGTCCTGAGTATGCTTAGTGTACTCAGTAGAAACATCAGCCAATGGTACTTCAGGATTGACTTCAGGACGGATCATCAGGCTTCGATCTTCAGCTCCAGACCCAGACAATCTTCAGCAAGACTGACTGACTCCTTCAGGATGAATTATACTTCAGACTTCAGTAAATTGGGTCGACTTCAATATTCTTCAGTCTTCAGCAAGTTCCTCCTGTACTGAATTTCTAACCTAACTATCCTGAACTATTTTATCCTGAATATCTGTTCTTAGGCAGATTCATCAGGGGTTTTGGGATCTAATCAAAATACTCAGATTGTCCCAACAAAAAATTACCTCTGTTTTTATTAAAATATCTTTCTAATACAACAAGGAATTCCTTTTCAATATAAATAGGAATAACTAATAATACGAATAACCTTTTTAAATTATTGAGCTGCATGATGCACATGATGCATACGAATTATTCTATATAACATTTTTTTTTGTTAATAAGAAAATCCCTTGTATAGTGAGAAATATTTCTCTGGTCAGTAAATTTTTGCACTTTTTTTTTCATGCATCCGTAAAAAAATATGCAATTTTCTTTTACGGAAACCATCACCTTTATTATTACTATTACAACCAAATAGACCTCATAATATGTACTTATAATAATTTTACTTTATCTATTCTTATTTAAACTCGTGAATATAAAATGATGTACAAATTTACAGATGGAGTATCACTTTATTAGTTATAAAATAGTATTAAAATTAATCTTTATGAAGAAAAAAATTAGTGCCACCTCTTACTTTCAAACTTATTTTGATTTCTCACGTCTCACTCAATATCCACAATAAGATGTCTAAGTAATCTCAATTTTATTTTTTCATTTAACTTTTCACATGAATTTCAATGTGCATGTTGATATTTGTACTAAAATGAATAAATAATTTTTTGATGAAAGAATATTAGTCAATGTCAATTAATGAGATAAAAAGAAAATATTTTTAAATAAAATAATTAGTAAACTGAGATATATATAATTTAAAAGTATTGTTTGGGGGTAAATAGTAAATGGTAAAATAAAAGTGGGATGAATAAAAGTATAAAATAATTTAAATCCACCAAGGGGCTACAAGAATAAAACTTGTGTGGCTGGGGTATGAGCATTTGAATCTAGAGGATAAATCCCCTACAATAAATGTAGGATACAATTATTATTTGAGTTATCTATTTCTCACACACCTGCACACTATTTGATGTTATTTGATATATTTTGAAACTAAAATCTCACTCAATAATATTATTCCTCCTTACTGAATGTTTTCTATTTTGCTTTTTTTTTTTTATTATATATTTTTTTTATTTTTTTAGAAATTACTATTTAATTTTTTATTATTATTTTCATTACTTTTTACACTATTCTCATTACTCTTTTACTTTTCTCCATCACATCTCATATACTATATCAATATTTTATATTCTTTTTACTATGTGTGCCAAGAAATTAAATAACGAGCAACATATAGTGACACGGAGAATACATCATCTTAGAGTCTGTTTGGTTGGAGGTAATGAAAGTGAGGAATAGGGAAATTCTAATTAATAGTGTTTAGTATTATTTATTATACATGAATGAGATCACAAAAAATAGGTTAAACAAAATGCTAAGCATTAATCCCATAGTGGTTCCCTCCTTAATGATACTGTTGATAAGTGAACTACCCTAAGGTAATCACAAGGATAATTATATCAAGGCTAAGAATGTTGCCAGCTTGCGTAGAAGCTACGTCATCAACCAGGACCAAGGTCAACATGGAGAAGCTCAACGAGAAAAGAAAGAAGCTCGCCAAGCTCCTGATGAACCGAGACCAACGATCAACTATGCCCGGGAGAGAGAAGCTTGTTAGCGAGCTCCCCCATTTGAAGGAAAGCTCACCCACGTTCAAAGAGACCCAGCGAGAGCCCACCACTACATTGCTCCCAAAAAAATACAAGACAACGGAGCTCGCCTAGGCCGAGGATGTTAGATAATGTGTATATATAAGGTGCAAGTAGATGTGTAGTGGGACAAACATTGTAAAGGTGGCATGAGTGATGAACTAGGACAAGTGTCAAGGACACTTGTCAACACCTAAAGCCAAGTAGGCCCACAAGGTGTCACTCCACACATACTCACCTATAAATAGGCCTATCTTGTATCATTCTCTCTCCAAGGGTTCATAATACACAATTACTTTCTCTCTCTAAGCTCTCACTTTCTCTCTCTATATTATCCAAGAACTATTATTTCATAGATTATTGTTTGATAGAATCATATGCCATAACAGCCATTTAATTACATCATTACGAAATTCTATCAACAATTTGGCGCCAGAGGAAGGGCACAAACCTCCGATTCTGGAAAAATTAGAGAGCGAGAGTGAGGGTTGTTTGAAGATTTGAAGGTGTTCTTGACCAAGACCCAAGAACACTTGAAGATATACATATACTTCCCCCTTTCGCGCAAAAACCCAGATTTTTGGGCTTGTAGATTCTGCAAAAAGGCTTTCAAACTCATGCGTGCACACAAATAAACCAGATTCTGGATAATTTGTTGCATGCAAGACTAGATAAAAACCTGAACAAATTTACCTTGATTGGAATACGACGACCTTGGCGACCTTCGCAACGAAACCTCAAAATATCTAAGGAACAAACTTCGGCAACTACCAGGAGGTGGAAGGGAAACAACCAGAACCAGGTTGATGGGGAGACCTCGCGCCGAGCTCCCCAGAAGAGCAAGGCCCCGCGAGCTCCCCAGCAAGCTTCAGCAGCTCAGGACGAGCTAAACCCTGCCCTGCGGGACCTCGCCAATAATCCCGACGAGCTCCAACGCATGATTGCTGCCCTACAAAGGTTGCAGCAAAAGCAACATGACGAGCTCGCCTTAGTGCCCTGGTGAGCTCCAGCTAATAAGGCCAGGGAGCAGACAAGGCCAACCCAGGGCACCCAGACCCGGGGGCAATACAGCGACCTTCCCACTGAGCAAGAGGCGAGCTCCGCTCAAGCTCGCCAGCACAGGGAGCGCGCCGGGAAGGCCAAAGTGGGGGAGGAACCAGGTCCGCATGATGGATGAACTTTGGCCTATACCGGAGCATCTGCCACCCATCAATCGCAGATGAGAGAGGTCCTCCGGGGCAGATTGAGGCCGAGACGCGAAGAGAATGAATGAACGGCGGCCCCTGCTTCATCCCATAGGGAAGAATCGGACCTACAACCTCGTAGGTCCGACCATGATCGATTGAGAAGGCCCGCAGCTGATAGGTTGGGCCCAAATGGTGGACGCCAATTCCAGCCCATCACAGAGGGGTAACCCCAGAGCGAGGGACTGCGCGGACGTGCGTCCACGAGGCTCACAACCTTCGAACAGCCTCCACAGAAGGTGGCCCGCAATGACGAGCTGGCCACATTGAAAAAGGTCGTCGAGATGCTACAAATGCAAGTAGCAGCCAAATTCGGGGGACCTGATGCCACCACTCTCCCCGCATCTCCTTTGGCACCTGCCGTCCTCAGGGCACCGGTTCAAAAGAAAATCCAATTCCCCGGTGATGTCTGCATACGAAGGCGAATCTGACCCGAAGGTCCACCTGGCCAAGTATGCAAACTATATGATCTCGGTAGGTGTCACCGACGTCACTCAGTGCCTGAACTTCCCACTGACCCTCGGGGATCGAGCTCATCGCTTGTTCTCATCACTCGCCCCAGGGTCAATTCAATCATTCGGCCAACTCACTCGGGAGTTCCTGGCCCACTTCTCCAGATTCGGGTCTTATCTGACCCAGAAGCTCCGACTCGCCAACATCCACCAAGGCGACAATGAGACCGACCAGCAATACCTGGAGAGGTTCGATAAGATCCTGCTGGAAGGCGAGCCGGTGAGCAAAGATACCAAAATCATTACGGTGATGACTGGACTTAAGAAACCCACCAAGCTCTGGAAGGAAATGCACCTAGCATGCCCGAACACCTACACCGAGTTTCGACACAAAGCTGGGGTATTCGTGGCTATGGAGGAGGCCCTCCTGAAAGAGGTCGGTGCCTTAGAAGAAAAGAAGCCATACGGGAAGAAGTCCTGGGGTACATACAAAGCTCCCCGGAACATGAAAGCTTTCGGTGACGGAGACGAGTTCAAGGAGAAGCTCAACCAGGTACTCACCATCTCCGTTGACCATGTTTTTACTGCGGTCAAGGATAAAGCCCTGCTGAGCGAACCAAGGAGAATCCGTCAAGACCGCACGAAGCTTAACCCCAACAAATACTGTGCCTACCACCAGTCGATCGGCCACTTCACCAGCGAATGTCTAGACCTCCTCAAACAGCTGTGGAAATTCTACGAGGATGGGAAGCTGGCCGAGTTCGTAAAAAAGGCACCGACAAAGAGAACCAGGGTAGAAAGAAGGGAGGTGTCAGATGATGAAGAAGAGAACAAGGACCGACGTGGACCTCAACATAGACGTAGGGCACCTCCTCAACCTCAACAGGACCAAGAACCTACCAGAGAACTCCTGGTTCTCAAAGAAGTGATCGGAGTTTCAGGAGGTCTCCAGGAAGGGGGATTCTCCATTTCCAAAAGACAGAGGAAGGGCGAAGTCCGAGCCGTAAATCAGGTTCAAGAGGGTAGCTCCAGTTCCAATCCCGCCGCGCAACCCACAGCTGAGGTGACATTCTCTTCGGTGGACTTGGAAGGAATTCTGACACCCAACAACGACTCGTTGGTGATAAGCGCCAACTTTATGAACGTTCGAGTCCACAGGCTGCTTGTGGACACCGGCGCATTCACCAACATACTCTTCAAATCCACCTTAGATGCCTTAGGTGATTTTGAGTCGTATATAGAACCTAGCAATGCTAGGATAGTGGGGTTCGGAGAAGCTGTAACCGTCCCCTTAGGAAGTATTAGGTTGAACGTCCAGCTTGTATCGACCGAGGACCCGGAACAGAGACTGACTAGGTTAATAGATTTCCTTGTTGTCGACCAGCAGTCCTCCTACAACGGGTTCCTTAGCCAGCCTTTTATAAATGAATTCAAAGCGGAGTGTTCGACCTACTACTATTGTCTCAAGTTCCCAACTCCAAAAGGTGCCGGAACCATTAAAGGGGACCAGAAAAAGGCTCGTGAATGTTTGCTCCAGATTAAGGATGGCCAGATAAAGAAGTCTGTAACGCAGGTTCACATCCTTGAAGAAGATGCACAGATTTCGGCAGATGAGCCAAACATCCTAGACATCATCTCAACAGAAACTGAGTTGATGGAGGTAGGCGAACTGCCGGAACCTGACCAAGTATCGGAACCTACACAGGAGGCACAACCGGGACCCATGGAAGGAATGGAGGAGACTCAAACTAACCAAGAGCAGGAACCAGCGCGAGATCAGCAACCCGCACCCATGGAAGTGGTCGAGGAAACCCAAGGCGGAGAACCTGCAGGAGATCAAGAACCGGTGCCGATGGAGGTTGGTCAGGTCCCCCAAGTCGTAGAGCCATCCCAAGTTGATGAACCACCAGAAGCAGTGAAAGTTGATGAACCTGTCCAAGTTGAAGACAAAGCTGATGATCTCGAGTCACGTATAGGTCATGAACCTGTGCAGATGTCACAAGAAGAATGGGATAAGTTCATCAACGATCCGAGGTGGAAAAGCCAAAAAAGGAAGGCCACTCCCATGGAAGAATTGATAGGAATCCCGGTGGACCCGGAAAGGGACTTGGAACTTTTCATAGGGTTTCGAGTTACCGGAACTGTACCGGTCAAAGATGGAGCTGTTTCTGATGACCAACTTAGATGCATTCGCTTGGTCGCACGAAGATATGAAGGGAATCCCATTGGAGCACGCCTGCCACAGGCTCAACATAGATCGGACGAGGAGACCTGTCCGCCAAAAGCGAAGGAAGTATGGACCAGACAAGTACGCGACCCTGACCACCGAAGTCAATAAGTTGTTGGACAACAAACTAATTAAGGAAGTCTTATGCCCGCAGTGGGTCGCGAACCCCATTCTGGTGGAGAAGACCAACGAAACGTGGAGATTATGCATCGACTTCACGGACCTAAACAAGGCATGCCCGAAGGATAACTTCCCACTACCCCACATTGATCAGCTTGTGGATAGCACCGCAGGCCATGAGATGATGACGTTCATGGACGCTTTCGCAGGCTATCATCAGATAGCAATGCACCTAGATGACCAGGAGCATACGACGTTCTACACCAATAAAAACATGCATTGCTGGGAAAGGATGTCGTTCGGACTTATCAACACCGGAGCAACCTACTAAAGGTTGGTGAACAAGATGTTTGATCAACACATCGATGAATCTATGGAGGTATATGTGGACGACATAGTCGTCAAGAGTTTGCGAAAGGAGGATCACCTCGACCACCTAAAACAAACCTTCGACATACTACGTCACTACAACATGAAGCTGAACCCCAAGAAGAACAGCTTTGGCGTACATTCAGGGAAGTTCCTGGGAGAAGTTAACTCGACGCAGGTCAAATGCATAACCGAAATGAGTGCGCCCGATTCTGTACCAAAGATTCAAAGATTGACCGGGTGTATGGCAGCTCTAAACAGGTTTATCTCCAGATCTGGTGATCAAAATCATCCATTTTTTTGGGTAATCAAGGCGAACACGCACAGATATAAGGAAGCGGCCAAAGCCAATAAGCTTCACCTTAAAAACCACTTCAAATGGACGAGCGAATGCCAACGAGCCTTTGAAGACATTAAAGCATACCTGGCGAATACACAAATCCTGTCAAAGCCAGTACTTGGTGAAAAGCTACACCTATACTTAGCTGCGTTGGAGGTGGCAATTAGTTCCGTCCTGGTTCGAGAAGAAGGCAAAACACACCTACCAGTGTACTACGTAAGCCAAGTCCTACACGAAGCCGAGTTGCGGTATACCCCAACAGAAAAGTTGGCCTATGTACTGGTGATGAGTGTTAGAAAACTTCGACCTTACTTCTTCGACCATCCGGTAGAGGTGTTGACAGCATTCCCACTACGGTAAATATTGCAACGGCCAGACACTGCGGGATGCTTGTTGAAATGGTCACTAGAAGTCAGCCAATACGGTATAACCTACGTTCCCCGAACAGCGATTAAGGGACAAGCACTCGCCGATTTCATCGTCGAGCTGACTTTTCCACAAGATCCGACGAGGGGACATATAGCACCGTGGCATCTCTACGTTGACGGATCATCAACTAGCACAGCAGCACGAGCCGGTGTAGTTCTGATCAGCCCAGACAGACAAGTCTTCACCTCTGTGATCCGGTTTGATTTCAGAGCAGCTAACAACGAGGCAGAATTTGAAGCGCTGATAGCCGGACTTAGGTTATCATTAGCTGTGGGGGTAACCAATCTTCATATTTTTGGAGATTCCCAGCTAATAATATCCCAAGTCCGGGGGGAGTACGAGACAAAAGATTAGCAGATGATGACGTACCAAAAGATAGTGGCACACTTGATCTCGATGTTTACACAGGTTTACATCAATCAGATACCAAGGCTGGAGAACACACAAGTAGATGCCCTAGCCCGACTAGCTACCAGTAACGGCGAAGCAGAAGTCACTGAGGTCGTAGTCACCAAACTAAAGAACCCCTCGACGTCCGATTACAAAGTAAATCAGACCTCGAGTGGGGGGCAGAAAGACGATGAAGATAGTGAAGATTGGCACACTCTGATCCAAAAATACTTGAAGGACGGAACAATTCCTGAAGATACATGGGAAGCTAGCCGGCTAGTAAAGCAAGCGGCCAGATATACGTTGGTGGATGGCCAACTCTACAAACGTGGATTCTCTCTACTCCTACTCAAATGCTTATCTAAAAAGCAAGGGTTCGGGGTGTTAGAAGAAATCCACGAAGGAATTTGCGGAAGTCACGCTGGGGGGCAAGCTTTGGCATACAAGACGATCAGACAGGGGTACTACTGGCCCACTCTTCACAAAGATGCCATTAGCTTCGCACGGAAGTGACGAAAGTGTCAACTTTTCACACCGAATATCCACTCCACAGCTACTCAACTAAAGTCGGTTTTCAGCCCGTGACCTTTTGCAAAATGGGGTATCGACTTGATCGACCCATTTCCACCTGGCAGAGGCGGTGTAAAATTGTTGTTGTAGCAGTAGATTATTACACCAAATGGGCTGAAGCCGAGGCACTTACAACAGTAACACAAGAAAGGATGATCGGGTTTATATGGAAGAGTTTGATCTGCCGATTTGGACTCCTGCAATCAATCATAATGGACAACGGAAGGCAGTTCGATGGCCAGAAGTAGAGAGAATTTTGTAGTTCGTGGAACATTAAGAAGCATTACTCAACTCCGTACCATCCGCAGTCGAACGGCCAGGTTGAGGCGGTTAACAAAATTCTGAAGCATATATTGAAGATCCGCTTCGAAGACAAGAAAGGAAGCTGGGCAGATGAACTTCCAGAGGTTCTGTGGTCTTACAGAATATCGTACCGAGCAAGTACCGAGGAAACGCCGTTTGCCTTGGCCTTCGGAACAGAAGCAGTAGTACCGGTGGAAGTCCAGAATAAGACTTGGAAGGTGGTAGGATTTGACAAAAAAAAGAACGACGAAGCCTTGGCATTTGAAAAAGATTTGATTGAAGAAACCAGAGCTTCGTCAGAAATGAAGAATGCCACCTACAAGCGTAGAGCAGAGAAGTACTATAATACCCAAGTTCGAGATCGAGAGTTCAAAGTTGGGGATTTAGTGCTAAGGAAGAAACTGACAACCCCACCGGGTACGTTTGGACCCAATTGGGAAGGACCGTTCCGGATTACAGCAGCCTGGGCAAACGGTACGTATGACCTCAAAGACACAGAAGGAAATGGCTCGTCATACACTTGGAGCGCAGCACATTTGAAGAAAATTTATCTGTAAAATGAGATTTTGTAATAGACTAGCTGAAAGTTCGCATCAGAAATGTTGATAACAACCAATGTAAATTATGTTGCTATATGAAGCTAGAAATTTTAAGAAAATATCAACTGGTCGAAGCTTCGTAATAGGCAAGGACCAAGGTCCCGAACGTTATAATCTAAAGGCTCAAAGGCAAAGGCCGAAGTGCCCTAGGTCAGCGAAGGTGTCCTTCTTAAAGGATCACTAAGCACCTACTGCCCTAAGTTAGAAAAATTCACAAAAAAGACGGTTAAAACGTCTAAGGCAAGGTTCGTGAAACCCAATCGCCCAAAGTGAACTAAACAAAGTATAACTCGCTACCCCAAGTGGTTTAAGACGAGCAATTCGCCGCCCTAAGTGGTGCAAGACGAAGAATACGTACTATTCAAACAAAGGAACAATTCCTAGTCCTAAGCGACGTAAAACGAATGATTCGCTTCTCTAAAGTAGAATAAGACGAGCAAATAAGGGCCGAAAGTATAAAAACGGGCTAATCTAAGGTATAATGTGCGTAAAAATGTAAGTAAACAAAGTTGGAACAAAAGGGTCGGATTTCATTCAAAAATACTTGAGAAACTTTCAAGCCAAAAAATGATGCTTGAAAAATTCTCAAGTATAAGAAGTTGTGCTAGCCACAAAGGTCGGCTAGCTGACCATCTTTGAAGTACAAAAACAAGCTCCTTCTGGGCGAGCTATACATGGCCCGGCGAGCTATTGTTACTTAACAAAAAAAAAAGCTATAGTAAAGCTAAGAGTCTGGAGCTACGGGGGCCTCGGGAGTTGGAGTGGCGGAAACATCGGCAGGGATCTCGAGGTTAGCGACCTCGGGAGAAACCTCACCACCAACAGTTTGGCGATCTTGAGGAGAAAGTTCGGGCAACATGGTGATGTTGCCCGTAAGCCCACTGGTGTCGAGCTCGGTAGTGTCGAGCATCGCATCCCCGCAGGCCTCTTGAAGCTGCTCGACAGTAAGGGGAGTTCGCCCTTCTTCATTTGCGACCTCCTCCTTTACGACGTCCAGTTTCGGAACTGGAATTATGTTAGTGATTTTGAAACGTGCCGGAACAAAGTCAAGAGGAACCCCAAGCTGGGGAAGGTCGCCGATGTCTAGTTCCGTCTCATCAGGGAAGGGAGCTTTGTCCAAGCACTCCTTGAAGTCGCCAACCACCGTCGTCATTTCATCATCCTTGTGAGCTCGCGCCCACCAGATGGTTCTAATGACCTCGGCATAGCACTGGACAAATCTTTTGTCGGATGCCTCGGCTTTCACGGCGTCTAAGCTCGTCGAAGAGGAGGCGTTATTGCGTAACTCTGCGACCTCGTTTATCTTGGCCGAGAGTTCATCCCTCAACTTTGAGCACTCCTCGTCAGCACTCTTGGTCAAACCTCGCTGCAGCTCCAGCTCCCTCTTGGTTACCGTATGCTCGCCGACCTCCTTGGCGAGCTTCTCAGCGAACTCCTCCTCCTTAGCCTTAATTTGGGCATCCGCATTTCTTTGGATCGAGGCGAGCTTACATTGAAGATCGGCGAGGTTCTCGAGAGCACTTTGCTCAGACGCTAAGGCTGCAGCGGTTTTCTCTTCAGCGATCTCTACAACCTTCTTAAGGTTGTCTGCATTCTCCGCCAGATTCAGATAAGTCACATTCTTTTCCTGGCGACCTGCTTCCAGTTGAGTCGCCTGATCGATTACCCTCTGATTAGCAAGCAAAAGCCCGCTTGCATAGTGCATTGAAAGCCGGGCGTTTTCGATCAGGTTCTGTCTCTCTACGGTCGCCAGCTGTGGAGTTGACCAATACCTCAGCACCTCACTGATATTTTGTTAAATATTGTTAAAGACTCGTAATCTTAAAATCTTATATTCATCTTTAATATTTTTTGTTACAATTTCATAATGGTTTATTATTTTTAAAGCTTATATTATTAAATGTTTATTATTCAACAACATTTATAATTTAATAAATACTAATTTACTCATCCAATAACCTTAATATAATTCGATTTGCTAATTAACATTTAAGGCAATTTTAAAATTTTTTGTTGACATATAAGGTATAATATATTCAAGAAATTAAATCATAAAATAATTAATATGTATTAACATAAATAAAGTGTTAATATATAATTTATCATGCTGCAACAATAAAACTTTACCAAGAGAAATTTATTTTTATGTCAAGTAACAATTTCATTTGTTATATATATATATATATATATATATATATAAATATATATGTATTCGTATATTTAAATTTTATTTATTCTATTTTATTAAGAATTTAATAAAAACGGATTAACAAAAGCCTACTTAATTAGTGCTTAGTTTTCACCCTAGACTATGCTTTTGTCAATATGTCAATATTTATTTTGGATCTTAATCATAGAAGTGTATGAACAAATTTCAACACGTGACATTTGATTGTGTTACACTTACAATCATCGTTGGACACCCGTTTGGGGAGTCGTAGATCTCATTGCAATTAATTTGTGTGCTATATATATATAATAAATTCAAATTTATTATTCAAGAAATTAAAATAAGAGATAGAAAGTAAATGAGTCAACAAATAAAAGCTAGTCTGGCATTCTTATTTTTGAAGTAAATGGCAGAAAATATATGTTCTAAAAAAGAATGAATTTTCTAAGTCTACTGTAATGGTCTACATGTCCATTCCATGTGCTCCAATTCTCAAACTCCAACTTGCACTTTTTTTTCTTTCTCTCTATTAATTGAATAAACCGTCCTCTCAATTTTTTTACTACTTTAATATATCATTACCTGATTTTCATCTTCTTTAGCCAATCATTTATTTGTTCATTTTAGGGGTTAGCATTCTTTGGTTAAAATCGAAAAATCGAATCGAATCGAAATAAAAATTTGTTCGGTTAATTTGGTATTCGGTTCGATTTTGATTTTAAATATTTAAAATTTTGATTTTCAGTTTCAATTTTTAAGGTAAAAAAATTGTATAACCGAAAAACGAACCGAAATATAATTATATTCATATAACTATATATATATATACTTATATATATATTGCATATAATTTATAAATTATATATACTATACAACGAATATATGACTATATATATTGATATATAAATATATATAATATTATATATTTTTAAATTTATATTTTTAATTCTAATAATGAAATCTATCATTTCAAATCATAATATATATACATATATATGTAACATTAAATATTGTCTTTTTTACAAATATTTTGTTTATTTCGGTATAAAATTGAAATCGAACCGAAATTTTTGGTTTCGATTTTTAATAAATACGGTTCGATTTTTTATAATTATTAATTCGATTAGTTCGATTTTGACTATTCGGTTCGGTTACCGAACCGAACCGAGCCATGCTCACCCCTAGTTCATTTTTCGAAATTATAATCTTGGAAAAAAAGGGTTAGAACAAAGATGTGTGTGTGTGTTTTTTTTATTTAGTATACAAAATTTGTAGTTTTAGTATTGGATATATATATATCTTATAATACAGCAAATTAATGTAACTATTATTTTAATAGAATTGATGGATGTACTTAGTATAAAACAAAAACAAAAATGTCAATAATATTGATCATATTGTTGGGTCACTCGTCTTCTCACACAATTTACTCGTTAGAGAAACAAGGGTTTAAGCTGTCTATTTTGGCAGACTCTAAAGTCTAAACCGGTGAAAAGAAAAGACACAAAATAATTCTTTAGTGTAGGATTGCTCTCCAGCATTAATTGTCTGTCAACTCTCTTTCACGTATATTTCATTTACTTGGAAAGGAGAAGCATATTAGTATATATATGGAGGCTACCATTATATTAGGGTTGGAGAAGTGCGGATTAAAATTTAACCAATTGGTCAAAACCTAATTGGGTTCAAGTCCAACAAATTAACCACTTTTTTGGTCATTCTCTTCAACACTGGGATCCACAGATTTTCTTCATTACCCTAACACACACATATTGCATAGGCACAACACATTGCCCAACCAACACATAGTATACACAACACACACTACACACATGTAAAAATAAAGTAGTAAATTAAGTACGAGACATTAATAACAAATATAAAATAAGTTATTTAGAGTGAACACATCTTCAAACAATAAGAACACATGACACACAACAATAAAGTCGCACAAGACAAATAAAAACAAAAACATAGTACTAATACAGATTTGGCCTTAGAGAGCCCTTATTTTTCCACTTAGAGAGCGGTTATAAGGGCTCTCCAGGGGACAACTCTCTAAATTTAGAGAGCTGTTAAAAACTGCTCTAAAAAATCTTTATAAAGCGATTTTGAACCGCTCTCCAAGATTCCCTCTTAGAGAGCGGTTTTTAACTGCTCTACGAGTTCATCCGATTTTTTTTTTATCTTAAAAAGTGGTTCACAACCGCTCTTTAAGGTTTTTTTATATAAACAAAATTCATATATAATTGCATAAACCAATTGACATTATGGACAATTTTTTGGAGATGGAACGTCTTGCGAGCTGAGCTTGATACCATTGAACTATAAGAACCCAAATAAAATTCAAATTATATTCTTATATATGGATGAACAATATAAAAGAATATGAATCAGAGAGAAGTTATAGATTCAAAAACAACTACTAATGCGAACATTATAAATATATAGTTACCATTATCTAAGAACAACATTACAAAATTATAAAATGTAAAAATCTAAATTAACTCTAAAGAATCAAAGAACAAAAAAGATCTAAATTAATTTCAAAAAATTTAAAAAGAACAAAACAAAAAATCAAAATATTTTCCAAATTACCAGAGATCTGCGGATGGAAATCTGAAACATTTTTCAACATCACACGTCTCTCTCTCCAGCCGTCGCCGTTCGTCTTTTATGTGCAGTCGACATTCGTCTACCGTGGCATCCCCAGTTTTCACTCAAAACCATCTCGTCGTTCCAGATCTGCCACCTGAAAAGTGTGGATGAGGCGTTCGCGGTGCTGGACTTGGAGCTCGCCGCCGTTCACTTTACCTCCAACTCCCTTCACCGTCGTTCACGTTAACAAGGCATGATTTTTTTCTTGAATGATGGTGATTAGAAGAGAGAGATAGAGAGTGCATTGTTTTGGGCGAGAGTGAAACAAAAAGAGGTTTCTATATGGTGGTGATATGGGCCTAACTTCCCGATTTTTAGTGGGCCTTATAGTGGTTAATAAATGCTTACTCATTTATAGCGGTTTCAAACCGCTTTCATTCATTAAAGCTGTTCAAAAATGCTATGTCATTCTTATTTATTTTTTAAAAAAATTGTAAAGCGATTTCAAAACCGCTATCTAAGTTATATATATAAATATATATATTGTATGTGATATGAGAGTTCATTTACCAATGAGCTATCTAAGTGACATCTTGGAGAGTTCATTGGCACAAGAGCTCTCTAAGTAGAGCTATGTAAGCTCCAAAATGTATTAGTGTAGGGAGCAGGAGATGTTCCCAATAACAGAATCAAAATTCAATGTTCTCATGCAAGACCTAAATTTTTACACAGAGAGACGCTTAGTACCCATATCAGAAGGATTGAATTCTGAAGCTATCTTCTCAAGGTTAAAAATGTTTTTCTCAATAACATCACGCAAAAAATGGTACCTAACATCAATGTATTTAGTTCTATCATGGAATACAAGATTCTTACACAATTGAATAGCAGATTGGCTATCAGAAAATACAACCACTTCACCTTCAAGGAAATCTATCTCAGAAATTTGCTTTTTAACAAAATTATCTCTTTTGCAGTCTCAGTTATTGTAATACACTCAGATTCAGTAGTAGACAAAGCAACAACATTTTGCAATTGAGATTTCCAACAGCTGCAAGAACTACACAAGGTAAACATATAAGAAGTGGTGGATTTTTTATTATCTCTATCATTAGCAAAGTTAGAATCCATGTAGTTAACCAACTTAACACCATTAGCACATTTTGAGAATTTGAGACTTATTGTCCATCGCATCCTTAAGATACCTAGAAGCCATTTCAAGGCATCCTAATGATGCTTACCTGGATTAGACATATATATACTAAACCAACTACAAAATATGCAATATCAGATCGAGTGCTTAACATGAGATTAATGATACAAAAGTCGACCTACAAGGCTGCTTAGGCCGCGTCTAGGCGCTAGGCGGCCACTTGGAGATTCGATTTTATAGGCATTTTTAGCAATGAGGCGCCGACTAGGTGGCTCCTAGGCAGTCAATCGACTAGGCCGAGTTTTTTAAAAATAATATTTTAGTTGTTCAATTTATTAAAAATGTTTAAACACTAACTAAAAAATAAAAATAGAATGAGAATTAGTCTAATGACTCGCTTTTTTCATATCCCATGTTCGAGTCGCCGCTTGTCCTCGCCCTTCTCTTATTTTTTGCATATATAAATATATTTGATTAAAAAAATTATACATATAAATCTTGTACATAAATAAATTTAGACAAAATTTAAACATATATATATATATATATATATATATATGATTGGAAAATTATTAACGATAATTTAATAAATAATTTTCTAAAATTTTATTTAAAAAATCCTAGGCGGCCAGAATTCACACGATTAGCGATTTCTGACTTCTACACCCATGCATGAGATCCATTACAGATCCAATAACCTTGACATATGTCACATCTTTCATATCATCAATTTCAAACTTGATCATAGGAGACTGAGTCTTACTTTGTACGAAAGGAGTATCAAGTGACACACCAACAGATTTAGCAAAAGACATGAAAATTTTAGTAAAAAATTTACACACATATGAAATCTAATTAAGCTGGATAAAATGATTTTTCCTCTCTTTCAATATGCATGCCTAAAATCTTTTTTAGCATCACTAAGGTCCTTCATTTCAAATTCGTCAAAAAGATATTTATAAGCATGTTTAACATTTTTAAGACAAGGATAACAAGAAGCATATTATCCCCATATAAGAGCAAAAAGAAAGACAGTGAAATATTTTTCTTAAAGTAAAGGCAATGGTCAAAACCACTTCTTTTATGCTTCAAAGACATCATGCATGCACCAAATTTCTTGTCCCATTGTCTTGGAGATTGTTTTAAGCCATGCAAAAATTTATAAACGAGTGAGATTTTATTGAAAAGTGAAAAAGAAAATAGAGTACAAACCTCCCAAAACCCAGGAGTGCGAGTAACCTGAAAGCTTTAAATTGGTCTCGTTAAAAACATCGTTGTAAACCACCCTTGTGGATAAACCAGTCGTAGGAAAAAAGAGATACCAAAATAAATCTTCCAATACTCAATATGTTTGTAAATTATCATGTTAGTTAGCAATAAATTCGATCTAAATGCCCTGCCAAATGTCCTAGTGAAATATCCCACAAATTTTTCTCCTCCATAAAGAGTAATTAGGCTAGCACTAACCCAGCCCCTAACGGATGAACAATCAAGAAGGCACACCAAGTAAACTCTAACAATTAATCACCTAACATGTAACAGTCTCCTCACTTATTAGCAACGAATAGCAATAAGGTAGAAGCTGGGAGATATAAGGTTGGCTAGGAGTTTATTCTTGGAGTGTTTGGCAACTTGGTGTTACTAACTACTAACAACTAACATTTACCGATCAAAAAAAAAAAGGTAGAAGCTTCGGACAAGGAAAAATCAAAGAGCACGCCCCCATTGTTGACTAGGATCCACATCACCCAAAAATTGATCTTAGTAAACTCATTAAAATCATCTTATCAATCCCTAAAGTCATCCAAACCAAGCATGCAAGCTTTGAACGAAAAAGGTGGTCAATCTACGAGCAGCGATCATCCAACCTAAGACGTAAGAAAGTAATTTTTCACATCCATTTGTTTTGATTTCCAATCAAAGTGAGCAATAAGAGCAAGAATAATGCGCACAGTGGTGAATTTTACAACATGAGAAAAGATTTAAGCATATATATCCATTTTGAGTAAAATTCTTAGCCACTAATCTAGCCTTATGTCAAACCCGATTTGTTTCATCCTTAATCTTGAACAGCCACTTACAACCAATAAGAGAACAATTCTTAGGTTTAGGCACGTGATTCAGGTTTGGTTATCATGCTAAGATTTATTTCATCTCTCATTGTATTTAACCACTCAACAGAATTTTTAGACTTCATGACTTCATGATACGATTTAGGCTAATTGTTACAAGACTCAACAATATCGAAGGCATGCGTATCAATGTGGAATTATCAAACAAAACAGTTTGCCTAATGTTTCTCTTAGGTCTATCCCTAGCTAGACAATAATCAGTCAAATCAGCATCATCACACACACTTTCACATAATTATCAGACAAAATATCATTTTCAACATGTAAAACATCATTTTCAACATGCAAACCATCATTTTCAGGAGGTAATACATTGTTTTCATCATGTAAAACACTATTTTCAGTAGACAAATCAGTATTTTCAGGTTCATTTTGCACATTATCATATCCAAACAAACAAGGCAGCTGTTCCACCTTACTTGGAGCAGTCTCTTTTTCAGGTAAAGACACAGATGCATGTAAACATGGAAAATCAGATTCATTAATGACAACTTTGAATCCATGTTCATCTTTCAATCAAAGTACTATAACCCTTCACACCTTTAGGATAACCTAAGAAAATATATTTCCTAGATCTAGGTTCAAGTTTATCAGTCTTTTTATGCACAAAAATAGCACAACCAAACACACACAAATTCGAATAATCAAAGATTTTACAAAAAAAAAATACTTTCAGAATATTTACCTTTCAAAGGCACATATGGAGACCTATTGATTAAATAAGTAGCAGTAACAACAGCCCCACCCCAACATATTTTAGACAACTCAGAAGCAACTATCATGCACATAACGTTATCAATCACAGTTATATTCATCCTTTCGGCAACCCAATTATGTTGAGGTGCGTAAGGAACATATTTTATGCCTTTTAATACCAGAATTAACACACAATTTATCCATCAAATTGTTACAAAATTCTATTCCATTATCTGTCCTAAGGTTTTTAATCATTTTTTTAGTTTGTTTTTCCATAAGAATTTTTCAATCTTTAAACTTTTCAAACACATCATATTTGTTTTTCATTAAGAAAACTCAATTTTTTTCTAGAAAAATCATCAAGCACAGATTGAAAATTCAGGTTTTCCCCTTAAGTGGGTACACTAGTATGACCCCAAATATCAGCATTCAAATACTCAAGAATATCAGTGCAGGAAGAAGGGTTTGAGTAAGAATTAACAAGGAAATTTGATGTTGCTTTCCTAAAACACGTGAATAAAAAAATGGCATGCGAGATAGCTTTTCATCACCAAAAGCACCAGATTTATGCAGAATTTCCAAACCTTCTCTACTCATGTGTCCTAATATTTTATGCCACAATTCAATCTTATCTTCCTTGGCAATATTCATAAAATTAGCACAAAAATCAGATTTGGTAAAACATACATACATGTTATTTCTTTTAACAACTTTGACAAGCACCAAGAAACCCTGCATGATTTTCATCAAATCTTTATCCCACCTTCTCTCATAACCCTCATCTTCTAATGCAGCACAAGAAATCAAGTTATTGCACAAATTAGGGACATGCCTCACATTTTTTTAAAGTAACAACAGAACCTGAATCAACCATTAAGCATACATCACCAATTTTAGCAATATATTAATTTTTCTCCTTTGCCATAAAAACATAACCATGCTCAACTTTCTCATTAGATGAAAATAGATTTTTTAAAGGAGACATATAGAAGGAACAATTAGAATCAATTAGCCATTCATTCTCACAAGCAGATACAAATGTACAGAATTCACACATTGTTCGTCACATATTTCAGTCACCATATAAATATTATCATCATGAGAACTAGATATCACAATACTCTTTTTGTTGTTATATTTTCTTATGATTAGTGCAAGCTTTGTAGTAATGGTCTGTTTCATCACAATTAAATCACTTCTTATTCCTAGACTTGGACATATTGTTTCCTTGAGACTTCTTTTTTGTATCTAGATCTTGGTTATCATGTTTCTTCTTGTTACGTAACCTAGCAGTAGACCTCCCTCTAACATGCATTACCTCGTCTGAATTCTTACTATCCTTTCCATTGTATTTTAATTCATGTTCTTTACTCTTTAGACCATTAACCACAATATCAAGAGTGACACTATTCCTTCCATACTTACTCGCAGATTTGACATTATTATAAGTATCAGGTATGACATTCAACAATACAATAGGAGTATACTCATCAATATGCGTATCACTAGTTTGTTTAATGTCTTGAATGAACTTAGTAAAAACATCAACATTTTTCTTTATATCTTTGTTCAAGACAAGTCTAAACCGAAAAAAAGTTTCAAAAACAATTTACTAGGCAAAAAAGTTTCAGTGTACAACTCTTCTAATTTATCCCATAAATTCTTAGTATAGACCATTTGATCAACTTTCCTAAGCACAACATCAGATAAATTCAAGATAATAGAAGACAGAGCAAGTTCATTCATCTCAAATTTCTTTTTCTCAGTTTTATTAGTGGAATACGACTGATCAATGACCTTGTAAATACGCTCTTGGATCAAGATGCATTTCATTTTCTATTTCACGATACTAAAATAACATTTACCAGTGAATGGGGCCAACATATACATAGGAGTATTGGTGGCCACTTTGGTTTATGAAGATTAGTACACAGTCACATCATACAAAGATGCAAGAAAATCAGTACAATTGAAAGAGGAAACAAGTACCAATATAGATCACAAGAAAAAAGACCACAGAACAAGGATAACAAGCACGTAATCCCAACAGGCTCAAACCGCGACAAGCAGCTATCTAAAAAATAAATAAATTTGTGGCAAGCAGCTACACTAATAAAATACTAAATGAGGAGAGTTACAAATGCTTTACCAGATTCCATGAATGCCATAGAAGCACAAACACAAGTCTTATCTCCAAAGCTCACAGTTATACAATATTGAGGATATTCCTAAGTTAGACAAATAACTCACATCAACTAAAATACTTGTTAGTAATCAAATTAATAAAAAATTTCATTTCAAATATCGACAAAATAAACATACAAGTATTTTAAAATACCCACAAAATAAAAAAATACTCAGGATATTTTCATATAAATTTCTGCAGATTTTGATTGTGAGAAGGAAGATAGGAAGGAAAAAATAAGATGAGTTTTTAAAAAAATACAAATAGAGGAAAAAAAACAGTAAGAAAATTTACCTTACTTACCTCTAGTGCGCAGCATTGCCAACGGACGGCGAAGGTGCTCAGCAGATTTGAAGAGCGACCAAAGTAAATGGCGCTGATCTTCACGATCCACGTACGGTAGTGACATAACAGGCGAAACAATGGCGGCGCAGCTATAGATCTGGAGGAGCAGCGGAGGTTGCATTTCATAACAGTCGGTGCATTGATAGATGGATTTGAGGTAGCGGTGGCATGGTGGCTGCACGAGCGGCAACCACTGACTCAATCTAACCTCAAACAAAGTTGACGAAGACAACTCGTGACTCTGATACCACTGTTGGGTCACCCGTCTTCTCACACGACTCATTTGTTAGGTTAAGGGGCGGGGGTTCATGTCGTTTGTTTTGGAGGACCCTAAACTGTTGAGAAGAAAAAGCACAAAACAATCATTTAGTGTACAACTGCTCTCCAACAATAATAGTCTTTCAACTCTATCTCATGTATGTTCCGTTCAGTTAGAGATGAGAAGCACATTAGTATATATATGGAGGCTACCAAAGTGTGGTCTTAACATTTAACTAATAGGCCAAAACTTAATTCGGCTCAAGCCGAACACAGACAATAAGAGTGTATCATATATAAAAGTATATCAAGATTCTATAGATAAAATCAAGAAATCTAAATAATAATAAATAGAGTCATTCTACTATGCTGTAATTGTATTTTGAAAAAATTACCGCAATCCGTAATTATATAATATTCCAAGAAATAATCAGTAATATTTCAACTAAAAAAACATACATAGTTCAGTGCATTACTTTGTGTCTTTAAAATATCAAAATTGAAGTCAAGCTTAAAAATCCAAGTATATATTATACATATGTTTCATATTAAAATGTGTAATAAATAATATATTATTGGATATTTTTTAAATTTTTAGATGATTATCTTTTTTAGAGGGGAGAGCTATGATACACAAATTCTTCTAAAATGTTACAATGCAGTATCGGATTCGCACCCGCACCCTAAAAAGGGTAAGATTCTTGAATTATCGTGTCGGATTCTCCACGTGGCGAATCCAGCTAACAGATTCTCAAATCCACTCCACGAATCCTATTTATAAGCACTAAATATATTATTTAAATTGAATTTTATTATTTCGTATAAGTTACATTGATAGTGTGACACATGTTTTAGATTGAATTTACTACTATAATTTATATATTGAACTAATGTAACTCGAATTGATACTTCTTTTACATAATTATATTATATTATTGAATATACTCAAATTTTAGGTGATAAAAAAAAAAAATTTAGATATTATATATAATAAAATATAAATAAATAGACGTATCCTTAACGAATCGCACCCTAATTTTTAAAAAAACTCGTATTCCCGAACTAGTATCGTATCGCACCCGCATCTGCGTATCCGCACCCGTGCAACATAGGGGGAGAGTATTAGCCTTGAAGTCGCAACTTTCTAAATTTGCCCTTTATAATATAATGGCTTAGATTATATGCACGCATACTTAGATTATATGCACCCACATCTAAGTACACATATAAGATAAGTACACCTTATATATGATGAGTATATATACTCTATAATACTTATTCAGATCGCTCAAAAGTCCATAAAAAAAAAAATTCATTACCGAAAATGATAAAAAATAATTATACTCTTTAAATTAATCCCTTACAAACATCTCTTCTTTACATTTTATGGTCTATATCACTACATTTCAAATACATATTCAAACAATATACGCTCACTTTTATATCTTTTAATATTAATAAATAACGTTGTCATTAAAATTCGTATCATTCCATGTTAGCAATCTAAATAAGAAATGAGAGATTATCGTTTATTTACTTTCATAAAAATCCTAATTTTCTCACCTCTTAATCTTTCCACCCCCACCCATTTCATATTCCACTCGCCTCTATCCCCACTATACCTCCATAGTCTTTTTCTTTCTCCCCAATTGCAATATGGTTGACGGAAAAGTAGGTATATTTTTTTCTCTATATTTTTTTATTTCAAGATTTTCAGATGTGATTTCATGAAAAATAGAAAAAAAAAATTAAGTTATTGTTCAATTTTAAAGTTCAATGATTTATGTCTCCTTTTTTTTAAAAAAATTTTCAAAATTTTTACATATCATAAAAAAAATTATCAAAAATTAAATTATTTTTGTAACAAATTTCCAAAAAAAATATACTCCCTCTGTCCACAAAATATATGAACCTTCTTTGCACGTGGTTTAAGACAATATGTTGGAGGATATTTTGGGGTATTGTGAGGTCCGTTTATGAATAAAAATCATATTTTTGGAAAGTGCAGATGATGTTATTTTCAAAAATATGATCTTCATTTATAAACGGACCTTACAATACCCCTAAATATCCTTCGATATATTGCATTAAATCACGTACAAAGAAAGATGCATATATTTGATAGACATGGGGAGTACACAAGATGTTTCTAAAAAATTATCGATATTGACTATTTCGATGATGACAATCACCATAAAAATATTCGAATTTATAAAAATATGAAGCGTGAGTGCACATAATCTCAAGAAAAAGTAATGAGGGTATATTTATTATTTCATATGTATATAAAAGTAATAAAATTACAAATTGTGTGTAGTACAAACAATGCGAGTGCATAATAACGTGGGCTATATATTTCAGGCCAAATAGATTTCGTATTTAGGCCCAACCCTGAAATAGTATATGTTGAGGCCCAATAGATTTAAGGCATTATGCGTTCAGTTGTAACATATGCAACATTTTTCTGTATACTCTATAAATTCCAATTTTAGAAAAAAATTCAAAAAATTCTAATTATACAATGTTAAAAAAAAAAATTAAAAAATCAAATTAAACAATGTTAAAATGTCAAAAAAAAAAATCTAATTATAAAATGTCAGATGTGTTATGTTGTTGCTAGCACATATATATAACTAATGGCATAGTATTGTATGAAAATGGTTCATGATAAGCTTATCATGAACAAGTTTTAAAGTATTAAACATTTAGTCAGGTGTATCAAAAATCTCATCAGATGTATCAAAAGTTGAGGTCAATAAAATTTATATATTAACTTCAACTTTTGATACACTTGATTAATATTTTGATACACTTGATCAGATATTTGATACATTACGACAATTTCATGATAAACTTATCATGAACTATTTTCACACAATACCTACTATTACTAATTGTTGTACAAATTACTTATGAGTTCGGCATAATTTTGCATTCTTGGTTAATAGGATAGCCATTCATTCTTAAATAAGGAAACAATTAAGTATATTACTCCTTCTGTTCCACAGGAATTTGCACACTTTTTATATTTGGATGTCCCACACAAATTTGTGCACTACTAAAAAAAAACATTGATTTACGTGCACACTCACAAACCTATATACACATTTACCCTTATGTCACTACTTTATATATAAAACATATTTTCTTTAAAAAATGTGACTTACATCCTACGGGACGGAGGGAGTGTTAAATTGTAGGGATTAAAGATTTGTTTATCCCGTAACTTTGCTCTAGTTTGATTTCGACCCTCATGGAATATATACAAGATATATATAATTAAAATGTTTTTTTTAACCCCGTGATTGTTTTTCTTATTTTCTTTTATTTTACTAATATATATAACATATATATACAATCACAATTAATTAATAATTAAGTAAATTATAATTAATCTACACATAACATATATATAGCTACGTAAATCATATACAGCTACGTATCTATGTTATATCTAGCTTTATAATTAATTAATATTTTATAATATAATAAATACTTACACTTAATTTCTAAATAACTATTTAAATATAATAATACTAATTATATAATTACTTAACAAATAACACACATGCGCTCACACATATATATAGATACACATGTACAAATTTATAAAAATCATATATAACAAATTTTTTAATTGATTAAAACAAGAAAATATAATGTAAGAAATATTTTCGATGAGACGTGGAGCAAAACCCAATAATGAAGTATAACAAAATGTGTTGTTGTTTAAACATTGTTCTTTAATTTTTAGCCCGAACTGATCCACAACCAGCCCAAAAAATATTCATCCATTTATTTAATTTTAAAAAAATAATTATTATAATCATAAAATAAATTAAAATTAACCCACGTGGCGTGAGAAAGAAAAAAGGAAATTAAATTGTTATATTTTAATCAACCAAATTTAGGTTGGATTGATTTCCTCATTTTATATTTATGAGAGATATTTATGGTCTCAAATAAATATGACAAATCAAGTATTTATTGTCATATATGAGTGCTGAAATATTCGTGGTTTTACCTTTGGAAGCATTATTCCAAACCAAAGAGCACAATCGAGGAATATTCACTTTGCGGGAAGCAAGGATGAAAATATCGCGAAATATCGCGGATATATCGCAAATTTTGAGTATGCGATATGCATATTGGGGTACAATGTATTTTTTACAAAGTATCGTGGATATATCGCAAAATATCGCTAAATATCGATATCGATATCGATATCGGTTCACTCGTAGTACAAAATTAATTGAAA
>JAPKLY010000244.1:53617-92095 GCA_026898435.1 Prunella vulgaris | reverse complement strand
ATCGATATATCCATCGATATTTCCGTAAATTTAAGGTTGCGATATTATTTGCGATAGCGATATTTTCATCCTTGCCTTCGAGTGACGTACTACCAGTACCAGAAATGCATCTCCTTTGCCCGCGCGAGAGACTTCTATGCCAAATGGAAATAACGCAGTGGTTGAACTACATGTATGGTTGGGGGTGGCCATGGCCCCCTCAAAAAGAAAATCACTAAACATATGCATTTTTTTTTTCTAAAATGAATATATTATAATTGTTGTATTTGGAAAGTATGATGATGAAATTTATGATTAAAATAATAACATTGGCCCAATTTAATTGCTACTCTTTTTCATTGGTTGACCCAAATAAAAATAATTAATGAAAATATGATATACCATATAATTAATTATTATATATATTTAATATATATAATATATGTTTGATTTTTCAAATTTTATTTAGATTTGATTTGCTCTTTAATTCTCTCAGTTGATTTTTTTTATATATTTCTCAAAAAAAAAATCTATTGTTGGTGAAGTTTCTCTCCATCTTAAACAATTTTTACTCAATTTTATCAATAAAAATTAATAGAATAAGAGTATCATCTCTCATATTGTCATATTATGCAACATAAATCATTAAAAATTGTAATGATTTTTTGTCAATTATACATATTTAAAAAATTTGATGCACTTATTGTCTATCACCATCTTTTGAATAATATTTTTATACAATCATATATTTTTTTTGCACTAATTATATTTTATTAAAAATTTATCTTATGATTATTTTTACATGTATTATTGTTTATTAGTTTGTCTTACGATAATCTCGTGTTTGTTCTATTTTTCATTAATTATGAATAATTTTTTATTTATTTTGGCCCTCTCACAAAATTATTCTAGTTCCGCCCCTGGAATAACGGCTCTGTTATTAAAGAAAGCGGCAGACAGACTGGTCTCTGCTAACTACTACGTTTTATATAGACTGGAAGCTAGATAGATACAAAGGTATAGTGCCGCTACCAGAGCCAGAGAAGGCTCTTTAATGCTAGGCGTCCAGACCTACTACCCTCGAGCCTCATCCCCGGCACACTTGCTATATCCACTAACGCTTCATACCACTTTATCCTACCTACTATATACCTAATTAAATAAAGCCATTCTATAACAATTCAAGACAAGCAAGAAAGAAAAAGATAGCGATCGCTTTGGGAGCATCACGGGGAGGAAGATAGTAAGACCTTGTTCCTTTCTACTTTACGTTATTTTCCTCTGGTGATGCTCTCGTGGGTGGGTCGGGTCTAATCGAAGTCAACTGACTCACAACGAATTCACATCGTGCCATACTTTATTAAGTTTATACCGCTCATCATATCACACATTATTATGCACGTACTATCATATCTTTAGTCTGTATTGTCATTTTAAAGACCATATAAGTTTAGTATTTAATCTTGTACAATAATTTCAAATACGTATATTCATATTTTTAGCTCTATACTATCATGTTAAACCTTGTATATATAATTATATTTTTAAACTCATACTAACCAATATTCTTTATCATAAATTATATATAAAAGAAAATAAAGAGATGATGAGAAGGGAAGAAGACGCATTTGATGTCGAAGAGGGATAAACGGAGAGAGCGCGCGCAAAATACACGCTAAAAATTGGGAAGGATAGAGAAGTGGCGCACAAAGAAAAAAGGAAGAACGAGAAATAAAAATAAGAGCATGAAAAAAAATGAGATGAAGGAAATAACAAAAATAAACACAGAAACTAAAAAGGAAAAAAGAATCCAACTGACTTTAAAAAAAAAGCCAGATAAGGTAGAATTGGTAAATATATAGGGACAAACTCTTTTTTAGCTTTTTTTTAAGGTACAAACTCTTTTTTGTCCACAAATTTATAAAAACTCTTTTTTGGCCTTTTTTTAAAAGTAAATGACCAATATACCCTTAATTCTCATTTTTTTTTAAAATGTCTCTTTTCACCCCTAATCTTTTTCCTATTTCGTTTCTTACACCAAATTAAAATAAGTGAGTAATATATCTTTAATTATAGTATTTTTTTGACGGAGTTGGGTCGGATTGATTTTTTACGTTCCTTTAATCTAGAAAAATTTAGAAATAACATGATTACGAATAATATTATCTTTATTAAATTTTAAGGATTAAATAAATAATCTTGAAAGGTCAAAAACTGGTCGGAGTCCGATCAATTTTTTTAGAAATAGCATATTTAGTAGTTTTTTTTTTTGTGACGGAGTTTAATCGGAACCACTTCTTAGATTATTTTTACCTAAAAAGTACTATGCATATGTAAAAATTTAGATTGGCGTTATTTTTTTAAGTTTTACTAGTAACTAGTATTTTGAAAAGTCGGATATTTATCTAAATTTATTAAAAATATCACTTGCAATAGT
The DNA here is from genome assembly GCA_026898435.1 of Prunella vulgaris. Taxonomy (NCBI): domain Eukaryota; kingdom Viridiplantae; phylum Streptophyta; class Magnoliopsida; order Lamiales; family Lamiaceae; genus Prunella; species Prunella vulgaris. The sequence goes on along the minus strand of JAPKLY010000244.1, from coordinate 89,679 downwards.
ATTTTTTTGACGGAGTTGGGTCGGAATGATTTTTAACGTTCCTTTAATTTAGAAAAATTTTAAAAGATACATGTTTACGACTAATATTATCTTTATTAATTCCTAAGGATTAAATAAGTAATCTTGAAAGGTCGGAAACTGGTCGGAGTCCGATCAATTTTTTTAGAAATAGCATATTTAGTAATTTTTTTGTGACGGAGTTTGATCGGAACTGCTTCTTAGATTATTTTTACTTAAAAAACACTATGCATATTTAAAATTTTGATTGACGTTATCTTTTTAATTTTTACTAGTAAAATAGCTATTATTTTGAAAAGTCGGATATTTATTTAAATTTATTAAAAATATCACTTACAATAGTATTTTTTTAACGGAGTTGGGTCGGAATGATTTTTTACGTTCCTTTAATCTAGAAAAAATTTAAAAGATACATGTTTACGACTAATATTATCTTTATTAATTTTTAAAGTATTAAGTAAGTAATCTTGAAAGGTCAGAAACTGGTCGGAGTCCGGTCAATTTTTTTAGAAATAGCATATTTAGTAATTTTTTTTGTGATGGAGTTTGATCGAAACTACTTTTTAGGTTATTTTTACCTAAAAAACAATATGCATATGTAAAATTTTGATTGAAGTTATCTTTTTAATTTTTACTAGTAAAATAACTAGTATTTTGAAAAGTCGGATATTTATCTAAATTTATTACAAATATCACTTGCAATAGTATTTTTTTGACGGAGTTGGGTCGGAATGATTTTTTACGTTGATACATGTTTACGACTAATATTATCTTTATTACTTTTTAAGGATTAAATAAGTAATCTTGAAAGGTCGGAAACTGGTCGGAGTCCGGTCAAATTTTTTCGAAATAGCATATTTAGTAATTTTTTTGTGACGGAGTTTGATCGAAACTACTTTTTAGGTTATTTTTACCTAAAAAACAATATGTATATGTAAAATTTTGATTTAAGTTATCTTTTTAATTTTTACTAGTAAAATAACTAGTATTTTGAAAAGTCGGATATTTATCTAAATTTATTAAAAACATCACTTGCAATAATATTTTTTGACGGAGTTTGATCGGATTGATTTTTTACGTTCCTTTAATCTAGAAAAATAATATAAGAAGTAGTTCCGATCAAACTCCGTCACAAAAAAATTACTAAATATGTTATTTTTAAAAAATTTGACCGGACTCCGACCAGGTCCCGACCTTTCAAGATTACTTATTTAATCCTTAAAAATTAAAAAAGATAACGTTAGTAGTAATCATGTATCTTTTAAATTTTTTCTACACTAAAGGAACGTAAAAAATCATTCCGACCCAACTCCGTCAAAAAAACACTAGTGCAAATGATATTTTTAATGAATTTGGAGAAATATCCGACTTTTCAAAATAATAGTTATTTTACTAGTAAAAATAAAAAAGATAATGTTAATTAAAATTCTACATGTGCATAGTGTTTTTTAGGTAAAAATAATCTAAAAAGTAGTTCCGACCTAACTTCGTCACAAAAAAATTACTAAATATGTTATTTCTACAAAAATTGACCGGACTCCGACCAGTTTCTGACCTTTCAAGATTACTTATTTAATCCTTAATAATTAATAAAGATAAGTTAGTCGTAATCATGTCATTTTTAGAAATGTTTCTAGATGAAAGGAACGTAAAAATCAATCCGACCCAACTACGTCAAAAAATGCTGTTGCAAGTGCTATTTTTAATAAATTTAGATAAATATCCGACTTTTCAAAATACTAGTTATTTTACTAGTAAAAATTAAAGAGATAAAGTCAATAATTTTTTTTACATATGCATAGTATTTTAGGTAAAAATAATTTAAGAAGTAGTTCCGATCAAACTCCATCACAAAAAAAATTACTAAATATGCTATTTCTGAAAAAATTGACCGGACTCCGACCAGTTTCTGACCATTCAAGATTACTTATTTAATCCTTAAAAATTAATAAAGATAACGTTAGTCGTAAACATGTATCTTTTAAATTTTTTCTAGATTAGAGGAAAGTAAAAAATCATTCCGACCCAATGATTAGGGTCATAATTGTATGTTTTAGCACTCATTTCTATATGCTTTTAGTGATATTATGTTCATATTTCACCCTATTATGTGATACTTTGTGTATTTAACCCTTTTTGGCTAGAAAGTTGTAATTGTGGGTGAAAACGAGCAAAATAAGGAAGAAACGAGCAAGATCTAGAAAAGTCCAAATTCTGGAGTTGAGAAAAATGGAGAAATTGCTATCCTATGTTAAAGAGCTTGAAGATAGGGTCGCAACGAAAGAAGAATCGAGTCAATCGGAGTTCTAGAGCTCAAGATATGACAAAAATAAGGAAGTCACGCATCGACCGAGACTAAGGCCTCGGGCGACACGGACTCCTTCCTCGGAAGACAAGCATCGCGCGACCTCATTACCTGGAACGACAGCCATTTGTCGAGTGAGCATTTCGACCAAGCCTGGTCGACAGTTGCTCAGCTCTTGGACGACAAGAGGGCCATTTGTCGAGCAGGCTGTCGCCCAAGTGGTCGAACAGGCCTACTGCTCTTGGGCGACAACAGCTCAGGAAACTCGTATTTTCAGGGCTATTTTTGTATTTTTGTGCGTTTTAATGAAGGGCATCTTAGTCAATGATCCAAGGGCTCTATATATATTTCCATCTCAGATTTTCTAAAAAACTTTTATCATTTTCTTAGATTCATATTCTCTCACTAGATTAGGAGAAGTTAGAGGTAGTTTCCAAGTGGGTGTTCTTAGATTTCCATTTACGATTTCAATGATTACTTGTGATCTACCATTTGGATCGACGATCAGTTTTTTCCTGCATTCTTAGCATAGCTCAAGCTACATTTCTACCGATTGATTTTCAATTTCTATTGTCGGATCATTTTCTAGCTTCTAAAGGTAATCTTGTATCTTTTCAATTCCAATTGTAATAGGTAAATTCTTGAATACTTTGTATAATTCCTGCATAATGATCATTGCTATTGCTTCAATTTCTTTTATGATTACCAAATTAGCCATGTGCTAATCTCTTTGTGTGTTGGTGTATGACTACTATGGAGTAGTATGGTGATTATGTTGATCTTTTGATTGCTATGAATTGTTGTATGATCAATTCTCTACATTGATGGATTGTATGAATACCTTGCATGTGTAGTTGATCATAAGGGCCATTAGGAGATAGTCTCAATGAGAATTGGCCTATTTTCCTAAATCTTCTTGTACTAGGCCAAATGCATGCCAAGTGTTTGATTAAATTCCTAAGATAGTGAGAGCTATACTTAGTGAATAGGAAGAACAATTAGAGGCTTTAATGTGTTATTAGGGAGACCTCTTGCATGTTAGAGTGGCTTACCAATTGATTGTACACAATTCCATGGCATGAGAAAGTGATACCTCACCATATGAAACATAGGATAGTACACTAGCACATATCTCTCACACTCCCTCACTTTGCAACCCAAGGTGATAGGTAGTTTACAAGTTTGACGCACTAGTAGACATAGATATCAAATCCCCTTTATTTGCTTTGTGTTTTTGAATCAAGAACAATAGTATTACCTTACAAATCCCCGTCTCCTTTGGGTTCGATATAAAATAAACTTGGTTAAGCTTGCCATTGCAATAACGATCGTGTACACTTGCACGTAGACACCTTTTGGCTAAACACCCAACTCTGTCAAAAATATACTATTGCAAGTGCTATTTTTAATAAATTTAGATAAATATCCGACTTTTCAAAATACTAGTTATTTTACTAGTAAAAATTAAAAAGATGACATCAATCAAACATTTTACATATGCATAGTATTTTTTAGGTAAAAATAATCTAAGAAGTAGTTCCGATCAAACTCCGTCACAAAATTTTTTACTAAATATGCTATTTTTAAAAAACTTGACTGGACTCGACCAGTTTCCGTCCTTTCAAGATTACTTATTTAATCCTTAAAAATTAATAAAGATAACGTTAGTCGTAAACATGTATCTTTTAATTTTTTTCTTGATTAAAGGAACGTAAAAAATCATTTCGACCCAACTCCGTCAAAAAAATACTATTGCAAGTGTTATTTTTAATAAATTTAGATAAATATCCGACTTTTCAAAATACTAGTTATTTTACTAGTAAAAATTAAAAAGATAACGTCAATCAAAATTTTTACATATGCATAGTATTTTTTAGGTAAAACTAATCTAAGAAGTAGTTCCGATCAAACTCCGTCACAAAAAAATTACTAAATATGCTATTTTTAAAAAAATTGACCGGACTCCGATCAGTTTCCGACCTTTTAAGATTACTTATTTAATCCTTAAAAATTTAAAAAATAACGTTAGTCGTAATCATGTATCTTTTAAATTTTTTCTACACTAAAGGAATGTAAAAAATCATTCCGACCCAACTCCGTCAAAAAAATACTAGTGCAAACGATATTTTTAATGAATTTGGAGAAATATCCGACTTTTTAAAATATTAGTTATTTTACTAGTAAAAATTAAAAAGATAATGTCTATTGAAATTCTACATATGCATAGTGTTTTATAGGTAAAAATAATCTAAAAATTAGTTCGATCTAACTCCGTCACAAAAAAAAATACTAAATATGTTGTTTCTAAAAAAATTGATCGGACTCCGACCAGTTTCCGACCTTTCAAGAATACTTATTTAATCCTTAATAATTAATAAAGATAAATATATTATATTGTAATCATGTTATTTTTAAATTTTTCTAGGTTAAAGGAATGTAAAAAATCAATTCGACACAACTCCGTCAAAAAAATACGATAATTAAAGGTATATTAGTCACTTATTTTAATTTAGTGTAAGAAATGAAATAGGAAAAAGATTAGGGGTGAAAAGAGAAATTTAAAAAAAAATCAGAATTAAGGGTATATTGGTCACTTATTACTAAAAAAGGCCAAAAAAGAGCTTTTATAAATTTATGGACAAAAAAGAGTTTGTACCATAAAAAAAGACTAAAATTTATAGTTTTCTTTTATATATATATATATATATATAACCGACTAAAAATACAAATTTCTTGATTCAATTAATTTTAGTTCTAAAAGGATAAAACATATTATAAATCAATTTTATCATAAAACGTGATTGCATTTTACATGTGTTTTAGTGAAGTATTAATTTGATTGTAATAATGGATTTGGTAGTTGAAGCTGATTTTTTATAAAAATAATTTAAAAAGGGGGAAACCACATTCAGGTCTAAAACAAATGTAAAAAATAAATGTAAGTCACATAACTTTTAGCTAATACATCTAGGTTTAAATTAGTAAAAGTAATACTCCCTCCGTCCCGTAGGAATTTGCACCCTACGGGACGGCACATTTTTTAAGAAAAAATAATTTTATATATAAAGTAGTGGTATATGGGTAAATATGTGTAAAGGTTTGTGAGTGTGCACGTAAATCAATGCTTCCTTTTTTAGTAGTGTGCAAATTTGTGTGGGACGTCCAAATAAGGAAAGTGTGCAAATTCCTGCGGGACAGAGGGAGTAGTCTGCAAATGATCTGTCATGCTACAGTATCATAGACTGACGCGCTATAGTGACCTAATCTGGCGCGCTATAGTACAAAATTTAAATTTATACGCTACAGTATGGTATAATCAAGAATATTATAGTATAATCGATTATTAATAGTATAACACTGTAGTATATCTAAATAATCACACTAATCTATGGTATAAAGCATCAATCCATAAAAAGCAGGGTATTACCAATACATATTTAATAAAAAAAATTAATAATTCCTTTGTTAATATCCCTCAACCATATCCTCAAGAAGCTTAATTTTCTTAATGAATATTTCTACACACAGAGAGCAAAAAAAAAAAAAAAAAACAATTAATGAGGGGAAAATAATTAATGAAAATTTAACAATTCCCAACACATTTGTTTAAATTATGGAAGGCAGAGTTTGATATATTTGATTATAATGATGTGTTATAGGTCCACCATCTAAATCAAAAAATCGAACACTAATATCTAATGTACAATAAAATGAATAATCAAGTTGCCCCTGTTTTCGAGCTCAAGCCAACAACCCGGAATCGAAGCAAGTTTAGTGTGTTTTGTTCAAAATCGAAGCCTCTTTCTTCGCTGGAATTAATGGAGAGCATCACCACCGGAAAACAAAAGATACAACAAATCAAAACCAAAACGAACCCAACCCTTGAAATTAGACATTAGACAAGAGAATTCCCAACAAAGAATGAACAAATACATACCCAACAAGAGAATATTGGCAGTAGCAGGTCGAGATTAATTTCGGCGGTGCGATTTCAGCTCGGAAATCAAAATAAAAAAACTCTGAAATTGGCGCCGACGAACCACCACCACGAACGCCGCTGCTCATGCCCCTAGAAGCTGTTTTGCGGGCTTTGAAGGTGCACTTGCAGTTTGTAGTGTTGTTGTGGAATTTTTGGCGAAAAAGTGACCCACCATTTCCAGGGGAGAGTGCTTCGAATCAGACAGAGACCAGTTTCAATTGATTTCCGGCGAAGTCACTAGTGGAACAATGGTGAGTCTCTTGACGGTGAAGACGACAAGCCCCCCATTCTCCCATCAAAGTTGTCGCCCCCAAAATTCACCTCACCAGTGTTGGGATAAACACACGAATAATCAAGCAATAGAGTATTCGTCTACGCAGCGGAATGATCAATTATCCCTCTCTTGTGTGAATCTAGTAGAAAACGATACTAAGAATATAATGCACGATAAAGCAAGCAATCACCAAGCACAACACAAACGATTTTAACGTGGAAAACATCCTCAACGTGAGAAGTAAAAACCACGGGACCGAAGTCCACCCAAAAATTCACTATGAGCAAAAATTCAAGGTTACAATCTGCCCACAACAGATATTCAACTACAAGTATATCAAGACAATCAATACTTGATAACTATAATGAGATTAAAAGGACCTCACCAACAACACCAACTGGAGGCTACTGTTCATAACTCTCGGAACCTCCAAACCTGATCTCCACTGTCCAGAATCAATCCCAATGAGTCCTGAACGTTCTGTCCAAATTACAGCTCGATCCAACGGTTGGTTTGTGAGAAACGACCCTCTTGCCTCAACTGCGCAGAAGTAAATCGCCCAAAAACAGAACTTCTGTTCTTGGCCTATTCCCGTCAACACAGAGCTCCTAATACGATCTCCACCGTTAAGAATGTAATTCCACAAGTTCCAAACGTGTTAACAAAATTTCAGCTCGATCCAACGGTTGAAACTCCGGATATTGCTTCTGCAAAATTTCTTCCCTTTTGGATTTTCTCAAAACGTGAATGGTACACGCGGTACACACTTTTTCTCTCTTTTTCTTGTCTTACCTCAATGTCTTTTAGGGCAAGATATATCACCAAGTGTTGGGCCTACTTGGACTTTTCAATATTATTGACTATTGGGCTCCTCCACATATTTGGAAACCCAGCCCAACAAATCTCCCCCTTTCCGATTATGTGGAGAGACTAGTCATTCCGGCTATCACACGACACACCTCGAGCTTCTCCCTAGGCAATGCTTTGGTCATCATATTAGCTAGGGGTGGGAATAGGCCAGGCTACCCGACAGGGGCCTACGGCCTGGCCTACTAAAAGCCTATCTAGGCTCGGCCTACTTAACAAATAAGTTAGGCTCAGGCCTTTTTAAAAGTCTATTTAGTTAAATAGGTCAGGCCTAGGCTTTCTAGGAAGCATTTTATACCTAATAGGCCGGCCTATTTAACATTATATAATATTATTTATATATATATATATATATATATATTTTTAAATATAACTTCTTATTTTTATTTATTAAATAATAATATATTCAATTATAATGTCAATAATTTTCTTAATTTTTAAAAATAAATACACATAATTTATTTTAAATTGTTGTTATTTGTGATTTGGTAAAATACTTAGTATTATTATTGGTGTTATTGAGACATTTGATAATTTTATAGATGTGATTTTAAATTTTTTGTAATAAATAAAATTATTTTTATAAAATAATTATTAAGTAGGCCTAAAAAGGCTTTCAGGCCTGGCCTGTTTACTAAAAAGGCCCAGGCCGAGCCTACCAAAAAAGCCTACGACAGATAATAGGTCAAGCTTGGGCCTACAACTTATAAATCAGGCCTAGGCTCTTTCACAAGAGGCCTGGCCTGGCCTGGCCTATTCCCACCCTTAATATTAGCACCATTGTCATTCGTGTGAATCTTTTCAAGCTCAAGCAACTTATCATTGATGGCATCTCTCATCCAATGATATCTCACATGAATATGCTTTGATCTTGAATGAAACGCTGCATTCTTACTAAGATGGATAGCACTTTGACTATCACAAAATACTATGTACCTCTCTTGCTTCAGCCCAAGCTCCTCCATAAGTCTTTTGAACCATAACACCTCTTTGCATGCTTCCGTTGCAGCGATGTACTCTGATTCTGTTGTGGAGAGTGCAACACACTTTTGCAATCTTGATTGCCATGACACAGCGCCACTTGCGAATGTCACTAGGTAGGCAGAAATGGACTTTCTGGTGTCCACATCTGATCCCATATCTGAGTCGGTGTAGCCAACTAACTCGGGCTTCCCACCTCCAAAGGTGAGTCTCAAACCAGATGTACCTCGTAGATATCTCATTATCCACTTCACAGCATTCCAATGCTCCTTTCCCGGATTAGACAAATAATGGCTAACAACTCCAACTGCATGAGCTATGTCTGACCTCGTACACACCATTGCGTACATCAAGCTTCCCACGGCTGAAGCATATGGGACTCTTCTCATTTCTTCTTTCTCTTCATCTGTCGAAGGACTATGATGAGCACCAAGCTTAAAGTGAGTGGCAAGAGGAGAACTAACCACTTTAGCTTTGCTCATATTAAATCTATCAAGCACCTTTTCAATGTATTTCTCCTGTGACAAGTATAGCTTCTTGTTTGCTCTGTCTCGGGTGATGCTAATACCAATAATTTTCTTGACTGGCCCCAAATCCTTCATGGCAAAGGATTTGCTCAACTGTTTCTTCAACCTGTCAATTCTCAAAACATTCTTGCCAACAATCAATATATCATCAACATAGAGCAACAATATGATAAAATCATCATCTGAGAACTTCTGTACAAACACACAATGATCAGAAATGGTTTTCTGGTAGCCTTGCTCCCCCATAACTGACTCAAATTTCTCATACCACAATCTAGGTGCTTGCTTCAAACCGTAGAGACTTTTCTTCAGCTTGCACACATGGTCTTCTTTACCCTTCACCTTGAAACCTTCAGGTAGCACCATGTACATCTCTTTATCAAGCTCCCCATGAAGAAAAGCGGTTTTGACATCCATCTGCTCAATCTCCCAGTCAAGGCTAGTTGCCAAACCAAGCACAAAACGAATGGAAGACATCTTAACAACCGGAGAGAAAATTTCTTCAAAATCAACTCCCGCTTTCTGACTGAAGCCTTTAACAACCAATCTAGCTTTGAATCGTGGCTTTGACGTGTGCTCATCTTGCTTTATCATGTACACCCACTTATTCTTCAAAGCATGTTTTCCCTTTGGTAGTTTCACCATATCAAATGTGTCATTTTCATGCAAGGACTTCATCTCATCTTGCATTGCTTCCAACCATTCGTTCTTGTGTACTCCTTGAATTGCTTCTCCATAGCATTCAGGCTCTCCCTCATCAGTCAAGAGCACATACTGATCAGGAGGATACATCCTAGAAGGTACATGAGCTCTGCTGGTTCTTCTAGGTGGCTCTTCAATCTCATGTTCTGGAACATTAGGTGGTTGTGGCTGATCGGTATCCTCTTCATTATCGAAATCAGGATGATCCTGATTCTCCCTTGCAGCTTCTACTTGACCTTGACCATGAGGAACAATTTCCACGTCAATCAAGTCATCACTGGGTGTAGAAACTGATTTGTCCACTATCTCGATATCTCTAATGGTTTGATCCTCAACAAACACAGCATCTCGACTTCTGACAAGCTTCTTCTGCACGGGATCATAAAATCTGTAACCGAACTCATATTGGCCATAACCAAGAAACACACACTGTCGAGTCTTCACGTCCAGCTTAGACGTTTCATCTTTGGGAATGTGCACAAATGCTTTACATCCAAAGACCCGCAAATGATTATAGGAAATATCCTTTCCCGACCAAACTCTGTCTGGAACATCGAAGTCTAAAGGAACCAAGGGTGTAAATGGCGCTTGGCGGTCGGCGGGCGGTCGACCACCTTCAAGCGCCAAGACCGCCTAGGCGGCGCCAAGGTTTTAATATATTTTTAATTATTTTTAATAAAATTCTACTAATATTAATTTTTTTCTAATAAAAATGTACATTTCACAATAAATTATAAACTTAAAACATAATTAATAGTTTAATACCCAAATGCATTTTTCACAAAATACAACAAGTCCATAAAATACTAAAAACCATCACAAAATGACATTGTTCATCTTCTAAACAAAACACAAAAATAATTAGATATTAATTACTTATTAGTTATTAGATATTACATTATTACTATATTAGTATTACTTTAATTATTAATTTATTAATTGTTTAAATTTAAAAATTAAAACTTACTAAACAGTACATAAGTAACATAACATAACAAAAAAAACAAAAAATAAAATAAAAATCCACCGTAACCCGCCAAAATCCGTCGTAACCTGCCAAATCCACCATTTGCTCGGCGCCGCCGAGGCAGCCTAGGCACCGCCGAGGCAGCCTAGGCGCCGCCAAGGCCGCCTAGGCGCCGCCAAGAGCCCTGACCGCCTTTTTTCACCGCCGAGGCCTAGGCGTCGGCGGCCGGGTGCCGCCAAGCGCCTAGGCGGCCGCCATTTGCATCAATGAAAGGAACACATGGAGTAAGATTTAAAACATGTACAACAGTGCTTAGAGCCTCACCCCAAAATGATGTAGACAATCCTGCTTCTGATAGCAGACATCTTACTCTCTCGACCAATGTTCGGTTCATCCTTTCGGCAAGTCCATTCAACTGAGGAGTCTTTGGAGGAGTCTTTTGATGTCGGATACCTTGCTGCTTGCAATACTCATCAAAAGGACCAATGTATTCCCCTCCATTATCCGATTTGATGCATTTCAACTTCTTCCCAGTTTGCCTCTCAACTAAGGCATGAAACTGCTTGAATACATCGAGCACTTGATCTTTCGTCTTCAATGTGTAGATCCACATCTTTCTTGAGTGGTCATCTATAAAAGTCACAAAATATAAAGCACCACCAAGAGTTCTTGTTTGCATAGGACCACAAACATCAGAATAAATTAAATCGAGTATACCTGATGCTCTGGAAGGAGTCGAGGTCTTGAAAGCAACTCGGGTTTGCTTTCCTGCCAAACAAGGAGAGCACTTCTTCAGAGATTCATTCTTCAAGTCTGGAATGAGATTTCCCTTCTCTAAAATCTTCAATCCATTCTCACTGATGTGGCTGAGTCTGCTGTGCCACAACTCGATTACCCTTTCGTTTTCAATTGCATTAATTGAGCGATCAAGTAACTTTGCTTGCATTAAATACAACGAAGAATGTTTTTGGCCTCTAGCGACAACCAAATAACCTCTTGTGAGCTTCCACTGACCATCAGAGAACAAACTGCAGAAACCTTTATCATCAAGTTTCCCAACAGATATCAAGTTTAATCGAAGATCAGACACATGCTTCACATTTTTCAAGACTAGTGTACCACCATTGCTAGTCTGCAAACATACATCTCCAACACCAATGGCTTTAGCTAAGCCATCATCACCCATCCTAACATTTCCAAAGTCACCTGACATCTAGGATGTGAACATGTCTCTACGTGATGTAGCATGTATGGATGCACCACTGTCGACCACCCAACTACTCTCATGGTATGCAAGATTAACAGCTTCATAGTCATGAAAGATAAGAAAGTCACTTGTTGCAGCAGACACTCGATCATCATCTTTTGCTTCTTCATTCTTCTTTTCTTTTCCTTTATCTTTCTTGTCATCTTGCTTGGGTTTTCTGCAATGCTTCGCTATGTGTCCTGGAGTGTGACTATTCCAACACTCAACCTTGCTATATCTGTTGGATTTGCTCCTGCCTTTTTGTTTGCCTTTTGGACCTCTACTTTTACTTCTCCTCCTCTTCTCTGTGACCAAAACCTCCGATTGCTGAAAAGAACCCTGCGATTTTCTTCTCATTTCCTCATTCAAGATGTTGTCCTTAACCAATTCCATGGTAATGGTACCGTCGGGGGCTGAATTAGACAAAGATGTCCTGAATGTCTCCCATGAATCCGACAATGTACCGAGAAGCCACAAACCCTGTACTTCATCTTCAAACTTGATGTTCATTCCCGATAATTGATTAATGATGCCTTGAAATGAATTCAAGTGATCAGTCATAGGAGTACCATCTTTGAAGTTCATATTCATCAACTTCTTGATTAGAAACAACTTATTGTTCCCAGTTTTTCTAGCATACAATTGCTCCAGCTTTTCCCACAGTGAACGTGCATTTGTTTCTCCACTAACATGATTCAACACATTATCATCAACCACTACCTGATATAACCACACACTTGACGATGCAATATATTCCATTGAGCATATGTTTTATCATCAGGCTTGTTGGCTTCAAATACAGGTAGATAGTAATCTTTCACGTACAGAAGATCCTCCATCTTTCCTTTCCACACATGATAATTTGAACCATTGAGATTCACCAATCTACTAGTATTGGTCTCCATATTCACCACAAGGCACAGAGCAAAGATCGTGCTTTGATACTACTTTGTTGGGATAAACACACGAATAATCAAGCAACAGAGTATTCTTCTACGCAGCGGAATGATCAATTATCCCTCTCTTGTGTGAATCTAGTAGGAAACAATACTAAGAATATAATGCACGATAAAGCAAGCAATCACCAAGCACAACACAAACGATTTTAATGTGGAAAACCTCCTCAACGTGAGGAGTAAAAACCACGGGACCGAAGTCCACCCAAAAGTTCACTATGAGCAAAAATCCAAGGTTACAATCTGCCCACAACAGATATTCAACTACAAGTGTATCAAGACAATCAATACTTGATAACTACAATGAGATTAAAAGGACCTCACCAACAACACCAACTGGAGGCTACTGTTCATAACTCTCGGAACTTCCAAACCTGATCTCCACCGTCAATAATCAACCACAATGAGTCCTGAACGTGCTGTACAAATTACAGCTCGATCCAACGGTTGGTATGTGAGAAACGACCCTCTTACCTCAGCTGCGCAGAAGTGAATCGCCCAAAAACAGAAATTCTGTTCGCGGCCTATTCCCGTCAATACAGATCTCCAAATACGATATCCACCGTTCAGAATGTAATTCCACAAGTTCTGAACGTGCTGAAAAAATTTTAGCTCGATCCAACAGTTGAAACTCCGGATATTGCTTCTGCAAAATTTATGCCCTTTTGGATTTTCTCAAAACGTGAATGGTACATGCGGTACACACTTTTTCTCTCTTTTTCTTGTCTTACCTCAATGTATTCTAGGGCAAGATATATCACCAAGTGTTGGGCCTACTTGGGCTTTTCAACATTATTGACTATTGGGCTCCTCCACATATTTGGAAACCCAGCCCAACAACTAGTCATCCACCTCCATCAATTTGGGTACCTATTTAAGAATGAGATGAGCAAATTCCCTCAATTTATTTGATAATAGGATTCCGACATAACCTTCATTTTCATCGGAGAAAAAAAGAGAGAGAGAGAGAGGGGAGAAAGCGAGATGCAGAGTGTTAAACAATAGCATGTATAGCACATGCGTGTGATTGCTTATTTTTTTGTTTCTTGAATGTATTGCTTAATTGTTATATATTTGTTAGGAGATTACAGATTTGTTAGGAGGTTAAATAGGTTGTTAGTTAGCTTACAACTGAAGCTGCTCTCATTCGTGTATATATAAGTCAATCAACACATTTGTAAATTTTGAGTTTTCATAATGAATAAAAAAATCAAAGTTTAAATTTGTAGTGTGTGTAAATTTCAACATGGTATCCTAAGAGTCAGTTTCTCAGTGATTCTTGTGTTGATTTTTTTTTCATTTTCCTTTCTTCGAATCTTCATACGCAGCCTTCATAACTTCATATAGCTATCTTCAAATCTTCTTCATCTAACTGCCTCATCTCTTCAAATATTCATACAGAGCCCTTCACATCTTCAACCTCCTTCGTATCTTCAAACTCAAACTTCTTAAATGGATTCTTCAAACTCATCACACAAACGTCCTACTGCATTCATTACTCTCTCTATTCGACTTGATCGAACAAACTACTCCTACTGGAGATCTCAGGTTCTTGCAACAGTTAAGGGACATGGTTTTGATCCAATTCTTCTTGCCTCTTCTCCTCCCGATCTGGCAGATTCCAACTCTGAAGAATTCCTTCTTTGGCATCGCCGTGATCAGTTTTTGTTGAGCTGGTTGTTAAGTTCTATTTCAGAATCAATGCTTGGTTATGTCACTCGGTGTGTTCACTCGTTCCAGCTATGGACTACATTGGAATCTTTGTTCAGGTCTCAATCCAAAGCCAAAGTTATGAATCTGAAATTTCAACTTCAAACATTGAAGAAGGGTGGTTCTTCAATCGATGAATACATACTAAAAATGAGATCAATTGCAGACGAACTTCATGCTGCAGGTCACTCACTGTCTGATGATGATCTCATTATGTATTTACTTGGTGGATTAGGTCCTAAATTTGATGCAGTTGTAGTGAATCTAACTACACGTGGTGATATGCGCTCTCTGTCTGAGGTACAATCAGTTCTACATATTCATGAAATGAGGATTTTACAATTCTCCTCTACGCAATCAGTTTCTATTCCAAATGCAACTGCAAATTACTCTGCCATGGACACTAAATCTCAAAATCCTGGTAACAAATTCAAAGGAAAGGGGAAGTATCCTACTAAGCAGAGAGTATTTTGTCAACTCTGTGGTAAGGCTAATCATGTATCTGCCAAGTGCTTCAAAAGATTTTATCATAACTTTCATGGATTGGAAAGTTATTCTCCTGGTTCTGCAAGTGGTTCTAATCCTCATACTAGTTCTACAAGTGGTCACAACTCTTCTCCATTGCAAGTTAACCTGGCTCATAACTCTGGCCTGCTTTCTTCTCCTCTAACTAATGGTAATCCTGTCTCTCCAGAATCTCACAACACTCAGGTTTTCTCTGGAAATGAATGGTGCATGGATAGTGGAGCCACTCATCATGTCATTGCTCAATTGGGAAATCTTAACGTTCACACTCCTTATAAAGGTACATCTCTTCTTACTGTTGGTAATGGTGCATCTATTGACATTGAGAATGTTGGCTCTACCTCATTTCCTAGTTTGCATGCCAATAGATCTGTCTTATTGGACAAGGTGTTGCATGTACCTGACATCTCTAGAAACTTATTGAGTATATCACAATTTCTTAAGGATAATAGTGCATATATTGAATTTCACTCTTCATTCTGTGTTGTAAAGGATCTGACAACACACAAGGACTGCTTAAGGACGGCCCGTACCAGATTGATTTCAGCTCTTTGCATTCAAAATTTCCTACTTGTAATAATGCATCTGTTAGTTAAAATAAAGCCTCACTTTGGCATAATAGGTTGGGTCATCCTTGTACTCAATCTTTATCTGTTGTATTTCAGCTTCTAAACTTTCCTAGAGTTACTTCTGTCAATTTTTGCTCATCCTGCAAACTTGGCAAAATGCATCAAATGCACTTTTCCTCTGTAAAGCATCATTCTAATGCACCTTTTGATGTATTACATATGGATATTTGGGGTCCATCTTCTGTTGTTTCTGTAAATGGTTACAGATATTATCTTGTCATTGTTGATGAATTTACAAAGTACTCTTGGATTTATCCTGTTGTTGCAAAATCTGATGTTGCTATGTTGGTAAGAAATCATTTTGCTCTAGTAGAAAGACAGTTTGGCTGCAAGATTAAAGTTGTTCACAGTGACATGGGAAAGGAGTTTATTGCTCTTCACTCATGGTTTCAGAATCTAGGTGTGGTTGTGAGACATTCTTGTGCCCATACTCATCAGCAGAATGGCCTTGTAGAGAGGAAACACCAACACATTACTAAAGTTGGCCTATCTCTTTTTGCACACAGCAATATTCCCTTTCAGTTTTGGTGGGAGGCTTTTCACACAGCTATTGTCCTTATTAATGCTCTTCCATCTCCTACTCTAAATCATAACTCTCCATATAAATTGCTATTCAATACTACACCTGATTATGAGTTCTTCAAGACATTTGGTTGTGCTGCATTTCCTTTCCTCAAGCCCTATAAAACAACAAAACTTCAGTATAGATCCTCCCAATATGTTTTTCTTGGTTACAGTCCATTACACAAAGGATACAAATGTGTCCATCCCAGTGGAAGATTCTACATCTCCATAACTGTTGATTTTGATGAATCAACTTTTCCCTACTCTTCTCTTTTTCCATCTAATTCAAATTCAGATTCTCCTGGTCCCTCTCATTCATCACCTCACTCTATCACAGTAATACCTTCTTCACTTGCTCCATCCTTTATTCCTACTTCCAGAATACAACCTCTCACATCTTCCTCACAGTCTCAATCTCCTACTCCAAGTATACAACCTGCCTCACCAATAGACTCTAATAATCCTACCAGTCCTTCATCTACTATTGTTGCTCCCATCATTCCACCTACTGCTCCTTCTTCATCCAACTCTCATCAAATGATAACTAGATCAAAGGTTGGCACATTCAAGCCTAAAGTCTATATGACATCAGTTGATCAAGAACCAGATTCTGTCTCTCAGGCACTCTCGCATCCAAAATGGAAATCTGCTATGGATGATGAGTACTCAGCACTTATAAAAAATAACACTTGGGAACTTGTTCCAAGGACTAATAATATGAATCCCATCACTACTAAATGGATATTTAGAGTTAAATACAAGGTTGATGGGAGTATTGAACGTTTTAAAGCAAGACTTGTTGCTAGAGGATTTCAACAAACTACTGGGGTTGATTTTTTTCAGACTTTCAGTCCAGTGGTTAAACCTATAACCCTCCGGTTGATGCTCAGTATTGCAGTCACTAAACACTGGAGAATTCAACAGTTAGACATTAATAATGCTTTTCTAAATGGTCATCTCAAGGAGACTGTTTATATCTACCAGCCAGAAGGATTTCAAGATTCATCCCGACCTTCTCATGTGTGTAAGCTCAACAAGGCATTGTACGGCTTGAAACAAGCCCCCAAGGCTTGGTATGACACCCTATATCAGTTTCTACAGTCTATTGGTTTCACTCATTCATCCTCAGATCACTGTCTCTTCTACAAGCATTCAGGTGACAATATGATGTTACTACTTGTCTATGTTGATGACATTTTAATCACTGGGGATTGTTCAGAGGAAGTTCAATTAGTTATTGATCAATTGAATGATACCTTCTCACTCAAACTGCTTGGGGAAATGTCTTACTTTCTTGGTATTGAAGCTCACCATTCTTCAAACCGGATCACACTTACTCAGTCAAAATATGCCAAGGAAATTCTTCAACGAGCTCATCTTTCCAATTGCAAGCCTTGCCCAACTCCATCTTGTGTTAGACTAAAACTGTCCACTTCTGATAGTCCACCTCTTGAAAATCCATCTTCTTATCGAAGCATTGTTGGTGCTTTGCAGTACCTAACGATAACCAGACCTGACCTTGCTTTCTTTGTCAATAAACTAAGCCAATTTCTTCATGCTCCAACACAAAATCACTGGAAAGCTTGCAAAAGGGTGTTGCGTTACTTGAAAGGTATACTATACTTTGGTTTAAACTTTACACCTGTTAATTCTTTTTGTTTGCAAGGCTTCGCAGATGCAGATTTTGCTTCCTCCATTGATGATCGAAGGAGTACTTAGGGAATTAAACTTTACCCAAAGATTTTGCAGATCTTGATGGATAAAATACATGAAATTCTCTCCCAGATCAAAACCCTAGTCGATCAAATCTAGGTATGGGGGCTTGAGAGAATTAGGAAAAAAATGAACAAAGATCCCCAAATTAAAACATCCAAAAGTCTAAATTCTTTTGAGCGCATACTCACAGTACGGAAAGGAAGAGTGATGTCTTCAAGAAATTCGTATGAGTCAACGAGTTTCGAGCGCAATATTAAGTGTCATTGTGGTTTCGTTGCACGGTTTGTACATAATATTCAAAAATAAATTCGGACAGAAGATTTTATGATTGTAAGTATTGGACGATATTTGGGAGGAAATTTGCGGTTAAAAGTGTATTTTGTGAAGATCTAATTCCCTCCATATCTTTTAAAAAAAAAAAATGGATCCACGTGTGTATTACCGATTGTATAACTGATTATAGGCGGTTGGAGGACGAAAACCATAATTTTTGATAAGTTAAAGGACGAAAACCATAATTTTTTGTAAGTTAAATGATAAAAACACAAATTCTAAATTTAAGAGGGTGAAAACCAAAATGAACGAAACTTATAGAATAAAAATGTGTATTTTCCCTAAAATATACTCTTGGCAAAACTTTAATGTTTTCGAATCACATTTACTTTTAGGCCTATATGTGGTCCAGTTGTAGGCCACGGCCTACTGCCCAGCCCACGATCCTGCACCAGTGACAGTATTGTCATTATAATATGCTTGAACAGAAATATGCTCCTATTATTCAAAATCACATATAATTACGAGGACTTTTTAACCAGCGTTCCAGTATATCTTTTTCTAATGGTAATAGTAAATGTATATAATAAATTAATAATTATATACTATATTAATATTTTAAAAAATCAAGCTTTAATTTATTAATAATATATATCACATTAATAATTAAAAAAATAAAGCTCACATAAACTCAGGTTAAGTTTTTATCTAATAATTGTTCATTTGGTTCAATAGATAAGAAAAAGTTAAATAGTATATTTGGATTGATGAATTAAGATAATTTGTAATGTAAAATAATTTCATTTTGAATGTTTGGATTGTAAAATTAATAATAATAAAAAATGCAATTAGCAATTTTGCCTTTTATATCATAAAAAAAATAAAATGAATTATTATTCTCCTTTCCAATAAAAGAAGAGTATTTTAGTAAAAATAAACACAATGAATTATTATCATACATAATATTATCTCTCATTCATAAGATAATTGAATTTTAATTTTTTATATTTTATTAATCTTGTGTCTTTGTCCATTAAACCAAACTTCAAATTGGATAAAATAATTTAATTTATCTTAACTTATCTAACAAACCAAATCATGTCTAAGACTATAACTAATATGATGCGAATGATTACAAGGGAATTCATCTATTGCAGAAATATTTGAATAGACAGGCAAACACAAGGAAAAATACAATAGGAAAATATATTAAATCTGTTGAAGAACACACAAATTTACAAAATCTGCAAATTATGCATCACTACACAAAGAATTTTGAAGAAATAATAAATACTCAGATGACCTGAATCGCAAGTTAATTGTTGCTTTGAATCTTGTCAAAATCAAGTATTGTTGTTCCTGCATAAAATGTGATCCCGATACATTACCAAAATTCAGGACGAGGATATAAGCTATACACACCAGGACGTGTTTTTTCTAGCCCATCCATAACTTCAATACTTGATCCTTCCCACCAGATGCTACTTTCTCCCCATCTGGACTCCAATCAACTGCAAAAACCTGCACAGAAAATACTTACTTCCCCCACTTTCTGTACAAAGCAGAAAGGTGCATAAATGGCTAAGGAGAACTTTTTATCCTCTTATTGGGGTTGGGAGATATTAGCGGATGAGATCTCGTGTTACACAACGATGTAACTTCTAATGTTACATTATTTTGATGAATGACACACGCTCAGTGCAATTAAGTACATTTATCATCTCCCAATTGCTCTTTAATTACACTGAATATGTGTCACTCATATAAATGGTGCAACAAAAGATGTTACACCAGTGTGCAACAAGACCTCTCATGTGGGATAGTAAGGGCCTTACTTCATCCGCATGTCCGGGAAGATCTTGTTTCAACTTCTGCGTTCGAATATCCCAAACCTGTTAAAAGACTTCCATGTCAGTATCAAATACACACAGCAGGACATTGATGGAACAAATTAACTAGGAAGCAGACGCAGAATTCATCCCATACATGGCAAGCAATATGATGTATGTAATGTACCCAACAATAGTAAAACCAAACATTTCAGCACCAGTGCACATATTGATCAAGATTTTTCAGAAACAGAGTAACGGTAAAGACAAAAGCGTCCAAACCGTTACCTATCAACATCTGAGAATACACTGAAACTGAAATGGAAGATCAACGACATGGAAAACATAATTAGATGGAATTTCTTATGAGAATGTGGGTGCAGAGTTAAGCAACTATTTTTGGTAAACTGCTTTTAAAGCATTTACCCAAAGCTAGAGTAATTCATTTATCTTCTTTTCTCCTCCTCATAACAAATCAGCAACTGAATTCAACATAAGATTGATAAATAGGGAATAAAGATCATTTTAAGCAAGATAGAGAGCCAGATGCTTGACAAAGATCAAAAAGAAACTCAAAAAATACTTCTCAGCTAGTGTGCTATATTAACTAAGAAATCAACCTTATATCGAGTCCTCATATCATGTTGTATTAAAATCCAAGTGCACAAAACCAATCCCATCCTAATATATATTCAGCCAAGAACAAAAAAAGTGTTCCTCCCAATATATTTTTCGTACTAAATACACTACAATTTCCAATCCCTCTTTTCAGAATTTGTCCTAAAACACTTTTTGCCGACACCAAAACAAAAACAAATATACTGCATGTTTAAAATGAAAATAATATACATTATATGACAATGCATGCCTAAATAGTCTCTAGAACAATTTACCCATCTCAAGTTTCTTAAGGAGTTTTTTGTATGCAATAATTCAGCAGATGGCCGCGATATAAAGTCCTATTTTGCTAGACCAGCAATAATGCCCTTTCTTAAAATTTATAATCGTATAGGGTATGTCTGTTTTGGGACTAGTACGGATGGACGTAGGACTTTGCGATCACGTCTCTACACGAGTTTGGGATGTAACATTCGGATTTCACATTCCAAACTCAATCCACACATAAAAATACCTATTAAACCTATTATTACTCTTTCCAACACAACACTCATAAAATACCTATTATACCTATTATTATACCTATAAAATCAATTATTATCACACTTTGATTTGACATAAAGTAACATCCTACCCTATTAAAAATTTAAAATCCCAAAACAAACACACACTTTTACTATTCATCAAGGTTTTCACATCTCAGGATTTCAAAGTCCTGACTTCCCACGACCCCCTTAATCCCAAAACAAACGTACCCATAAAAAATTATCTGAGAGAACATTCAACTGTAAAAAATGTCATACCTTTAGTGTTGAGTCTTTGCTTCCACTCAAAAGCAATCTACTGTCCGCTGACCAACTGTAGAAAAATATGCTGATTAGGTCTCCAGCCTCTAGATGGATAATTATACGTTAAAAAATATAATCCAACCTTATTTGATAAACAGGCCCAACATGACCACGGAAAGCAGCCACAAAACTTCCAGTGACTCCATTCCATAGTTTGACTGACTTATCAAAGGAGGCACTTGCAACCCATAACCCATCAGGAGAAAAGTAAACATGATTTACAAGCTGCAGCAGAATAAATTTCAAAATTAGGAAGCAGAATATTCTTAATCCTGAAAATAAGGACCCTTCTCGTGAAAGCTAAAGCATAATACGAATCAAGTTCTTCTAAATACCTAAATCTAGAGGGCAAGAAAGTAGGATGCAAGATGTTTAAAATAAGTGGAAAACCGGGTACTAGCAATTTTCTTTCTGGTTTTTCTTTTTGTAATAAAAATATTTCCTATATATCAACTGATAATTTCATGTTATCATCCTCTGCAAAGTTTCAGTTTTTGTAATATAAATATCTCCAATATATCAGCTGATGATTTCATGTTATCATACTCTGCAAAGTTTCATTTTTATGAAAGCAAAAGGAAAGTTGGTCCAGAGTAGAAGCAGATAAAAACATATTAACATAGTTTTGAAGACATAACATTATCAATCCAGAAGAACCAAATTTACGAGAGTTTTGTTTGGCCCAGAAACAGAGGGTAACATTGATAAGGAGTTGCTACATGAACAAGTGATACAGAAATGAAATAATTATACCTGTTGGTGACCAGTCATCCGAGTCTTAGGGTGTTTGCTAACAGCGGGTTCCCACAAAAACATAGTAAAATCATCTGAACCTGAGACCAACCTTTCAGGGCCACTGCCCTTCATCTTGTTATACCTTTCTAAGGCTACCTGGAACAAAAAATTGCAGTACTTATGATACGTGGCTCTGATAAAAACAGGTCAAAAGTACAAAGTACACAAGAAAGAAGATAATTGAATTTCAACTTTAAGACATCAATTCTAAAAAGAAAGAATGCAAGGGACGGAAAGAACTAGAGTTATATTGTGCAGTGATCTACTTAGATATGAATGTTCATTCAAGAAAATCTGTTTCGCAGAAGGATACGAGTTTCATACTTTAGTCAAGTAGAACAAATGGATAAATCTCTTTAAGGGAAAAACATCATGTTCCACAACAAGAAGGCAAAGGAGATGGGAATACTTAGGATGAGCCAAATGAAACTCACACTGATAACCACAATACTTAAATACACCCCATTCCTATTACATACTTCCATTTCAAAACTCAGAGTTTAATTTTCTCCAAGGACATTTCTCAAACTTAAAAGGAAAAATCCAATGTTAACCACCTTACCTTCACTCAGTCAGTCCTAACCAAAGACTCTGGGTTTTGAAAAATCATGTAAAATTAGACTCAAATATTTGGCATTTGCAAAACTGAACAGTAGATCAAAGATTTATCCATGATTTTTCCTTCATTGGAAGGCTAAATCAGTTCAAAGATATCAGGAAACAACAATATTTAATCAAAAGGAGATGAATGATTTGCAATTAGCATTTAATGTGAAAAGAAAATATATCAGTATATCACTTGGCATGGAAAATGTGAACAATCAAATCAAACCACCTTCTTCATTTCCTCTGGAGATGAATATCGTTTACCAGTGTGATCAAATGCACCAGTTCGGAGGACATATTCAGTACTCAATGCCAATGAATTCACCCAATGTCCGTGGCCCTATATAATAAGAAGAATAGAGGAGCTAAACAACAAAATACAATGAAGAGAAAGCCAAAGCAGCAAACAAACTCTACCCACACCTTGAGTCACACTGAGCAAATAATCAAATATGATACACAAGGAGGACTTTCTAAAAAAGTGGAGAATACCTTTAACTCACGAATTAGCTTTCCTTGTGAAGTTTCCCACATCTTAATTGTACAATCTTGAGATCTGCATATGAGAAGCACATATCATGTACTACCAAATACAATATTAAACCACTTGAAATCAAACAATACATCCCTCAAGTCCTTCCCCTATATTCTGCAGCAGAGATAAGTTTGAGAAAAATTTCCCACTTCTCTGCCATACAGAAACTCTCCCCACATACGGGAGATGTGCAGTATGCATACATCTCCGGTTATTAATTAAAGTAGAGGGGCACACTCACAATATTAATAGAGAGTGCATATGAGCCTTCACATATAAAGAAACACAACATTTACCTAGAACATTTGTCACCACTTCCACAACATCTAAGACAACTAGACAGGGTGCAAACCAGACTTTCAAGAAAAATTAAAGCTCCAACTCAAGACAAAAACACAATCAGGTAATCATATTACCAAAAAGTAAAGAAATTTTAATTACATCGAGCAAGTTCTCAAAAAATTGAAAAGCATACCCAGTATATATTACTCCATCTCCACCCCATTTCACACAAGTTATTGCAAGTGTGTGTCCAGTGAGGGATATTGTACATTTCCTCAAAGTAACATCCCATATCCTTGCATCACCATCTTTACTTGCACTCACGAAGCGGCGACATGGAGCACTAAGATGCACTGGCTCCCATGAAATTCCGGTTATCCATTTCTTGTGCCCCTGAGACATAACTTATGTTATTCAACTCCAAGCAAATTGCGAGTACTACGAACAGCAGACATAATATGCATAAATTCATAAAACTTTTATTGGTTAACAAAATCAATAATGATATTCTCGGGGACAACTTGCAACTAAATAATTAAACCACAAATATAAGCAATCTTGTTAAGTTAGACATTAGTCATAAACATCAATGATATATGGAGATGGAAATTTAGCATGTAGATTCATACTATAGTCTAAGTTAGTGCACCGTTTATAATGTATATGCCAGTATCAAACTTAAGTGTTAAGCTCCTGGTGAGCTATTTTTGCATAAGCATTTCAGACTAATGCATTATGGCAATACTTATCTCTAAGCTAAGAGAGAAAATCTTGGGGAAAGTTGCTGCCTCCGTGGTATTATGGTCTATCTGGTTAGAAAGGAATAACAGGATTTTTAACAGTAAGGTTTAGTCTATAAATGATATGTGGGATAGGATCAAACTAAAAATTGCTCTGTGGTCTTCGAATCAAGTTTCTTTTAAGGGTTTGTCGTCTTTGTCAGATGTAGCTAGTAAGTGGTAATATGCTTTGTAAGTCTTTTACTTGTAATTTTGTAGGGATCTCTCATCCCTAAGCTTTATAAGCAATAAAATGTTGTCTCTTATCAAAAGGGAAAAAAAATCAGCTAAATAAAGAAATTGATTTGAGCTAAATAATTTGTTTCTAAGCTTACAGTAAGTGGGTTGCCCGATGGCTTGCCAGTATGCGGATCCCAGCATATCAATTCTCCGGACTTGCTTCCACTTACAAGATGTTTGCCATCTGGTGACCATGCAATACAGAGAACCCAATTTCTATGTCCTGAAAAACAAACCACGAAATAAAGAGGAAAGAAAATTATGTCGTAGTGACTAGTAAGCCAGTCAAGGTTGTTAAAAGCGATCGCTTCAGCGCATAAGCGCTGAAGCGAGGCGTAATGACATGTCACCGCTTCTCACTTGACCAAGCGAAGCAATTTCAGTCATGCGCACGCTTTGGGCCACTTTTTGCGTTGTTTGGTTGAAGAAGAAGCGGTCAAAAGCGCTGCTTCAGTGAAGGGAAACTGTTAAGCAGGGTTTTTTAAAAAGAGAAACTGTTCCACAGGATTTTTATAAAAACAAAATTAGGGTTAGTTTTTAATTGATAAGCCCATTAGATTAAGTAAAAGCCCATCAAATTTTAAAGCCCAATGACTAATTAATCAATAAAACTCAGAAGTAAAAAAATATCTAGATTCTAGGGCTGTTGGCTCGAAACTTTTTATCATCTCAGAAAACATGAAAAGCGCCATCAGTGATCAAACCTTTCTTTTCCAAGTAATTCTTTTACTCTTTAACATTTAAGAACGTGAAAACTTCTCAAGCAAGGCTTCTATTTTATTTTTTCTCTCCCTTTCCTTTCCCCTGTTTAATTTTTCTTTGCTACTGTTGGATTGTTAAACCTATACAGTTCTTCTATCCTTAAGGAGACTGAAAAATCTATTGAATTTAAAAGAAAAAAGTGTAATACACATGATTTATGAATATGATCAATAGCTGGTGTTCAGATTAAAATTACTCTGTTTTTCTCTATTATTCATTGTTGTTCCAGCTTTAAAAGTTAGTAGTTAATAATCTGTAACTTTTGTTTCTTTAATAATTCCTTTAAAAATTCACTTTTTTTTGCATGAATTAGGAACATAATATTGTTTGATAATCTTGAATTAAGAAATATCTAATGACAAGCTTTTATGTTTCTCACTTTGTCTCGTGTGTTTTACTAAATGGATTACTAAATATTATTGGTGCCTATGGTATTATATTATTTAATATACATAATGTTCTTAGAATGGTATGCTTCACTTCGGTGAAGCGCGCTTTTATTTTGCACTTTGCGCTTAAAGCATTACAGAGTCTTTGCGCTTTGAGTGCCCTTATCGCTTTTAACAACCTTGAAGCCAGTATGCTGTGTAAACATAGCAAGAGGCTAGGTAAAGCACTTAATGATCAAATGGATCTTACTTGATAGCATAAACTACAAATGGCTAGACCGGTTAATATAACAGTTCACATAGGCATTAGAATTAATGTAAACATCTGATTTTACGCCTAACAAGAAAATTCTACGTGCAATTCAATACACAATCCCGACGTACTAAAGGTTCAATTTTTGGATGATAAGTTAAACACCCATTACCAAATTAATCAGAGTACATTGAATCATTCATAAAAGCAACAAAACATAGTCAAATATGCATAAACTATAATGTGTAAGGTCTTCAAACACTCGGAAACATTAACATGCAGAGCCATACAAAAGAAATAAATCTAACCTTTACATGTGAATAAAGGTGTCTGTGTACTTAAATCCCATAAACGAACAGTAGTATCACCCGAACCACTAGCCAACTGATGTCCATCAGGACTAAAGGCAACTGAAAGCACTGCCTCAGTATGACCTGCAATGAACCACACAGAACTTGAGCCTACTGACAAATAATTCTGCTGTAAAGTAAAGTTCAAATGTATCAGCAAATATGGACGAGATGGAAGTACATTAATTTTGTATAAGTTAAAATCATACAGTTAACTGGCATGAAAAGTGAAAACATGAAGAAGACAAACAAAAATATTACCAGCAATAGTTGAAGAACACCGAGTCACTGGGCGTATTCTAAATACAGCCTGGGGCTGATACACTATTGTGATGACCTTCTCCACAGATACTGCATCAATATTTACTCATAACCTTAGCGACTTCTTTGATATAAGAGCAAGAAAATCAGTAATTTGATGGACCAGATAAATTATTAGCAGTAGGAAGTTCTAACCTTTATTCTTCTGAAGGTACGATCCAAGCTGCACCACAAGCTCATGATCTGACACATAAAATGCATAAGGCAATTTTTCCTCCTGAAATAAATCAAACTCCACATTAAATTGACCATGTAAAATACTGTAGAGTCATACATGTAAATAACATTATTAAGGTACTAAAATAACCAGAGAACACAAATATATTGTTGTACCTTAAAATAAACATAAGGCATTATTGGCACAGCTTCACCGTAGAAGTTTTGCTTTTATTGGCTCACATTTAAGTTTTTTTTTCTGTTAGAACAATATCTAACCTATTCCACTGCCTAGAAAAGAACAAAAAGGGGGTACCATTTTTTCTTAATCCCTAGGCCTAAATTCAAAAACTTTTTCTTGTTTATGATTCACCTTTGTATTCTTTCAAGTTATTTTTTGGTAACAAATGGTCTTATATCTCAAAATGTATACAGAAACCACATTTTGGGGTGAAGAAAATATACAGTAAAAAAAATGGTTTTATATCTCAAAAATCTATACATTTAAATTCAAAATAATTTTCTTGCTGATGATTCACCTTCGTATTCTTTCAAGTTATTTTTGGTAAAAATGGTATTATATCTCAAAATGTATACAAAAACCACATTTTGGGGAGAAGAAAATCTACACAGTAAAAGAAGCATGTCGAAAAGCATCAGAAAAGGCGCACACCTAAACAGTGACCCACGAAACACAAAAAAGGTGCACAACCGGGGCCAACCAAATCACCAACATTGAAAAAGAAAGTCTATGAATTTCATATAAATTGGTGTCATACATCCGAGCCTTAAAAATGCATTTTGAACCACTATAAGCATCACCATCATGTGAATCATGGTTCTAATCATGCTTTAGGAGGAAGATGGGAACGGATCAAGATTATAAATAATTACGTAATTAGACAGAGAAAGCCTGATAAAAACCATAAGGGATGATTAAAGAATTTTTGCAATTGTATCTGTATCTCATCCTGATAGACCAAAACAATAAGAAAAACTCTAACTCCACAGTACGTGCAACTTAAACCCTCGGAATTACTGAAGTCTTGGCAATCTTTTACCTGGGTAACTAAAATTTGTCCAACCAAATACTTATGCATAACTTCAAAAGGAACGACACAATTACACAGAGCTACAAAGTGAACTTTATTTCTAACAACAACAAAAATTGATCAAAAGGGACTCACAAGAGATCCCAAACATAAGAACACTAGTTATAGATTATTTATCAGTAATGTATATTCAGAGAAAGAAAGACTTACGTTGTTGAGGAGCGTATTAACGAGTTGCTGAAGTTCCTTAGGGCCGGCGCTTTCTGGCAGGAAAATCGGTGCTCCGAGAGGTGTACCTTCTGCGTCCGTCAACTTACAAATTACGCGGTTGCTCAGCTCCCTTTCTTCTTCCATAGAAGAAGCTGCTGCGCCAACTTTCACCTCCATTGTTGTGATTCTTTCTTTGTGATCAAACAGGAATTAGGGTTTATGGGGTTTTGACTTTATTTTGAACTGTATAATTACCTTTTTTGAATCTTATTAAAAAAAATATATGAAACTTTTTGTAAAATGGGGTAGTATTTTTATGAAAGGAAATGAAGGTTAATACCATTTTAAATCTAAAATCAAGTAAAAGCCTTATTTAATTCTTTCATTGGTAAATTTAGGGGGTGTATTCGTTTAAGATTTCGTGGGATTTTAAATGACTTTTTTCTTATAAAAAAGTCTGTTGGTATTCAATCAGGATTTTAAAGGATTTAAAAATAATCCATTGGTATTCAATCAGGATTTTAAAAGACTTAAAAATAATCCACTGGTATTCAATCAGAATTTTAAAAGACTTAAAAACAATCCACTGGTATTAAAAAATAGGATTGTTGGGTTTGATGGATTTTGATGGATTCTTTAGTGTATTTTATAAATACCAACAATCCCATCAAAACCTCTAGGATTTCGGTGGACTTTTTTAATTAGTGACTTTATTTATCCCCAAATTGATTTATATATAATTATTTATTTTTAAGACCTAAAATAGTTTTAACCTTATAATTTCATCTCTACATTTATAACATCAACGATAAAATAATTACAGTGACGAAGAGTAATATAATATTATATATACATATATACTAGAATAAATAAAAATAGTTAATAATTAATCATTAAATAGTATTAAAAACGATATTGTTCATCCTAACTTATATACAAGATAAATCTTTTTTTTTATATAGTATTATTATAATACTAATATTATATATTACATATGTCATTAGGTAATATTTTTATATTGATAATATTTTTTTACGGTATTTGAGTTTTGTTATATTTTACTTTGGTTGCTTTGATTATTCAATTTCGATACTTTTTTATATTGATAATATTAGCATGTGCAGTTCTACATAACTTTATTCGCAAAGAATGTCATTCTGATGAATTTCCAATTGAATCGGTGGACGAACCTTCATCTTCAACATTACCAGTTAATGAAGACCGTGATTTTGAGCCTATCATTCAAACTCAAGAGCAAGAACGACATGACGCTAATGCTTTGAGGACTAGTATAGCTATGAATATGTGGAGTAATGCTATTTAAAAGGACATGATATTATGATTTTTTTTGTCTTTAACTTTTTTTTTTTTTTAATTTGAAGGTATGAAAAATTTTGAATTTTTATTGTATGTCACAAATCCATGAAATTCTGCAAAGTCTACAAAGTCCTATAGAATCCATTAAAATCCTTATTTTAAAAGTCTTACAAAATCCTACAAAATCTTAAAAGTCACCAAAATCCTACAAAATCTTTAAAATCTGCAGAATTTTTTTCAGCTAAAAAAGTCTTTTAAAATTCTAATCCAATACACCCCCCTTATTTTTTAATGAAAATAATACATGAATTTTACAAAGTAGCTTGCAATTATTTCTGTATTAACTATTTTTGAATTACTTAATCAATCAGTGAACAAAAAATTATCAACGTGTGAGTTTTTATATATAACCAACCCCACAATCTTCCCTTATTTCTTTTATAATTTTTCATGTTGAAAAACACTACTTTTGAAAATCATATCATTCTTGCATTTTCACATCAAGTCAAATACAATCTTTTGCCTCTTCTTCTAAGGTAGTATGGATCATAAAGTTGTCAAGTTTTGGATTGAATAGAATATGTAATACACTGGAATAACTTAGCCATCTTACAGCATTCGCAACGGGAGGCAAATGTGGTGACAAACATCAATTTACCACTTAAATGGGATCCAATGGAGTAGCAAATAGTGGCAAGGCAATATATGAAGACAAACACTTATATACAAATTTCTACGGATCTAAGATCCGTAGAAATATCCATTTTTGAAAATTCGCGGGTCTAAACCGGGTCGGGTCGAATTTGAGTATTTTTTCCAAAATTCGCACAGCTTGTGATTTTCGCTCCCAGGTATGTTACAGTTGGGGCAAATGCATGTTACTTTAAGGCAAAATGTGTGTTACAACTAGATTAAATGTTGTTTTCTACACATATTCATTTATTTTTGTAGAAGTAAATATTTTTCATGCAATGTAAAACATGTATATGTTACATTGTATGTGTAACACATATTTATTCTTAATAAAAATACATTTTATCCTATAGTAACACATATATGCTCATATAATAACACAAATTGAGGAACAAATATGTGTTACAATTAGAGTAAATATGTATTACTGCAAATTTATGTTACAATTGGAGTAAATTTGTGTTACTGCAAATGTGTGTTACATCTAGAGTAAATGTGTGTTACTGCAAATGTATGTTACAATTAGAGTAAATGTGTGTTACTGCAAATGTGTGTTACAATTAGAGTAAATGCGTGTTACTGCAAGATCAAATGTGTGTTACTGTATGCACAAATATTTATTTATCCTTATAAAAATATATATTATATTTTATATAACATATATAAGGTATTAAATGATGTATTAAGTACATGAATAACATATTATTAACATAAATCAACAAAGAGAATAAAAAAATAAATTAAGTAACACATATTTATACTTGCAGAAATACATATTTTTTTATAGTTACTTGAAAAGTACAAAAAATTATTTTTTTAAGAATTAGTAACACAGATTTTGCCTAATTATAACATGTCTTTGCCCAAATTGTAACATACCTGGGAGCGAAAAAATATATTATTAACATAAATCAACAAAGAGAATAAAAAATAAATTAAGTAACACATATTTATACTTGCAGAAATATATATTTTCTTTATAGTTACTTGAAAAGTACAAAAAATTAATTTTTTAAGAATTAGTAACACAGATTTTGCCTAATTGTAACACGTCTTTGCCCAAATTGTAACATACCTGGGAGCGAAAAAACCTGGAACTATAAGTTGCGTGAATTTTGAAAAAAAATGTCCAAATCTGACCCGACCCGGTTTAGATCCGCGAACTTTTAAAAAATGGATATTTCTACGGTAGAAATTTGTACACAAGTGTTGCTCATATATGAATAATGTGTGGAAAATTTTGTCATATACTATTCGACAACTATTTTACTTTCTTTTTTTAATTTAATTTATTTGATATATATCATGTGATACATTCTTAAGTGTATAAAATATTATGTATTGATTTTAGATTTATATATAATATTAGAAGTATTTACATAGTGATTTAAAAAATGATTATATTTACAAAATTGGTTAAAAATATTGTATAAATATATAACTTTTTGTGCATAAAGCATAATTTTTTTTACTATAGAACCAATTTTTAATTAGTCTTATTTTTTTAACTATTTTATAATTTTTTCATAATATTATATGACATAAAATTAAATATAAAAAATATAAACCTTTATCATCTTATTAATAAAAATACAAATTATAACTAGTTGAACATAATTTTTAAAGATTTAAATCTAAATATTAAATTATAAATTCAATTAAATACAAATATAAGATAAAATTGATTAAAATAAAAATATTCTAAAAAAATATACATGTTGAGTTAAGATTTAAATTTAATGGTTGGAGATGATTTTATCATTGGTGGCAAAATTTGTAGCAAATAGGTGATTTTGGTGGCAAATTTGCCACCAGAGTTGGGAATGCTACCATCTCCTTCCAAACTTCATGCGCCTTGGCACATTTAAAGAAAAAATTATTTACTGGGTTCTTCGTGTTCGTCACAAGTAGGCAACTTATATTGTTGTTTTCATTGAGTAAAAGCCTAAATTTAATATTTTTATGAAAGAATTCCACATAGACATAATTTAGTCACAATTCAACTCTTTAATTTTAAAGTAAGTTTATTGTATATTAGATACACCAGGCAATTCATTTGTATTTTTGAAAAGTTATATCTATTATTATTAAAAAAACACTCTTATTTATACTAAAAAGTCAATTTAATGTGAGTGACTTTTCAATACGATTAGGGTAAGTAGTTGTTAATAATGCAATGACTTTTGAAAATACACGTAAATTGCATTTTGCACCTATTGCATATAAGACTAAACATTAATTTTGAAATGTCTCAAATTAAAATTTGTTTTTAATATTTAATTCATACAAAATAAATAAAAATGTTGTATACTATTAATTTTAATTTTATTATTTTTGTACGGCTTTAATTTTAAAAAAAAATTATTAAGCCTTAAAAAATAATAATAAGGATTAGTCTTGTATGCACCAGTTATAGGGTGCAACTCAAGTTCATTTTTTAAAAGTTACACAAAATACTACTGAAAAGTTACATATATTATTACTGAAAAGTGTATCTTTTATAATGTAACTTTTCAGTAATAATTTGTACAACTTTTCAGCAATAATTTGTGCAACTTTTCAGTAATAAATTGTGTAACTTTTTAAAAATGAACTTGAGTTGCACCGTGTAACTGGTGCATATGAGACTTACTCTAATAATAAAGCTTTGAGTTGAGGAGGAAAAAAAGTTGAATTGTTAAATCAGACATGTATAATTTAGAGGCATTTGCATATTGGTTTTAAAAAGTGGTTATATTTACACATTGGTTCATAATATTTGTATAAAAATATAATTTTTTCTTGCATAGAAGCATATTTTTTGTTTACACAAAATCGATTTGTAATTAGTACCAATTTTATAAACTATTTTATAATTTTCACTATGATTTATAGGAATTATTACAAAGTGGTTCAACCCTAATAGTTAAATTTAATTTTGGTTCAGCTACTTTTATTAATTATAATTTGGTTCAAATTAAGAGATCCACTTTCTACATCCGGACATCCCCACCCTCTAACCCTATCTCCTCCCTCTCTACATCTCATTTCAGTTTTCTTAGTTCCTTTTTCGTCTGGATTTTTGCCGTCATGGATGTCAAATCCCGTATGGATTTTCGTATAAACCAATTTCAAATTTCAAATTCATATACGAGCTCTCTCACAATCATTTTGGACCATTCAGACCATTCAAAAACTGGGAGTTAGGTGCTCTATTTTTTTCCATTTCAAAATTCAAAGACGCATAGGAGCTCTCTCACTCTGATAATGGTCGATCAGGTCGTCTTTGCAGTCAAATACAACGGGGAATGCAAAATGATAACGATATGTGGAAGCAGCACGTTTGATTATTTACAGTCCCAGGTTAGGGAAAAGTGGTCCGAGCTTAACCAATGTGGGTTTTCATTTTTTTGTTCGGTGGGTTCTTTGATAAATTGTTGTTTGGAATGTGACAATGATCTATTCAACCTTTCAATTATATGCAAACATTCATCATCCAAATTAGTCATGGCTCAGTTGCGCAATGTGGTCTCGAATACTCTAGTAGAAATGTCTGTGGTTTCAAACAACACTCTTCAATGTTTCGATTCAATGCATGTTGATATTAACAAAAATTTAGGGTCTGGGGAAATGATAGAATTTGGCGGTGCATTTAGCCTTCCTTCATATGATGTTTGTCCTCCCCTTCCTAAGAGTACATTTCTATCTGATCATTGGGGTGATTTATTGGATGGGGGTATTGGTGCAGTTTTTACTGGGGGTTGTCGTCATTTCAGAGATTCAATCAGAAAGTATTCTGCTAAAAAGGGTTTTATGTTTAAGTTCTTGAAAAATACAAAGAGGTACATTTATGTTGTGTGTTGTGAGCATTTGACTGGTGGTTGTGATTGGTATGTTAGGGCTAAGTTGGTTTCTGGTTCCAAGCATTTTATTATACACCAGGCTAATTTCACACACAATTGTATTGGTAAGTTGTTCAAGGACAAGACAAAACGGCTTGGTCCCAAAATTATAGGTGGTTTAATGATGCCCGATGTTAAGAGCAACCCGGATATCACTGCCAATGATGTAGCTTCAGTGATAAGGACTAAGTATGGTTTCGAGATACCTTACTACAAAGCTTGGCGCGCTGTTGAAGTAGCAAAGGATCAGATTTATGGAACATTCGATGACTCGTACAACCACTTAAAGTGGTATTGTGCAGCTGCTCAACGCACTAACCCTGGAAGTGTGGTTGCTCTTGAGAGTAATTGTAAAACAAATTGTTTTGAACGTGTGTTCTTTTCATTTAAAGCATGTATAGAAGGGTGCAAGAGCTGTCGCCCGATGCTCTTCATTGATGGGACATTCCTTAGGGGGCGCGCAAAGGGTACATTGCTAGCAGCCACAGCAAAGGATGGGAACAACAGTACATTTATCTATCCTTTACCCACTGTATGTTTATGTCTGCGTTCTCCTATATTTTATGATTTTGTATGTATTTTGAGCCTGATGATGTGTACCATAAGGGAATATTGATACATTAGCAGTATTAGTAGTGGTGAATTTGCATTCCATTTTGCCCTTTAATTCATGGAAGTCTATTGATGTGGTTTGAATCTTGTCCCTAAGTTGTTCTTCTTTATGGTAAAAATTCTAATTGTGCCCATTTAATTGATAGATCTAATCCTATTTCGAAACCAATGCAAATTTCGAGTTGTGCTCTTGATTTATGGGTTTGTGCTTAATTTTGCAGTTGCTTATTTATTTGATCTGAATAAAAGAGATCTAGTATTAATGCTGGTTTTCTTGATTTCTGCATGCTTATATTCATTGCGATGTACTCTTTTTATTGGGTTTTTAAATCTGGATTTTCTCTCATTTCTAGCATTTTTCTCCTTTAATTTGCTGTAATTCTTGTTTTAAGGATTTGCTAGTTAAATTGTTATGTGTTTGCTGCTTGATAATTCTCTTAAGTTTTTATGCTTGATTATGTGTTCGCTGCTTGATTGACTTTGCTGCCCATTAGGTTTGTTCCCAGTTGCATTTGCAGTGGTCTCTGCTGAAAATACTTCCAACTGGGAGTGGTTTATACGGAAGATAAATGACAACACCAAACATGAGAAAGGAATACACTATATATCTGACAGGAATTGTGGTATTCTGTCAGCACTCAATAAGGTTTTTGATAAACCATTGCATTCATACTGCTTATACCACCTATTAACCAACCTCAAGAGGCGTTTCTCAACCGGATGGACAAACAACCAGCGTGCTGATTTGGGAGACATCTTTAAAGCATGTGCATATGCACCAAACGAGCGTCTATTCAACGAAAAAATTGAGCTGTTCAAACATGTTGGTGGGGCTATTGCTGAAGAATGGTTATCTCAAATTCCTTATGAGAAGTGGGCAGTTTCACATTCCCTACACATCACAAGGTATGAAGAGATGACGTCTAACGCCGCTGAATCGTTTAATGCTTGGATTCTGGAAACCAGGTCACTGCCCATTACCAAAATGATTGATTCAATTCGTCAAAGTATTACCCGGTGGTTCGTTGAAAGAAGAGAAGAATCACAGAAATGGAATATGCCATTGGTTCCTACAAAGCAAGGTGAATGGGATGTCATGTACGATACAGACAGGTCATGTGTACGATTCAGACACCATGACAGTGGCGGGACATTTGCATTTTCTGCAATGCGATCTTGTGTACATGAGATAACTTTCGTTCTTCGAGTAATAGCTGTTGTTCGACGACATAACGACCTTTTTTTTTCTGCACTCTTTTGATCTTTTGCTCTCTGTAACTTTATTTAGCAGCTGT
>JAPKLY010000244.1:0-53607 GCA_026898435.1 Prunella vulgaris | reverse complement strand
AACTTACCACAATCAACGATGCCTTCAAGTGTTGGTCTACTACCCCCTTCCTCTTGGTCGCATTGGATTATAGAACTTCCACTCACTCTTCCTCATGTTAAACCTTAGCATTGTCCAATGATCTCCCAAACCTCGTGAACTTCTACCAGACACCCCAGTAATTATTGGAAACATCAAGAAGTCCATATTCAGACATTCTTCCAAGCCTTTGTCCACTAACTTAATTAATGTCTTTTGGTTTCGTCCACCTGCATCCTTAATTAACCCCTACATATGCAGGAACGTGTAAATCAACTTTAGTTTTTGGACACACTCTTAGCATACAAAAATATAATTTTTTCTTAAATTATATATGAATTTTCTTACCTAGCACGAATAAGTAAAGACTTTTGTGTATTTTACACAAGGAACACTCTTAAAATAGACTTGTTTAACAAGATCGGACCAAGCATCTATAACCTAATACGTTAAAAAAAGATATATTTTTTTAATTAATATCTCTATTATCCTCATCCATAAATTTATAACATTCATATAGACAATCATTTTACCGAATCTGCTATTCTCTTATGATGTAGAATATCAAGACAGCGCCCAATCGTCACCACTGACAACAATTGATCCCCCTCCCAAACTACTTGACTGCAGAATAAAATAAGAAATTAGTAAATACATGAGCAGTGCCAAATCACAATATATGTGTGAAAAAGTTTGACAGGTATGAGCTCACCCCCTCCCTTGAGTATGAATAAGATATTCTAGGGTATCTCTTATGTAAACTTAAGTTCTTTTCAAAGCTATGCTTGAATTATCAAACTTGTAGGTGTGGTTCTCATTCCTATAAAGTTCTCTGTCGCTCAACCCATCATCCATGTCTTCCACTTGTATGACACTTTCGTGACGTCTCACAAGCTCTTTTGTTGGCAGCTGGGGTGTTAATTTAACACGCTTACGCTCATCGTTCTCGGTTCTCCCCTTTACGCGTTTTGTAAGGGTGCTAGGTGATGGATATTTTGATTCTCTCTTCAAATTCGCACATGGGGTTCTTTCAATTTCACTATCCAATTCCTTAGGTTCTTCCCCCTGCATGCCTCTTACCAAGTTGTCGTCAAGTGTCCCGCTTTGTGGATAATTTGATGCATCCTTATCTCCATTGAATCTGGTTGTCTTTTCATCAGCATTCCCAACATCCTTGTGCTGAACACGTCCCATCAACTGCTCTTTTAAATTCTCATTCTTCATAAGAAGTTCCTCATTAGCCTTTTGTACAATATGTAGATTTTCAATTGCTTCCAGACATGCTATGTTGGTCGGATTGGAATAAATCTGTGTTGGACTTGGATTCGTAAGTTCTTCCAACTTACCTTGCAACTCTTCATTCTCCAACTGTAACTGAACTATCTTTTCATCTATCATTTTCAGATCCATGTCTAACTTTAGCCTTAAAGCATTCATCTCGAACTTCATTCTACTCAATTCTACAGACAACGTCCTAGCATCTACTCCGTCATTATCTGCAAATCTCTCACCAATCATGGGTCCCTCTGAGATAGGCTCAATGCTACCACCCTCTGCTTTTTTGCCTACACGCCCCTCAACATCAGCATTATCATTTAACCCCTTATCATCCCCACTTCTATCCACATTTTGTAAGTCCGTTAGCACCTTATTTATCACCAATTCTGGTGATGCAGGTTGAGTTAATCCCAGATTGAAACTAGGTTGAATATTATTACAGAAATCTACAGACTTGGAGCTGACACTTAAATCATACTGAAAGCTTGACAGTGGCTTATCAGGCACTGTAACAAGTGTAAACATGACCCCTCATCAAGCCTAAT
Organism: Prunella vulgaris; assembly: GCA_026898435.1. Lineage (NCBI taxonomy): Eukaryota > Viridiplantae > Streptophyta > Magnoliopsida > Lamiales > Lamiaceae > Prunella > Prunella vulgaris. The sequence goes on along the minus strand of JAPKLY010000244.1, from coordinate 51,766 downwards.
ATCCTCTAATCCAACTTCATTATGGTTCTGGTCCAAATTAGCTTTGGGCTCCACAGTCTTATCACCGCCCAATCCAATGTCTTAATGTGTCATCTCATTGTGGTTGGTCTCATCCACTTCTCTAATCGACTTGCTTCCTTCCCCAATCTCATTTTTCCTTACCTCCTCCATCTTTTTCATCACATTTGTCTCATTGGGGGTAGCGCATAAGACATTCCTACAAACCTACAAAAACAAGGAAAGATATTAATTATCAGATTCAAAATCTATAAAAACCCCGATGATTCAAAATCTATGAAAACACTTTTATTAATACATACATTTCTCATGTCCGACATCCTCACATTTGTTATGGCATCGTGAACATCACACAAATCCCACTTCAGAAATCGAGAAAAGTATTCTCCTCTTGGTTCCACCAGCCGCGTATGCTCACACAACCAAAACTTCAAAAATTGCATGGGGCAATCAAATATGTTAAGGATCATTAGTAAAAAAGAGTAATGCCACAAAAAAATATAAGAGCAGATTTTTTTTTTACTCACCGGTAGTATGATTGCACATCCGCCAGATCTCATTATCGTACTCGCCTTCAGCTGGGTCTTGAGCATTTCCACAACAAAGGTACCCCAATCATAATTTATTATGTGTTCAAAATCTTCCAAGTAATTTGTCACGGAACAAGAAATTGCCCCACACTGCAAAGGTGAGATGAAAGACGCCATAAAATAGCATTGAACCAGCCTTGCAGTGTCTTGTGTGCTATCCTCATCATCACCCTCCAAAGTGTGCCTCAGCTTATCCAATATGTGTGACGTGTACAAAATAAACTGCAATTTTCGATTTTGCGGCTCCTTCTTAAAACATCGTTGTATCCACATCGGATTCTTATGACCATCAGTTTTCAAAACAATTGTTCTAGAGCCACCAGTAACACCAAATTTCAGTCTAGCATCCATTCCTGTCAACTCTAAATAATTCCCTCCGATCACAAAACTGCCACAATCCTTATCAAAAGTGCGTACTATTTTTCGTAGGTCATCCCCATACTTGTGACATCTTTTCATTAACTTCTCAAAATTTTTCTTGTACATCGCTTCAAACAAGAACCAAAATGGAGTCATTTTGATAGCCTTCAGATGCTTCTCGGTGAAACAAAGCTTGTTTATCTCTTTTATTGTTGTTCGTAGATTGGATCTGTAGTACGTCTCATTCTTTTTAATTTCATGTTACCTACAAAAATAACAATTTTCTTGGTATTTTTATAATAATTTAAAAATAATATGATGGATGAATAGTTAATAGAAAACCAAAATGAATATTACCAAAACCATTGATCGGCCTCACTACAGTTCCTTTTTTACTACAAGTATTGCCAGTTTCTTCCTTTGAAGCTGAACATTCCATTGACCTTCTTTCCTTCCCTTTACGATCGTTTATCTTGTACATGTTGACTGCTTCAAGGATAAATTAAAATTAGTGCGTAACAGATCTACAATCATAGGGGTGTAACAAATATTGCTTAAATGAGAAGACCCCTTTGTATTTTTTCGCTCACTATGACTCCTTAGCCTTTTATATGTTCTTGGGCTATCAGATTCTAAAAAAGAAATTGCACAAAATGAAAAGTGGAAATACATTTTTAACACTTAGTCATGAAGTTTATCAAAACAACCAACATTTATCTACAAAGGGGTTTGTTTTAATTACCTGAGTTATCTTTGTACTTGCATCTCCTACTCCCATCCCCTGTAAACAATTTAATCACCAAACAACATTTTTGTCAAACTTATCAAATGTTATACTTCAAATTGCAAACTTATCATTTTTAGCTAACAACATTTTTTGCATTTTTCAACCTACTAAAATGCAAAATAAACAATAAAATACATCATTTTGAAAAAAAACCAGAAAATAAGAAACACAAACACAAATAAGAGTAACAATCAAAATGTCAAACCTCTTGTCTCCATTTTGCTATGAAACTCATAATCGTAACTCCTTTTCCTCTTCTTCTCATAAGTTCTCCTATCTCTCGCCATTCCACTGAATGCAATTTATTTTTAAAAAAAATGTTATTAGCTAAAAACATAACTGATAAGTAGAATAGTAGATGCCATGAAATCGTAACCCTAACCTGAATTTTCCAGATTTCTTTTGAAGAATCAACACTTTGCAGAACCTAAAGTTAATTCGCTCTAATTCGCAAGGAAAAACGCAATCTGAAAGTGAGATAAGAAAGTTAGAGCAGGAAAATAGGAAATCCCCAAAAGATTTTGAATCTTTCTTTTTACAGATTTTGGGCAACCACTTTTTAGCTTTTTAGGTGTTATGGGGAAGGGGAATAGGTACCAATCTGACAGGAAATATCCGTAAGATAAAAGCAAGGTGAAATACTTTCCAGTTTTTAAGGAAAAAAATTGCAGGTTAGGGTAGGGGGAGGCTTTCAGAGACATGACTGGAGGGGGAGGGGAGGTTAAGCCTCTCTGTTGAACCAGTTTGTATTTATTAAAAGTGATTGAACTAAAAGACAATAAGTGATATGTTAAAGAACCTATATGTTAAGAACCCTAATTTATAAATGAAAATCTATATAGGACCTATATAAAACATGTTCATATTAATATTAATGACTTTTCTTCTTTTTTGATCAAACCACCCTCGATACATTTTTTGTGGTGTTTGATTTGAATTCTTCAATGAAAAATAAAAATAAAACTCTCTTTTTTTTTTCTCTGTATTCCAAAATGTGCTGGAAGAATAATTGTCTTTATAATAATTATATTACTAGTGATATAATCTGAATTTAAAAAATAGGAAAGGTTATTAACAATTGAAGAAGATTATTTTTAACAGAAGTAAAAAAATTAATAAAATAAAATAACAACAGGGAACAACAAATAGATTACATATATTAGTAAAAAATATAGATGAGTCCTACTACCTTTTTTAACATCACAAATATATCCAATTTATTTTTTTAATCATAATTACTTTTTTTAATCCATCTAAACGCTACAGTATCGTATGTTCGAGAACACTAATAGTATAACATTATAGTAATAACTGAATAGCAATAGTATAACGCATTAATCTATAGTATAATACATCAATCCATTAAAACAATAATAAAGGCAGAGTATTGCTCAATATTGTAAAAATGGTCACACATTCACACATATTTCTTACAAATCTTTATTTTAACTAATAATCTATACAAATGTCATCTTAGTTTATCATCTACACAACACCACCTTCCTCACCACCCTGTACGGCCAACCATCTCTTACACTAAACCTATTGCCATAGTCACTGGATCTTGGAATGATAAGACCTTCAAAGAGGCCACCAATTACTGCAATCCAAGTTGCTAAGAATTTGAGATATACACCAAAATTCTGAAAAATAGAGCATATCACCAAAATAACCAAAAATAAAATAAAATTGTGCATAATAAAATTGTCAAGATTCAAACCCTCCTCCAAACAGAGCATGTATTGGTTCCAATTATCATCCCTAACACCAGTAAACCCCCCCCCCCCCCAACAAACTAAAAGTATATATAAGCTAAACACTAAGCAATTTATGACATAAAAAATACAATTTTCCATTAAAGAAAGATAAGCAATTTATGCAGTTTTTTTATAATAAAAAAAACTAAAGATTTTGGTTTTCTCCTTAAGTAAATCCTTCCAAATAAATCTTGCTTAAACAATTGTTCAATATTTTCTGCTTCCCACATATAAAAGAATGAAAAGAGCATCACTAATATTGTTTGTTCCTATATTTTCTAATGGCTTTATAGGAACGAAAATAAAATAATCACACGAAAATAACACATAGAATTATATAGCCTCTTGTATTTGGCTAAAACTTTAATATGGAGGTCTTGTATATATTGGAAGCAAAGTTATACTGTGAATACAAGAGAATGATAATAGTATCTCTTATTCCATAGAACAAGGACCTATTTATATTAGCTATCACTAACCCTAATGAGGACACGTGTTGCATGTCCCTTATTTCTTATTGCCCAAGATCGTGGGTGGCACGAAAACTTTCCTTGCCTACTTCTTTCTCTAAACATAAGGACAACCAGTTATGGTAACTACAAACTGGGCAGAGATACGAGATCAAGGGACATTCTTATTTCCTTTGAACAACTTAACTGCTCTAGTCAGGCTTCTTGTGCCCATAATGATCTGTCTGACCCTCTGGTTTCCTAACAATCCTATCCCTGAACCTGAACCCCATTCAGGGTTAAGACCCTTCTCTTTAGTGTTGCCAGACGACTTTCGTCGTCGGGTTTGGTTGGAATTCATTTTGACCTTGACCTTTTAATTCAACTTGCTTTGGACCTTCTGGGCATGGGTCTTCTTGGATCTTTTCAGACCCAATATGTGATGGAATATTTGTGCCACAATAATTTCCCCCAAGTCTTTGCTCAATTTTCTTGAGGGAAGATTTGGTTCAGTGGTTTATGGTTATCCTGACGGTATGCCTACAACTCAAGATATAATTTTCCTTCAAGCCTTTGTCTCTAGCGTCCTTGCCCTAAGTTTTTTCTTATCTAAAAGGGTCTATGTCCCTAACTTTATACTCTTTTAATGATATTTTGAGATGTGCGCTCATTATGGGTACCACTAAAGCTGGGCAATTTCAATTACATTAACACGTAGCTCGATTCTATTAGGACGGGTGATTTGTCACATTTGAAAATGTTCCTCGCTATTTTCCTGTGATATTCCTCGAGACGTGAATGTAATAGTTACTTTCGTAGGGCTTGACTAAGTTTTACTTTGCTGAAATTATCATGAGGCCCTTCCAAATTTATTTGTGAGTCCTTTCACATTTTGCACTTGTGCCCCCAGTTGCCCCTATAAATAACCCGCCTTAGGCAAGTCATTTTCCTAAACTTGTAATTACGCCACTTTGTCTAAGGACGTTGGGCACTGTTATGGAGGTCCATCTACGGGCTTTCTGGAGATGCAAACGGCTTCATATTGTGTTCGCTTTATTACTCTTCATGCTAGGGTCACATCCCCAACCCGACCCCCAGCGTTATATACCCCCCAGTGGTTGTAGCATCGCGCTGGGTTCACTGCAGATGGTCTCCAAAAGATGGGTTTTCCCTGTTATCCTTCAGCGATGTTATGAGCGTGAGGACGACTCGAGGTAAATCTTTTTTTAACAATCGCTCCTCTGGTGGTGTTAGATGGCTACCATTTTTCTTTCCACCATCGTCATACACAATTGCAGCTATGGACTTCCCACGATGCAGGGGTTAGAGCTGATCGAAGTTTATCCCGCCTACGGGCTTCGAGATAGGGAGAACTAAGCGATAGTTATAGATCTTCTTATAATTGATATTAGATACATGTTATACTTTCTCCCTGAGTGGAGTACCGTTTGTTATTCTTATATTGTGAATAAAATGATATTTTTTCATCTTCAATATGATTTATTTTCCTGCACGAGCATCTGAACATTTTTCTATCAATGATCCTGATGTCACATCTGAAAGACTTAGAAGATGCAAAAACCACATGAATTTCACAATGCAATTCAAATAAGATAAAAATAACAAAATTTGTATAATCAGAGAGATAATTAGCTATGCCTGAAATTAAAGTACAACTTAGCCAAAACAAACTGATTCTCTTGCTAACTTGTTCCTGACACTGCCTTCAAGAAGGTTAATACTTTAAGTTTAGGGAGATCATTAGCTTCGCCTGATCCGGAATGAACAATAATTTTAAAGCAAGATGATTAGATCGTTGACTATTCTATAGAATTGCTCTTTAAGAGTTTATGAATTTGAGTCCAGTGAGATAATTAGCTGCACTTGAACTCGATAGTCAAGACCATTTACTTGCGAGATAAATAGCTCATTGAATCGGTCTCGACCGAACTATCTTTAACCTTAAAGGTTATTAATTTGGGGCTCAAGAAGATAATTAATTGCGCCAATTGTCGAAGCATTTTAGAGCAAGATAATTAGCTTGTTGTTCGTAAAGTTCCTGCCCTCATGGGCTCATCAGGATTTGTGAACATTCACCTATCCTGAACGGATGGCGCGAGGATTAATATTTACGAGCCCAGAAGCACTAACGAGAAAACTTACTGACTCTTCAAAGTGAAATAAAAAAAATGATGTTTTCTCTTCATAATAGCATAATAGGATTTATTAGGGAAGTTACACGTTCGCCTAGGGGGTCAGGCTATTCTACTGAAAATATTTCTTGAGAATAACTGCATTCCAAGGGTATTAGTCGGGCATTCCGTCATGATGCTCGAGCTCATACACCCCGTTTGGTAGGCACTTTGTCACCCTGAATGGCCCTTCCCAGTTAGGACCAAAGGTGCCCTTGGAAACCTCGTTTATTTTCTTCAGTACAAGATCTTCTTCACTAAATCTTATGATCTTGACCTTGGAGTTGAAATATCTTTTAGATTGTTGCTTGTAGGTCGCATTCTTGTGGACTAACCTCAGTCTTCACTCTTTTATCATGTCCAAGTCTAATTCCAGGGCTAGGTCATTCTCATCACTGAAGGTCTGGGAAGTTCTATGACTTGGAATTGTTGCCTCTGAAGGTATGACTACTTCAATTTCGAATGTTAAAGCAAAAGGAGTTTCCCCGTTGAATATCTAGTGGTCATTCGATAGGCCCATAGGACATCTGGATGTTCTGAGACCCACTTGCATTTGCGATCCTCTAACTTGTTTTTCAAGGTCTTCTTGATAATTTTAATTATCGTCTCTACCTGACCATTGGATTGAGGGTGATAAGGCGTTGAAAATATATTCTTTATTTTCCACTTGTCACATAATTCCATCATTTCTGAATCGTCTAATTGCTTCCCATTATCAGAGATAATGGCATGTGGGAGCACAAACATGTAAATCAGATTCTTTCAAATGAACCTGAAACTGACCTATTTGAGCGAGGGGCTCAGCTTCAACCCACTTGGTGAAGTAGTCGACTGCAATGATAGCAAACTTACTTCCCTCTCGAGCAGCGGACAGGGGGCCAATCAAATCAATTCCCACTGAGCAAAAGACCAAGGGCGCATTGAACATTGACGTGATGAGTTCAGAGGACCGCCTGATGTTTAGGGCATGCACCTGACACTGATGGTAAACCTTGGAGTGGGTGATGGCGTACTTCTCGAGAGTTAGCCAAAAATATCCTTGACGAATGAACTTGTGTGCGAGGGATCATCCTCCCGCATGGTTTCCGCCATACCCCCTCATGGATTTCAGCCATGGCTCCCTTTCTTTGCTCAGGGATGATACACTTCAATAGGGATATGCTGAAACCCTCTTTATAGAGTCGATCATTCAGTAGGACGAATCGTGATGCTCACAATTCGATTCGTGGGGCGTACGCTAGGATTGATGTCATCCACGTTTCACTTTGTTCAGCCAAGTATGCAATGGTCTGTCTACTGACAAATGGTTCAGGTGGCATGGTTAGCCTGATATTAGCAAAGTTGGGTGCCCCTTTCGAGGATGCAAGCTTCGAAAGGGCATTAGCCTGTGAGTATGCTCTCGAGGAATCTTTTCCATAAAGACTTGTTTGAACTTCTCACATAGGCTGATGACTAGATCCTGGTACTTGATCATCTGCTCATCTCTAACTTCATATTCGGCTTTCAGTTAGTTCACCGCCAGCAGTGGGTCCATGAATATATGTAAGCGTCTTGACTCTGATAGCTATGACAAGCTCTAACCCCCCTGAGGGCCTCATACTCAACTTGATAATTCATCGCCTTGAAGTTAAATTGAACCGCATTGGTGAAACATTGTCTTTCAAGGCCGATTAGAACAATTCCTGCCCCTGCACTTGTGTTTGTGGATGACCTACCAGCATAATTATCCCGCCTTCTTAGACGATGCATCTTAACATGCATGATTATTTCACCATCTCATGTGATGCGCCTTAAAAGACATGACTATTCCGTCTTCTCAAGCGATGCACCTTACAAGCATGATTATTCGACCTTCTCAGGCGATGTGCCAAAACATGCATGATTTGTCCTTCTTCTCAGGTGATCCGTCTTAACCGACATGATTATCTCACTTTCTTAGGCGATGTGCCTTAAGAGACATGATTATTCCGCATTCTCAGGCAATACGCCTTAAAAGGCATGACTATTCCGCCTTCTCAACAGATGCACCTTCAAAAGGCATGATTATTTCGCCTTCTCAGGCGATGCGCCTTAACCGATATGATTATCTCGCTTTCTCAAGCGATGCGCCTTAACCTACATGATTATTCCGCCTTCTCAGGCAATGGACCTTAAAAGATATGACTATTCCATCTTCTCAAGCAATGTATTACTATTACGTCTTCGAAATATTCCGCCTTCTCAAGCGATGCGTCTTAATCAATATGATTATCCTACCTTCTTAGGTGATGCACCTTGACAGGCATGATTATTCCGTTTTCTTAAGCGATGCGCCTTTAAAGGCATAACTATTCTGTCTTCTCAGGAAATGCGCCTTGACAGGCATGATTACTCCATCTTCTCAGGCGATGCGCCTTAAAAGACATGATTATTCTATCTGCTCAGACGATTCACCTTCAAAATGCATGATTATTCCGTCTTCTCAGGTGACGCGCCTTGACATGCATGACTATTCCTTCTTCTCAAGTGATGTGCCTTAACATACATGATTCTTTTGTCTTTCTCAGGCGATGTGTCTTAAAAGGCATGACTATTCCGTCTTCAATAGACATGATTATTTCGCTTTCTTAGATGATGCACATTAACCAGTATGATTATCCCACATTTTCAGGCGATGCACCTTGACAAACATGATTATTCCGTCTTCTCAAGTGATGTACCTTAACAGACATGATTATTTCGCTTTCTTAGGCGATACGCCTTAAAAGACATGATTATTATGTCTGCTAAAACGATGCGCCTTCAAAAGACATGATTATTCTATCTTTTGAGGCAATGTGTCTTGACAGACGTGATTATTCTGTCTTCTCAGGCGATGCGCCTTCAAAAGACATGATTATTTCGCCTTCACAAGCGATGAAGGTGTGATTCATTCCGCCTTTCAAGCGATGCACCTTAATAGAACTATCAAAGACTTGTTGACATGTCGAAGTCATCCTACTAGCCAGGTTGAGGGCAGAAAGCAAGACCGTCAACCCGATGGAAAACGAGATTACAGAGGAGAGCGCTTCTTTAAGATCATGCTCCGATTGAAGTCAAAGCACAATCTTGGGGACTATTTTTGTGACAAAAATTATACAGATTTAGGCTTTCGAACTGGGGTCTATCGGAATTCGGGTTTATCTCCAAATGGGCCAAATTCCTTTTAATGTAATAATATATTTTTTAAAAAGTTGGTGTGACCCAACTTTTAAATCTCTATTTGCACAGTATTTTTTTTTTCTTAATTGATGTGATCCAACTTTTGAATTTCAAAAGCACTTCTCACTGTGTAATAAAGATTGCAAACATGCCCTTAATTCGAAACAAGACTCAACTCACTCGAATTAACATTTAACTACAACATCTACCTTTGACCAGTTCCAATACAACAAAATTCTTCTACAAGCATCATTAATTTGAAATAAGACTCGACACTTACAAATTGACGCACAACTTTAAACATCAAGTTCGAACCAATTCCAAAAAACACACAAAACAAATTAAGATTCAAAGTGGAAAATCAGAGGATTCAACTTAGATCAAACCCAATACAAATTGCTTGATTTAATATTTAAATATTCTTCATAATTTATTTTCGCATTATTAATAAAAAATATTAATTTTCACGAAAAATTTGCGGATTACAAACATAGTAATTTGCATTTATTATCAAACACAATCTCCTTTTTGCTTTTACCGACCCCCCCCCCCCCCTCCCATGCCGTAACAAAGAAATGGGAAAAGGAAAGGCAACTGAGCAGCCATGTTGAAATATTACACAAACTGAAAAAACACAATGCACCCCGATGGGCATAGTATATTACATAAATGTGCGTTTTGCAGATAAATTATTTTATCCATTAAACCAAACAAACTCAAAGAGTAAATAATTTCCACAAAATTAAGAGCAAGAGTTATGTTACACTAGTATTATGATAATCGAAAAAAATGCCCGCCTTTCTGAGATGCGAAACTCGTTTACGGTGGCAACGCCCCTGTTTATGTTGTTCCCATTCATGTGTACCTCTCAGCTCCTTATTACCACACGCCTATAAACAAAACCACGCGAATAATAATACTTCAGTAAGGCAACTAATACCATTTAAAAGTAGACTTGAATGGTGCATCTCGTGCGTACAGATTTTTTGTCTTTGTAACTAACCTGACAAATATATCTTGTCCAGAGGTCCCTCTGAGCCACTTTGGAATCTCGTTTAGTTGTTTCAGCACTTGCAGTTTCATCAAGGAAAGATTTGATGATATTAGCGGCACGCTCCACCACATCTACTTCCCATAAATTGTCTGAAGCACCTAAAAAACAGCTCATCTCGATTGTAAAGGTATTTATCAGGATTTATATAGAAAGAGTAGATTTAATGATGCATACATTGCATGCAGCTTGTGACATCAACGAAATGTACGTTCCATCCGAACACCATTTGAAGTCGACTAATCCTTCTCCTCTGCCAAAAAAAAAAACAAGGAAAAGATTAATGATATCATAAATTGGAACACCAATCCCATAAAATTGTAACATTGGTATGAATCTTATGATTTATTAATATATGATTGCAGGATTAATACCGTGTTAAACTTTGTTGCAATGTATTAAAGGAAAAACACTTTGTAATATGAATTGTAATGATGCACATCATTCGGGAGTTGTTACCTGGCGGCGAACAAGTTTTCTGGTATTTAATTTCACTTTTTCAATAGCTTCTTCCAACATGATTTTCATGGGGTCCTCACCATGGGAATCCATGATTTGACGCACGTTTTCAGAATTGCAACATCTCAGAAAATCTTCAAATTCACGTACACCAATGGCTTGCCTTAATCCTCGAGTATAAACAGCATTTGGCTTGTAGATATCACAAACTTCTTCAAGTAGACCAGCAGAAACCATAAGGTCAACTCTTCGATTCACATATTGATCCAATGCTGAGAGAGTTGCATCAACGCATATAAAACAACAATCATATCTTAAATTATCAGCTTGACCCCAGTTCTGCCCTGCCGCATTTCAAAGTAAGAAAATTACACAAAATTTATGATCCTCTTAATGCTATGAATATCCTTGAAGCGCATTATAATATTAATAGAACAAACCTGCATAGTATTCCCCTGGAAAAGCTTACTAGGAAGTACACCATAACGCAAATATAAACTCAGATACTGCTTTATCTGCAATAGTGGCAAGATACATTGTGTGACACAAGAATCTTATCTAAATATCAAAAACCAAGTATGCAAATCCTCTTTAACAAAGCAGGGGTAAGTACACTGATCTTTTTGAAAAAGCCAGGTTGTCACAGTACACATTTAGTGATCTATACACTCAGTTCTGTTGATGTGACAATATCTTTCTGGAATTATATCGAAAAAACCGTACGAAAGGCCACCAATAGTCTTTAAATTCGGAATTACAAATTAAAGTAACCATGCCTTAATAAGGTCCAAATTTAGTCACAAATACAGAAAGACAAGTTAGCTTTGACCAAATGTATTAGATAAATATATACTGAACTTTTAAGAGTTGATTGCATTAACACTATGCTGTCCAGTTACAAATTTCAGTACTGTCTCAAGTCCACTTCCCAACGAACATGATAACTAGAAGAGCAAGAGGCTTTAATCCAAAAACATAAATATGCTAGTTTCAGAACTAAGTTGACGGGTATTCTCACCTTTCTTTGGTCATTCGGGTGAATTCTGTTTGCTGCAACAGGATCAATGTCCTTCAGATGATTATAAGTATAAAGCAAGTTTTCACTTGATGGGTCACATTGGGAATCTGTTGTGTCATTGTCTCCTATTAAAAAGATCAGGAAAACGTCATCCTAGGTATCAATTGCAAAATGCATCACCAGAATCTGGATGCTTCAACACAAGTAAATCTACAAGACCTTATAAGTATATGAAAATATAACTGCAAATTGTCTCTTTTACCAGGAAGATCCAATAAGCAGTTTGCTTCAAGATCTTCTGCATGATCGTCCAATAGAAACCTACTTACAAGAGCCTGAAAAGTAACTTATCAGATCATACAAATACGCTAGAACAAGAAAACAAAGCAGCATAAGACGACTCAAACTGGGACTTTCATGATTCACCATTGGCTAGAGAGTTACAAGAACTTGTTTTGGTAAAACATGCATCAACAAAGATATATAAGAATACAAGCAAGTAACATGAGATTATACACCAAAAATAGAAAATTTTCAGGGTGGTCACAACAAAGATTGCAAAACAATTTGATGTTGATCCCCAACAAGAACAAAAGATAGCAGCTAACCTGGATATAATAATTAGTTCCGCCTACTATAACTGGCAAGCGATTGCGAGACCATATGTCATCAATAAGCTAAAATATCAAATCAGATTAAAAATGATCAGACAATAAAACAGCAGCATATTATAGTACAGATTATATGTAAATTCACATTTCATGCTTTATCACAAAAACTACTGAAACTACGTCATGTAGTTTTTAAAGATGAAATACACTTTTGAACTATGTTTTAATCGTGCCCTCATGCTATAAAACTTTCTTTTATACAAAATAACAAGGCAATCCATAACTAATTTCCAGGTGGGATTAACCAAGACAGATGTAATGTATAATAAAATTTGTGCATGGAATGATATATCTTCATATCAGTCTTATGCAAAATAACACACCTGAGCTTGATTTATATTTTTTTCCATCATTTGAAATTCTAAGAAAAACAATCGAAAAACTGGACAAGCAACATGAAATTGAAGAATGCACAAGCAACATGAATTAGGAAAGTATTATAACAATGATCTCACAGGAATAGCAGAATCCCGAAAATCCTTAGCCGTGAACTCGACATTTGGGCTAACTATTCCCAGCAGATGATGCGGAACTCCTAGAAACATAAGAAAAAATAAACGATAATAAGAACAAACCAACAATTCAATTAATCTAACAGCACAATCAGTTAGCACACAAATTATACGACATTAAACATAAGCCCCCTTATAATCAAGCATGCGAAAAAAAAACAGAGCTAGGAAAATAGCAAGAACCTTTTTGCTCATTGACAGGAACTTTATTGGTAAGAACATCCAACCCTTGATAAACCTATGATAAATTGCGCCCATTAGCAACTAAAAACACATAATATGCGCTGAGATCAAGCATTCTCTCTCTTGGGTTTCTGTAACACGAAGAAGAATATTTATATGCACAACAACAATTATGTTATATGTAATATAGCTACTACGTGTGACGCGTAAAAAAAAATAGAGGCACCTGCATTGAATCGGAGTTGATAATTTCGACGGGGAAGTGGGAAGCGAGGTCTATCGCTAATTTGGATTTGCCTGATCCTGTGGCACCCAGAATCACCACAATCTTGGACTTGGAATTTGGTTTTTGGGTTGACCTCGAATCAGGCTTCAGGTCGTTAGATGATAATTGCTCCGGAAGAAAGCTTTCAGGTTCCATTCTAGGGCTATTACCGCTGCCTCTCCGCCGCAACTGGTGTTTAACGGCGAGAACTTATGGAGTTTAGGAGGGAGTTGAAGCCTCGAGGGATAATTAAATAAATGGGCCGACAGATATTGTTTTGAGCTTTCTCTTTGGGCCTGTGGCTTACAATACAGATCATGATGATTGGCCCAGGTTATTTGCTCATATTTCTTGGGAAAATACACCACCCTTAAAAATATTTGATGATTTTAGAATTTTTGTAAAAAAATTAAAATTAATTTTTCAATTTTCAATATATTCAAAAAAAATTGAAAAAAAATTATCATATAAAAAATAATGTATTCATTCAGGCAGTGTATTGTCCAATTTAGCTAGTGCCCAAAATTGACGAGCAAAAACATCATAATTTTAAGGTGGCCTATATTATTTACACTAGGCAAATTGAAAAAAAAATCGACTATTTTCACAATGTTTAAAAAATCAAAATAATAAAACAAAGGGGCTACACTTATAAACTTTTCAAATAATTTTCTCAAAAGAGCACTATTAAAAGGGTGAAATTGTTTAAAGCCCATATCTCCTTGGGCATTATTTTTGCTCAACGATTTTTCATTCGATTTCCTATTTTGAATCCATGGGCTTTATTTTTGCTCAAAGAGTTTGTAGCTCATGAATGTAGCATTTCCAATCTTAAGAAGAGACATAGGGGTGTGGTAGACCTGCAATTTCAACAAGTTGTGATGGAGGTGGATGTAAAAATTGTCCAAGATGCATGACAAAGGAGTTGACGTTCTAACATTATGCTCCCTCCGTACATGAAATTTTTTCCCATTTCATAGTTGATGCGAGATTTAATAAATAGTAATATTATAATGAAATGATAGAAAATGTAAAGCAAGAGTGAAAGTATTGTGTGTCCAAACTTTTATTGTGAGTATAAGTTGTTTTCAAATAAGAAAAAAAATTTGTGAACAAACAAAAAAAGGAAAGTGGGAATAAATTGGTTGAGCATTAAGATTGCATAGATTTTATTTCGTGATACTCCTACAAATAATATAAATTTGATTAAACGTAATGAAAATTCGGCCCCACCCCTCAAGTTAGAGTAGGTCTCTTGTGAACTCGAGTTCACATTAACTGGTATCAATATTATGTATAATCACTATCACTGTTATAAAAATATACTTGATTTTTTATAGTGTATATGTATAACAGTGATAGTATATACACATGACAGTGATAATTGAGAACCCAAGTACACCGTGAACTCGGATTCATACAAGTTTTTCTCCTCAAATTAGGGTGGTCCAACTATAACAACACTAGAGGTCATTTGGCAGTTGACGGCTATAGTGATCCGTACACTTCAAAAACTAAAATATGATTATTTAATGTTAAAATTAAAAAAAATCTAAAATTATCAGAGACTTTATTATTATAATTAATCAGACATTTTAATTGCTTATAAGCTATTTTAAAATTAAAACCTCGAATCAATAATAAAATATTTAAAATATATTTAATTAAATAGGTCTTCTAACATATGATTAAGCTTATAAAGTTTTTAAAACATCTTATAAAATTTTGAAAATATAAAATAATTTATAAGACCTTAAAGTTTTAGTTTTCCTAACAATTATCTTCTTAATTTTCTTATATAAGTATTGACAAATACTTGTATGAATTCGAGTTCACCATGAACTCGGGTTCTCAAGTATCACTGTCATGTGTATATACTATCACTGTTATGTATATTCACTATCACTGTTATGCATATACACTATCACTGTTAAAAAATAAAGTATATTTTATAACAGTGATAGTATATGTGAATAACAGTGATAGTGATTACACATGACAGTAATACGAGTTCACGTGAACTCGATTTCACAAAAGATCTACTTATAAGTATTTGCATGACGATTAAAAAAAACATTTATATTCAGTTGATTCATGCATTTCCAAAGGACTAGTTGCTTATTCATCAAAGCCTAATATAAATATATTGGTTTTTTATAAATATTGTATTTTTTTATTAATGGTTTTGAATATACTGTGATTTCTACGGAGTTTATATTTTTAAGCAAAAACGTGAAGACTGTACACGTTTTAGCAGGAAATGTGACCTGAGTTCACATTTTATGCTTGCGAGGTCAACTCCATCTTCTGTGAGCAATGACCATTAGATGACGTTGTTGTGGAAGCAATAATTATTTAGCATGGGCCCAAGCCCTTGAATTATTAGATGAGGCCCCAAACTCTATATTGCAAAGTTTGGGGCGTGAGCACGAGCAAGACACATGTCTGCAAGCACGAGCAAGACACATGTCAACGAGCATGAGCAAGGCACATGTCTGCGAGCATGAGCAAGATACAAGTCGACGAGCATGAGCAAGGTACATGTCGACGAGCACGAGCAAGGTACATGTTGACAAGCACGAACGAAGTACATGTCGATAAGCACGAGCATACTCTAAGTCAACACACCGAGAGTAATTACAATAATTACGCCAAATGTGTAGCATAATTAGCGCCGATCAGAGGCCACACATGGAAGCTGTTATTAATTATGGAAGACTTTACATAATGACTTTTGTAACGGTTTAGTTGACCATCACGGAGTAAATGATGCACTTTTCTTTTATAGAATTCTCTATATATATGGCTTTAAGACCATCATTGTAAGGATTCAAACCTTTACACAATCAATAGACTTTACTTAAGTCACAACTCTTGCAATATAAGACCTGGGCAAATCTCGGTGTTCTTTACATATTTTCGCATAATTATTCAAGTATTTTTATATTATTTGTTATCCTGATCCAAGCCACATACGAAATAATTCAGGTAATAACAATTGGCACTAGAAGGAGGGCACATCCCCAAATCTTCATTGCGATTTTGAAGTTAATCTTCAAATCTTCATGTTTGAAACCCAAAATTTGAAGTTCATCTTTAAATCTTCGAATCTTCAAACGATCTTCGAAGGAAATCGTCAAATTTCTCAAGAACATGACGAAATCAAAGGTCGCTGCCACTTCTCGTAACGCTTTGCCCAATAATTCTGCTGGATACTCCACGACGCCTCTGGAGAAGAATTCAACTACTATAAATGAATTCACCCCTGACCATGCCCAGTGGCTAAGCATGCTCAATTCAAGTCCGGGCATCGGACAAGGGAATTGATGCCTATTCCGATGCAAAACTTCGAGTCTCCTAAACAAGTGAACTCTTACGTTCGGCAGCTCTGGAAAAAAGCGAAAGAAATGAGAGCAACAAGGATCTCATCCTCTGCTCCCAAGAAAAAAATTAATTTCCGTCAGCACAAAATGAGAAGGCTGAAGGAGCACCAGGGGAAAAGTCAAGTGCAAACAACCGAATCTGAATCTCGCTCGGTTTTCAACCGACTTGGTTCGAATCATTCCAAGAGGACATCCTCATGGCCTGGTAACCGGAAAGTACCACATGTTTCTTCTCTTCCAAAATTATTGACGAGATCTTCTAACTACACTCCTATGGAAACCTCTTATTCAAGAGGGATAGAGTCTGGTAACTCGGCCAGACAGCAAATGAGCTTTGCACAAAGCGCGTTACTAAGACGAGACCAGCCCCAAATTTTGGTCCATGATCGATTGGGCCCAGGGGTTTTTCTTACTATGCTCTTGGAGAACATGTTGTTGAGATGTTGAGACCAGCAGCTGTGCAGGACAACCAACAATCTCTCCTCCAGGCCTTACAAAAATGGCTAGCTGAGGTAGAGGGCAAGGTGGAATCGAGGGGTATACACTCTAAACTTTTAAGCTCGGACAATGAGACATTGGCCATTGAGCTGGAAGAGGCTCCCTTGCAATCAAAGATAATTTCCTTTCAAGCTTCCCCTATGAGGGAAAGACTGATCCAGAGACATATCTCTCCAAATACAGAATTTACATGACAGGTCGAGGTGCAACGGATGCAACAAAGTGCGGCCAATTCTCTCTCACTCTGGGTGAATTAGCCCATAAATGCGAAAATCAACAAGCCAAAAAGTCGTCAAAGGTTGATGAGAGTTTGACAACAAAAGGATAAGGGGGACGAACAATATATTGATAGAATTGATGAGATCATCCTTGGTGGTGAGCCCGTCAGTGATGAGCTTGCACTTTATTCTCTGCTTGGAGGATTAGGGGAGATTCCCCCATGTTCTGCAGTCTAACCAAAGACCTCCCAACAACATATGCAGAATACAGGAGACGAGCAGACGAGTCAATCGTAAGAAGTTATTGGCCCAGAGATTGGGATAGGTAAAAGTGGAGGAAAAACAAAAGAAACTATTTCCATTAAAAAAGAAAAATGGAGATCAAGCGTCTAAAACCCCATGCACTTTCACCAATGTCTTATTGCTTTTGTTTTTGTTGTTTGTTGTTTTGATGATGTGTTTTTCCAACATCAAAATAGGGGGAAATTGTTAAGTACCTTGGTTTAGATTTTGATGTGTGCAAAACATATATTTATATGGCATATTATTCTAACACTTGATCTAAGGAAATTGGTTTTAGAAAGTTATAGTTATGCAAGAGAAGTCTGCAGCTGCATACTTGATCAATCTACAACCAGACATGATCTTACAGCTGTAATGTTTCTCTACAGCCAGTTTTTGTTACTTTCAGGACTCTACAGCTGCAAGGTTGAAGACCCTACATCTGAGGTGACCGTTTGAAGAAAGGAGTACAAGCTCAAGTTTTAATGAAGATTATGAAGACCCTTAAGCTCAAATTAGTGTAGCACTTATGCACTCACTATAGAGTACTTAAGAGGAGTTTATTTCAAAGATTTTGGAGGATAATGAAGATTATTTCAAAGACAATAAGTATGAGGAAAAGGACAACTAGTACAATCAGTACTACCCTGTGTGAAGGATGAGAACCACTTCACACATGCCAAAAGAGAGAGAGGAGCCTTATCCAGAATTCAAATTTGAATCTCTCAACGGATAGGTCACTCCAATCAATCTATAAATAGAAGATATTCTCAGAGGAAGCAAAAGCAACAACCTGCACATACAAGCATTCAACCTGAGCAAAGTCTACAACCAACAAATTCTGAGAGAGAGAGAGAGAGTTTATTTTCTGTGTGATTCATAGGATAGTTGGTTAGGATTTTCTTAGAGAGAATCACTTTTTGTTGTTGTTCCCTCACTTGTTTTATTATTTCTACTTAGTGTAAATATCTCTGTGTGAGGTTTGTTTAACTCTTAGTGAGTTATATTCTGAGTGAATAGGATAGTGTCTCTTTTTAGAATAGGAATCTGAGTGAACCTAGTTCTAAGGGGGAACTATTTGTATTGATCTTTGTGATACATTCTTAGTGAATTTGGCACCTAAGTGGTGTAACAATGGATGTAGGTTGTCTTTTTCATAGACACTGAACCATTATAAATACTGCCTACTTACTTACTTTTTTTTGTATTGCATATTTATTTATTTGTTACATTCATCATTATTTTAAAATCAAGTGCATAAAAACTTTGTGTTTCTTACAAAGAAACTGACTCTACAGCTGTAGACTTGTCTAAGTCACTCAGCTATTAAGTTTGTTTAAATTATTTTTAATTAACACTCATTTATTTTCCGCTGCACATTAGAGCATTCTCAATACACTTTCAAGTGTGAGAATCCCTCTGATACCTTGTCTACAAATTGTCTATTTTATTTGCAAGTTTTATAACTCTGCAGCTGTAGACTTCTTTAGTCCACAGCTGTATCATTTGTCGTCCATAAAACCTCTTGTAGACTAACAATTTTTGAACTTTTAGAGGTTACTGTAAGGTTCTAGAATCTCCTCTTTTGAAAATTTTGAAAATTTAATTTTGGACTCAAGGTCTATTCACCCCCCCTCTAGACCTCGATCACTTAAGGGACCAACAGTAGGTATCGTTGAAAAACTCAACCAAACTCCAGCATACATCTTCAACGCTATAAAAGATAAGAATATGCTTGAATCTCCTCACCCACTACGGAATGTGCCAAGCTAGCCCGATGACAAAAGATTTTGCGCCTATCACGATAGTCATAATACAAGCAGATGTCGTGATCTCCTTGGACAACTATGGAAGTTGTTTGAGGAAGAGAGGTTGAACGAATTTGTCAAGCGGCCGACACCTAGGCATGATAATACTAATCAAGGTCCTTTGAAGAGAGGACGATGAAACTGATTTCCACCTTACCGAAAAACTAGATTTGCACATCTAAAGGTTGAAGATGATGATTTTTCTGAGAGGAACCTCCAATTTGACCTGGGGGCATGTGCATATGCTCAAGTCGAATAGCAAGAAGAAAGTACTTCAGCTTCTAAGATCAGGATTAGAAAATCCAGAGTAGATGATTTCATGCTTAATAAGATGTTAAACTTCCATTTTGTAAAGCCCTGGGGGCATGTACATATATTGTTATATATGAATAAAAAGTCTATGATCTTTACAAAATTATTGTGAGCACACCTCGCTCAAGCTTCAGTGGAAGTTAGCGAGCTCTAAGTTCCTCGCGCAAGCTTCAGTGGAAGTTAGCGAGCTCCAAGTTCCTCGCGCGAGCTTCATTGAAGTTAGCGAGCTTCAAGTACCTCGTGTAAGCTTCAATGAAAGTTAGCGAACTCCAAATACCTCGTGCAAGCTTCAATAAAAGTTAGCGAGCACCAAGTACCTCGTGCAAGCTTCACTTGAAGTTAGCGAACTCCAAGCACCTCGCACAAGCTTCATTTGAAGTTAGCGAGCTCTAAGTATCTCGCGCAAGCTTTATTTGAAGTTAGCGAGCATGACTGTGTTGGAGCCAAAGTCACCCGAACTAAACTAAAGGCGAGTTAATTATCTTGCAAATTGAGTTTAGTGTGAGGCGCGACAGATTTAGCTCAACAAATATAGCTGACAAGAATAATCCCTTAAAAAAAAGTCCCTTGATGAGCTAATTATCTCTCAACATGGGAAAAAATCAACTCAAAGGCGAGCTAATTATCTTGCAAATCAAAGTTGGCAAAATATGATATCTAGGCGAGCTAATTATCTCCCTAGCACAAGTTTATGAGAACATAACTACAAAGTCCAAATATTGTACATGGACAAGACTAAGTTAGTTCTCTCGTTGTGGCCTTCAACTCGTCAATCTCTTCATCCATCTCGATTAGAGTTTCAGTAGCCAGGATTGCAGTGTGAAGAGCTAGCAATCGAGTAGCCAACAAGGTAGCATCTCCACTACTTTTTTTTACTACACCCTCAAGCTCATGAGTCCAAACCCGAGGGGCGTCGAAACTAGTTCATTTTAGATAGCTAGGTAGATCTTGGCTACTCAAAGCCTGCCACGATGTTAGAAAATTGAGCAACATAGGGGGCAAGGAGTACTATCATTTGCAAAAATAGAGAAACATAATAAGTCAATTGTGACATACCTCAAAGCCGAGCTTCTTTAAAATTTTTGCCCTGATATACATATCTTGCTCGGAGGGATCACTTTCAAGTCATGTACATAAGGAAAAGATATTATGAAAAATGTCCTTGAGAGGATCGCTGATGTGAGCTTCATCAATCGGCCAACACCGACATGACTCACACCAAACCCCATGAGAAACGGATGCTATATTTGACGGTGATGATGCAATGACAGAGATGATCTAATCGCCGCCTGAACAGATGCACATATATACAACGATGATAGGGCAGCTACCATCGAACAACTAAACCTGTTGCCGCAGGCTTCAGAAGTCAGTCGTCACACTGTGAGGTGATAAATCATCGTCCCAAATAACTACTCAAGTTCGACCATCATTTTTTAGCATTGCAAACACCAAAAGACGACATATGTGTGTGTATATATGTATGCACTGGTGATGAGTTGATGAAGAAGATGTTGTCGTAGAATATGTGCTTTAGTAAAAAACCACCATTTCTTATGTCAATCTCATTCAACCGTCACGAGACTGGACAGAGAATGGCCACCGATGAGAAAAGATTGACTATAAAAGCCGCTGATGATTTGTATCATGAACATCAACCACTATCTGAAATCTTAGAAGAAGGTTTGATGAAGAACGCCACCACCACCGCCGCAAGGTTAAGTGGTGTTGGATGGCAGGAAGTGAGTTGTTTTCTATGATTGACTGTCAAAATCTGTTATCAACTTTGGCAAAGATGATGGCACCGATTTTTTTACATGGACGTCGATTAAACTGAGGACGTGACTTTGGTGTAGAAGAGCGAATGCAGGACCAAGATGGCCGCTGATTGCACGTAGTACAAAAAACACCTCTATTTCCATCGTAAGCCTGGGAGGTGTTGGAAGGGAAGGGGGCTAGTTGCTTTTGATTATTGACCGCCAATTATTTAATTAAGATGGTCGTCGTTGACATAATGACAACAAGGGATGAAATACTCAGGTGTGACCGGCCGCAACATTTTGAATCGACTATGATTTACCATCTTCAAACCTGAGAGAGAAGCATGGATATACGTATATATATATACACACACATACATACCTAATACGGACGGTGGAAATTGAAGATCTAGTAATTTCTGAAACAAAGCACTAAAGGTTTCTTAATCCGCCTGAGGATTTCAAATGGTTGTTCTGACGTTGCCTAAGCAAATGAATCTGAATGATCTTGATACATTTGTAGTGGTATACAATTCACTACAAAAAAATTATTTTTAGGTGATAAAATTATTGTGACGAATAAAAAAATTATCACCAAAGCATGTGTTTTTGTGACGATAATTACAATTGTCACTTAAAGTATATATTGCAGTGACAATCACATGTATCGTCACGTAAAAGGGAGATTTATTGTGACGATTTGTTGAATTGTCACATATGGTGATTTGTGATACCAAAGGTGATAAATCTTTTGTGACAAGCCACAAATCATCACACAAAAGCTCATTTATGGTGACAACTTCTACCTTTGTCACGTAAAAGAAGGTCTATTGTGACGATTTAGAATTCATCACAAAAGTCTCTATTTATGGTGACGATATATATCTTTATCACTTAAAAAAAGATATATTGTGACAGTTTATAAGTCGTAACAAGAAGTCTCTGTTTATGTTGACGACTTCTAGTTTTGTCACGCAAAAAGATGATCTATTGTGACAATTCACAAGTAATCACAAGAAATCTTTATTTGTGGTGACGACTTGTATTGATGTCACGTAAAAAACAGAACTATTCTGACAGTTTGAATGTCGTCACAAGAAACCACTATTTTTTGTGATAATTTTCATCTTTGTCATGTAATAAAAAGATCTATTGTGACAGTTTACAAGTCGTCATAAGAAGCTTCTATTTGTGGTGATGACTTTCTTTTTCATCACCACTTAAAAGATCTTTTGTGATAATTTGCAAGACATCACAATATCTATTTGTGGTGATGATTATCAATTTGTCATGTAAAATATATGTTGATGTGATGAAATGATGATTGCACGCCTCGTCATGTTAATAGGAGAAATTTTGTTGTAATCTCCATATCCTCAAAAGAAGTCTCTATTTGTTGTGGTGACTTCCATCTTCATCGTGTAAAAGATATTGGAGTGATGATAGGATTCTATACATTTGAACAAGTTAGTAATACCACAAGAACAACTCACTAATACACAAAGAAACAAGTTAGTAATATTACAAGAACAACTCACTAATACCCCAAGAATAACTTAGTAATACCCCAAGAACAACTTCACAGTACCCCAAGAACAAGTCTAAGTGATACTCCAAAAATTTATTACATTTTAAATATTAATATTATTTTTTAAATTATAGTATTTTGTTAGTTTAAAAAATAATTCAATTAAATAATTATGAGACAGTTACATATGTTTTATCTTATATAAATTATATATTAATAAAAAAATTAAAAAAATAATATTGATTAAATAACGAAATATACTAAAGTTAAATTTATAATATCTCGCACAGGAGATTAATTTAAAGGAAATGAAATGAATTGCAATTCACAACTCACAATTTTACCAACTGTTCCTATAACGTAACCCTTGACCTTCTGCCGTCGCCTGACTTCTTATTGCCCCCACGCCGGCGTCGCCCCGCCAAAGCGTCTCCCACGCTGGCGCATCCCTTCGAAGACAAAGTTGAGCTTCTGTCGTCCACGGTTACAGGCACAGCGCCAGCTTCAGGACTCACGAGTCACACCGCTACCCTGACACACGCACGTTGCACCCCACCTTCACCGCTCCGCGCTGCCGCCTTCCAGCGACCTCTACTTGCCGTCCACAACCAGTCCACATCATCAACAGAAGGTATAATGAATCTGAATCTGATTAATATTATTAGGGTTTCAATATTATTTTTAAAATTAAATTGAATTACAAAAAGTATAAGACTAATCCGTTTTATTTATTAAAGATTTCATCCGTATGATTGTCATATGCACATGAAATTTTTTATTTTTCTTTTATAATTGTAACTTGTAAGTGTAGATTAATTAGAATTATATGATTCTGGATTGTAATAATCAGAAGTGTACATTCTGCCTTTATTTTTGCCTTTCTTTTTTGTATGTGATAATTAGAAGTGTACATCTTCTTTGCCTTTCTTTTTTGTATGTACATGTATGTATACATTCTGTATGTATCTAATTTTCTTGAAGCGTTCTGTGGTTGCAAGTTGGATAATTTCTTTCGGTGTATTTGGTTATTGTTAGTGCAATTTGTCTATATCATCCGAAAGATTATCTGCACATGCTTCTTTCTATCCAAAATGCTCTGTAGTAACATGGGGTTGGTTAATAAATATGTTGTGTAACAGGATGTTTGTGAATATCCAAAATATTTTGTTCGCTCAGGGCTACACCTAGGGCTTCTACGGATAAGTCTATTAGACAGGTAAGTATCAGATTTACGGCCATCAATGTCCGTCCCAACGCCGATTGCCACCCCTTTATTGGCTCCCCGAACTGCTAATTGTAATTTCATTCTCATTTCAGGACCGAACTCGAACCCCTACGCCAATTGAATTTGGGAATTCACTGCATCAAACCGTTCGACGTGAAGCACCGGTGACAGTGGACATGAATAAGTGCTTGTATGTCAGATTTTTCAAAGATATAAGGAAAGAGCTTCAATCAGGTTCGCTTTTCCCTCTGTTTTAATATAATTTGGCATTCTTTGCAGCCCTCTGTTTCAATTAACTTGTTACTTTCTTTCAATCTTCGATTCCTAGAGGATGCAAATGATTCAAATTAGGAAGGGTTGATCAATTAGAGAAATGTGATGGTCATTTTCTTTTTATGAGAGGTGTTTGTTTTACTAAACCTATAAAATAGATATTTCTTATTTACTCTTGAAGATTACATAAGAAGACGATTGCACGGAGGTTTCATTACTTATCTAAACATCCTTGCATCTTTCACACATTTGCATTTCACACATCTTTAACGATTGCACGGAGGTTATATGAGTCAAAATTGGTGCTGCAAAATCTGTTTCAATGTGATGGCATGCATTACTATGGTTTTGGTTATTTCAGTTTTTATAATCTAGAGGTAAAAATGTTGGGAAAATATATGTAAGAATGGATATTTCAATTTGAATTTGATTAATTATTCATTGAATTAGAGTTCAATCAGATAAAGAATTATGAATCTTCATTGTTTTCTTTCTCTATGAAGATCTAGTATTCACACTATGATGGTTTCCTTGTGGTATTTCGTTCAATTAATATTATTTTTAAATTTAATTGTTCATAAATGTTATTTATTGCGCAGAAAGAACTTTTGCTTTTATGGAAGATTCAAGATTCGCATGGAATGAAGACGAATTCTCAATTTGGTTCGGAGCTGATATACTGAAAAGTACTCAGAATTATTTTCTTAGTGTAAATGCTTTTGTAGCTTTTGAATATTTTGATAGTTTATAACTTTGTGATGAATGTTTCATTATAATGATTACAGTTACTTGTTTTTATGAGCGTATTGATGTTTAATTTTTAAACTAATGTCTTTTATTTTATGACAAAGTTATTGATAAAATATGTGCTACTATTATGATAAATGCATATATTGATGAAGATAATTGTTACTACAGACCCCCCAAACAAATAATTCTTGTGACGAGTATATATTTATGTGACGACAATATTTAAGTATTAGGATAATATCTTCGTCACAACTATTCTTTCTTAAGTGATATACATATTTTGTCACGTGAAAGAAAAAGCTGTAAAAAAATTTGTGACAGAAAAATAATATGGGTAACGAAAATTTATGGTTATAGTGATGATAATTTTGTCATAACAAAATTTCTATAGTGACAAATAGATTTTGTCACATAAAATAATAAAAATTTGATATATTGTTGTGATAAAAAATAATTTTGGTGATGAAAATATAGAGGTATAGTGATAATAAATTTATCACGACAATGTTATCTATAGTGACAAATAGGTTTCGTCACTAATTATTGTGACGATATTCATTTATCATCACATGAAGTCTATTGTGACGGGCTTCTGGTGACGATGCTTGTGACAACATTTTTTGTCACCACAAGCTTTTAGTGATAAAATTATACATTTTGGTGATAAAAAAATTCGCCACAAAAATGTAATTTTTTTGTAGTAACCATTTTTTACTTGAAGCATGAGACAGTTTCTCTGTTGAAATTGCGCGCAAACCAAGCCTCCAAATTGTGGTTCGATAGGAATAACAAAATTCAAAATGAAGACCTCATCGAATCAATGAGCTACTTCATTAAGACTGCTGAAGTTCACTACTCCATTGATGTAGCCAACAGAACCCGCAAAGCTTGCGCTCAGACCTCCTTCATTTTACTCCAAGTTCGGATGCCTGACACAAAGTAGCTTGACCTTTTCAAAACCAATGCTCGTAGAATACTTGTTGAGCAATCCTGGTTCCGCAGGTGCTCTCAGAGGTTGTGTCGTCAACGAATAACTGAAGTCATTTGGTGGTGTGACATCATGAAGAGGAGGTCGACATCAAATGTTCCATGAACAAGATGTCAGACCTCGACCACAAACGACGATGTGATGGCCATGGCGTGCGGTGAACAACATGATGCTATCTTGACTTAAGAAATGCAGTCACCAACTTGCGCTACCTAATTTTCCAGTCGATATAATGCCGTCTCTAATATGCGATCAAGATCTGAACATGGCCAACCTCCTATGGTGTACATATATATAACAATATCTGTAAGAGCATGAAGGATGATAGTTTAGACAAATACCTATGGTGGGTGGACAGCCTTCGACGATGAAAGGTAGTTGAAGATGGTTATGTTGCCGCCGCAAATCTAAAAGAAGTTGGCCGCCGAATGCGAATCGGTGGTGCTGCAAAAAATTTCTCGTCGCAAAAGACGGAATACGAGAGAAAAGGGCAATAACCGGCACTACAGGTCGTTAGTTTGAGGGAAATGAGAGCAGCAACAACATAAGCACACAACAGATCGTAGAGTTGCCACCACCTGCACGAGCAGACTTGGATCCTTGTGTCCACAATGTTTGTACATTTTGCAGAAACAATCTTGAGTTCAACTTTATTCACACGGAGCACTTTGTAGCAACGAGTGTCAGCTATAGCTTCCATAATCAATTTCTCAGCTTATGGAATGAGAATAGAGTTCAGTCTCAGACCTTGATACGGAAATCGTTGAATCAAGACGTTGATGTGAAATGACAGTAATAAACACCTTCAAAACATGCAATGGCCCACAGCTGGGGGATAAAAATGTGAAATCAAGGCAATTTCCTGCAAAATCTGTGAGAAGAGCACACACAACTTCACAAGTATATATACAAAGGAAAAGTTAACGAGCGAGGAATCCAACCTGCAAATTGCTCGACGTGATTTGAGAAGCCAACTTAGAAATCGTCGTTGTGATTAAGAGTCCCATAAATCACCGTGCCGACGAAAGAAGATGCAAAGTTTGACAATTTGTCCGTCGCAAATTATCAAAAGTGGTGTACCTGGGAGAAGGTGGTCGTTTCTTTCATCGTCGCCGCTCGTGTTGAAGAAGACCGACACTCAACTGAAGGTTGGGAGGAAGACCGCCGACGACAACATCCAAAATATGATAAGTAATGACTACAAATCAGATTATTTTGCCCGATCAGGGTCGTAACATTTGTTTCATCACGTTTGGGTCGTCGCAAGTGTTTGAAGGTAGCCATTTTCTTTCGTCGTCACCACCGTTGTCCTCCGCGTTCAGTTATAGCAACATTATTCCGTCATCGTTGGTTAGAGCCCTGAAAAAAAGGAACACTGTCACTTCACTTCGCCAAACCTGTTAGGGAAAAGTCATCATTGTCGTCGATCCTGAGCCCTGGAAGAGAGATATATGGCCATCGACCTGTTGTGTATGCCGCCCATCGGCATAGCAGCAGGGAAGAAGATGCTTATATATGCATATATAAATATGTGTTACATTGGTGTTTTGGAGGATTTGTGGTGCCGATCGCCGTAAGAGCACGGAAGAGGAAAGACCCACACCCAGCCGCCATCAGGTAGACCTTGAGCCACTCATCACCAGAAGGTCATTCACTCATTTCAGTACCAAGCGATGAATTTCAGCCCAACCATATATACTCAACCGTTCCACCGTACCGCCTGGTGATGAGGGACGATGTTTTGATGACAGCCGCCGCCAGAGCTACTGTCATACCAGTGAAAACCCGCCGTCGCAGAAGGCAAAAGAGTTGCGAGTCGCATCCATCTCAAAAGACGATTTCGGCCGCTGGCGCAGTTCAGTCGGCAAGCTGCTGTCGACGGAGACTCGCCGTTGGAGTGAAAGAGCCATCGTAGAAGCACTGCACTAGTCGGGAAAGACATGGAAACGCGTCGTGCTTCCCTGGGTTGCGGTGGCTGGTCGAAGGAAAAGAGGTGTCATCACTGCTGTACAATTATGATCGTGTATAAGGGAAAATTCAATGGCGCCAAGGCTATTATGTAATTCGAATAATGGCACATATCTTCTGGGAGATTTGCTTCCTAGTTTTGAAGGTCAACTTAAAAAAGAGAGGAAAGAATGGTTACATGTGACGCCCCAATGCAGGAATATCATCTCTTTTCTTTATATTTATTTAAAAGACACATTATTTGTCATGAAAATAATAAGTGATTTCATTTGAAATTGAAATAAAGTGACTTTAAAATTTTATCAGCAGAAGAGTGTATCGTATAAACTCGAGTTGATTTTTTTTTTCAAGTGCCTAATCATGCTTGTGCCTAACTCGTGTCATACCCACATAACTAAATCAAACCCTTGTTTAATTAAGATATTACAAAAATAGATTATCATGCTCGAGATAAAATGTATAACTAACTCACATAAAAGACACACCACCATGTGATAGGCTAGTCATGCACGCAAAACATCATTCATAATATTATCATAACATTCTAGTAGTTAGGAAAAGACTTGACGACTTACAAAGTAGTATAAGCATACAATTTTGGAAATCATCTTCAAACGATAGCATAAGGAAATACTTAATAAACTCCTTATAGAGGACTTAGGGCATTACTCTATTATTTTGATGGAGTCGGTCCAGTCAGTCACACGTACCCCTCACCGCCAATGTTTCCTGAAACAATTAAAGTAGCATCATGAGCCTTCTCCCGGAGGAGAAGCCCAGTGGGATAACATGTAATATAGAATGCATTAAAGAGACTAATAGCATGTCAACCGAGTACATGCCAGGCCCATAGGCCCGACTAAGTTCATACTGACATAGTCCGTAGACCATGTCTTGATTCACACAGAGCATAGCCCGTCAACTAACCAAAATTCACACAGAGTACAGTCCGTAGACTTGCATAATTCACACAGAGCATAATCCGAAGATCTGCCTGCTCGTACACACACAATTATTCTAATTAATGCATAATGAATTAGAGGTTACCCACTTTTCAGTCTGACAATATGAGGTAGCTTCTTGAGAGTCCAGCTGTTGCGGCACTGCACTTGACATATTGATTTGCGTTTTAGTCTTTTAATCATTAAATCATATAATTGTCAATATAACTCTTTCAATACTTTTAATATCTTATTATACATGTACACTTCATACATATGTGTCATTAATAATATAGTCTAAATATTTCTACTAACTTAATAACACTTAGAAATGCTAATTGCTAAATTTAATCAATGTTCATACATAAAAGACATGTTGAGTCATATCATTAAATAATAAATATGTTCATAATAAGTCTACCTTTTTATTTGATGTACTTATATTTATTTAAAAGTACTGATCAAATACAATATATATATATATCACTAACTCACCTCCTAAATCGAATTCCCTAAAGGATACACTATAGTAGATAGTTTAATGGCAAATATATACATGTTAAAATTACACAAAATTTATACAGTAGGTTTCTCACTCAAATATTTACATACTTTAAATTTTTTAATTAAAAATAGCTTGTAGATCTTTTCTTGTGATTTTTACAAGTATGTTGAAAAATTGGTTATTAATAGGGTCTATGTCACATTATTTTTTAAAATTTAGAAAATATTTAATATTACTAAAAAAAATATAAGATAAAATTATACATGATCTTAAGGGTCAGTGTTAACATATTTTAAAAGTTCACATTTTAATTCCATGTATTTTAATTTCTATAATTTTTCTAGTAGGGTACAAAAAGATTTTACATTTACAGTAAAAACACCATTTACTAAAAAAATAAAAACAAATCAAATATAACTCCAAGTGTATCCAAATAAAATTCTTATGAAAGCTATAACATGGGGGAACAACATAGTTGGAAATCAAACTCAAATACGAAGTCATTTGTACACAGAAAATTTTATAATTATTACAAAACACAGAGGCATTTTTCTTCACTATTGCACTTCAAATGAAAAATCATATAAATTCGAAATAACTTCAAAAATTCTAAAATTTTAAATATACGTTCTTAACTTACAGTAACTCAATGTGGTAAAAGGATTTGGTCAAATTCGTTGGGAAAAGTTCAGAAATTTTTTGGGAATGAACATGCAATCACATACTAATACATTTAAGCATAGTTGTGACACCCAACTCAATTAAATCTTCAAATAACCACCAATAAGTCCTCACACAAAATAGAGTAAGATTTACAGTAGGAAAAACAAAGTAAAAGCCACATGCAATGGCAAAAACAACATGCAATCACCAAACCCACATGCAATCACCTATTCTAACTCAAACAACTTTATTTTTTACAAATCCGTAGGCTAAAACATAAAATCCATTATAATTTTTCAAATCAAGTGCTAAAAATATTTTTTGGCCTCAACACAACATTTAATCATCATACCATAAGGAAATATTGCAGAAAATAATGGAAAAAAAAAGAGAATAAAATTTTTGTGGAAGATCGTCAAGTTTCTGTGATTACTCTTTGAAAAAGTAGAAGTTGAAGAAAATATGATTTTCTCTAATCTACCTTGAAACCTCTAAGTGTCGATGTAACTTTGAGTTTCAGTAGAATCAATGGCGGGATTTTATTTTAGAGAGAGAGAGTGTAGAGAGAGAAAGAGAAAGAAGAAAGAAGAAAAAAGAAAGAAGAAAGAAGAAAGAAGATGAAACGTCTCCAAGAATGAAATGATGAAGCTTCTCGATGATGTATTTATTTAAAGCTAATTTTATCTTTTAATTATAAAATTAATTAGCCCTATTTTATTTAGTAACTTTCGTATATATGTATGTATATATATATATATATATATTTGTATCATATATATAATATATATAGTTGTATCGTGTATATTTATGTATCACACATTTTATTACTACATATATATAATTGTATACATAGATAATTATATATAACATTATTTATTCTTTACTATATATATAGATATATATAACACACACACACTACACAATTTGAGGGGAAGTTATGGACTTAGTCCACTTAACTCCCCCATTCAAATTTTTTTAAAATTATATATATATATACTCCCTCCGTCTCAGAGGTGTTTTCACCTTTGAGATGACACAATTTTTAAGAAAAGTAGAGTGTTGTGTAAATTTATATTATTAAAATAATAAGATTAGCTGGATTGTGAGGATAAAGTTAAAGTAATAGTTTCCATTTATAGGGTGTGAAAATAATTGTGGTAC
Source organism: Prunella vulgaris (assembly GCA_026898435.1). NCBI lineage: Eukaryota > Viridiplantae > Streptophyta > Magnoliopsida > Lamiales > Lamiaceae > Prunella > Prunella vulgaris. Next base: position 20,011 of record JAPKLY010000244.1, on the reverse strand, counting down.
GGACAGAAAAGGAAAGTGTGAAAATAATTATGGGACGGAGGGAGTATTATTATTAACATTTACAAAAGATAACATTATTTAGTTATATAATATTAAAATATTTAATCTATGGAATTCAGTATAAAATTTATACATATTTAATGCATTCATGATTAAAGTATTATAATAATTCAAATAAGCTATATTAAATTTTTGTAACTTAAATAATTACGAAGAATTCACTTTAGTATAGTGAGTGTTTTTCATATGAAATATTTAAGGTTTATTTTAATTAGTATCATAACATATATAAAAATTCTTGTTATATACCCTTTTTTTTGTAGTAGATTATTTCTAATTAATTCATACCTAATTTATTTCTTTTTTTTCTTACTTGTTTGCGTCGAGTGAGTCGCAATCGAGCTCGGTCTCCTCAGTAAGCCATCCTGCTAAACTTTTAAAGTTCACAGAAAATATTAGCTCTTCAATTTAGTAAAATAAAATTTTCGAACTAACAAATATTTTGTTTTAAAATTTAATGTTAATAATATAATTAAATTATTTAAATATATAGAATATAATATATTTAAAAAAAATGGGGTGTTACAACTCTCCTCACCTTTTTAAAAATTTCATCCCCGAATTTTGCACCTAATTTGCCAACAGTTCAAGGTATTTACTTAGAATCTCCCCTTCGCGCTCTCATGTTCCCTCTCTTTCTCCATGTCTATTCCATTGCACTAGGACTAAGGGTATATCTCTATTCTTCAAGGTCTTAACTTTTCTTCCAAGAATATCTATGGGTCGTTCTTCATATGTAAGATCTTTGTTGACTTCCAAATCATCGAGTTTGATATGGTGATTGGGGTCAGGAACGTATCTCTGAAGCATCGATACGTGAAAGACATTATGAATAGAAGATAACTCCGGAGTCAAAGCAAGTCGATATGCCACATCTCCAACTCGTTCCAAGATTTCAAATGGTCCCACATATCTCGGTCTTAACTTTCCTCTTTTTCCAAATTGAATTATTCCTTTAATGGGTGAAACCTTCAGAAATACCTTTTCTCCCTTCTCGAATTGTAAGTCCTTCCTCCGCGAATCTGCATATGACTTTTGTTGATCTTGGGCAATCTTGATTTTCTCACGAATTGTATTAATTGCTTCCACAGATTTCTCCACCAGTTCTGGGCCCAATATTTTTCTAACTCCAACCTCATACCAGTGGATTGGTGTCCTACATCGTCATCCATAAAGTGCTTCATATGGTGTCATTTCAATGGTAGACTTATAGCTATTGTTGTAGGCAAATTCAACTAAGGACAAATAATCTTCCAAACTTCCTCCAAAATCCACAACACATGTCCTTAATAGGTACTCTAGAATTCGGATTGTTCTCTCCGATTGTCCATCAGTCTGTGGATGGAAGGTTATACTGAAATTTAATTTGGTGCCCATAGCAGATTGCAAGCTCTTCCAAAAATTTGAAGTAAAATGTGGATCACGATCGGAGATGATCGATACTGGAACTCCGTGCAACCGTACTACCTCATCGATGTATAATTTAGCCAGTCGGTTCATTGGGTAGTTCATCTTGACTGGTATAAATCAAGCGACTTTGGTTAACCTATCGACTATGACCCATATGGCTTCATGTTGTTTAGGACCTCTAGGTAGACCCGTCACAAAATCCATTGTCACATGTTCCCACTTCCATTCAGGAATTTCCAATGGTTTCAACAGTCCGGCTGGTCGCTGATGTTCAGACTTGGTCATTTGGCAAGTAAGACATCTTTTAACAAACTGAGTGATCGAACGCTTCATGCCTTCCACCAAAAGTTACTCTTGAGGTCTTTGTACATCTTTGTTTCACCAGGATGTGCAGTATATGGAGTATAATGGGCTTCTCTCATTATCTCATCCCGCAACTCATCTCCTTTCGGTACACAAATTCTACCTCTAAAGATTAGTGCTACGTCTGATAAGCTATATTAAATTTTTGTAACTTAAATAATTATGAAGAATTCACTTTAGTATAGTGAGTGTTTTTCATTTAAAATATTTAAGGTTTATTTTAATTAGTATCATAACATATATAAAAATTCTTGTTATATACCCCTTTTTTTTGTAGTAGATTATTTCTAATTAATTCATACCTAATTTATTTCTTTTTTTTTCTTAGTTGATTGCGTCGAGTGAGTAGCAATCGAGCTCGGTCTCCTCAGTAAGCCATCCTGCTAAACTTTTAAAGTTCATAGAAAATATTAGCTCTTCAATTTAGTAAAAAAAAAATTTCGAACTAACAAATATTTTATTTTAAAATTTAATGTTAAAAATATAATTAAATTATTTAAATATATAGAATATAATATATTTAAAAAAATGGGGTGTTACATTTTATATATATATGTTTGTGCAGAAGTTTATAATGGTCTAAAAGTTGGAGATTGATAATTGATGAAAATTTGGACGGCAAGCTTAATTCCTCAGATCTTGGAGATCCTGGTTTTCGATGGAAAATTTTCGAATTTTTTTGTATTTTATATAGAACAAAGGCCGACCACGTTCACCAAATAAGGAAAATTTTGATTAGAAGAAGCAAGTGTTACAGTAAATCCTATGTTTTAAAAATCCGGTCCGACCGGCCGGTCGGACCGGTCGAACCGCGAACCGGGATAAGCAACGTACGGCTCTAAAGCGTTGGACCGCCCAACTAACGAGCCGCTCGAGAACCGGCCAAAAACGGAAATAAACGGGTCGAACCGGTCTCGGTTCGACCCTAAGAACCGGCGGCTGGGAATTAAATTTTAAAAAAAAAAACTGAAGAACAATTTTGCGGTGGCGGTGGCGGTGGCGGCGGCGGCGGCTGCGTTCCCTCCAGCAGCGGCGGCGGCACGTTTCCTCCGGCAGTGGCGGCGGCACGTTTCCTCCGGCAGCGGCGGCGCGTTTCCTCTAGCGATGCCTGGCCGCTGAAAATCCGTGGAAGAAGACTAGAAGAGAACAAGACTACAAGAGTATAATAGATGGGAGGCGGTGGTTAAGGTGGAGCAGTGGAGGAGGCAGCGCCGCTGAAACGCCGTGGAGGTGCCATTAATGAAATTTGGGCCCAACTTTCTCATTTTTTTATTAGTTCATTTTTTTGGGCCCAACTTTTTCATGGTATTTATTTCCCGTGTTTTCTTCTAAATGTTAAAATTTTCGATTCTTAATTTGTTAGATTTGTAGTGAATTTAGCTTCATATTTGATATTTGTATGATATTTGGTAGATTTATTTTAATATTAAATATATATTTATATAATTATGACATCATACCGGCTCAACCGCTTTATTTACGGTCCGACCGATCGAACCCGGTCCGACCAAAATTTCTAAGGTGTCCTGTTCAATGTCCGGTTCCGCTTTTTAAAACATAGAGTAAATCCTTTTTCACAAAATCAGGGATCAATTTCCTCATTCTGGAAGTCAACATATGCAACAAATAAATATAAAAAAGAAAAAGTGGCATATTTTTTATTTGGTAAATTGGAAAGGAGCAGCTGTATGTGCACGTGAATGTAGAAGGAGAATAGGAACTAACTTCCTATTTTCTCTCGTAAAGAAGACTCACGCGGCTGGATAGTTTAACTTATTATTACAATTTAGATTGTAATTGCAATTTAATTTTGGGCCGTGCATTGGAGTGAGCTAGATTAAATTACGCAATTGATTCGAGGACTCCAGCACCCTATTTATCTCTACCGGCCCATTTTATAAATATGGAATCGAGATGAAAAATAACGAAGACAAGTCTCAAAGAGTTACAAGATTTTTTTTTCTGAGACAGGATTTCATAGTCTACGTAGTAGCAGTGAAGTCTTCTCTATCTCGAAAAAACTAATATTTAATTCGAACATCTTCATCAACACGATTTAAGGGTCAGAGACATGCGGAGCAACATCAATGACTTTAGAATTTTCTTGGACAAGACCTCGTACTCATCCCCGTTGATTTAGCCGATTTAGCTCTCGGCGTACTTTTAATGTGTTACACTTTGTAAAATTAAGCACATCAAAAGTAGGGGCAATTGTTGTGAAAGCAATAATTATTTAGCATTGGCCCAAGCCCATGAATTATTAGATGAGGCCCAAACTCTATATTGCAAAGCTTGGGGCGCGAGCACGAGCATGAGCAAGGCACATGTCGACGAGCACGAGCAAGACACATATCGACGAGCATGAGCAAGATATATGTCGACGAGCACGAGCAAGGTACATGTCGACGAGCACGAGCAAGGTACATGTTGACAAGCACGAACGAAGTACATGTCGACAAGCACGAGCATACTCTAAATCAACACAACGAGAGTAATTACAACAATTACGCCAAATGTGTAGCATAATTAGCGCCGATCAGAGGCCACACATGGAAGCTGTTATTAATTATGGAAGACTTTCCATAGTGACTTTTGTAACGGTTTAGTTGACCATCACGGAGTAAATGATGCACGTTCCTTTTATAGAATTATCTATAAATACGACTTTAAGGCCATCATTGTAAGGATTCGAACCTTTACACAATCAATAGACTTTACTTAAGTCACAACTCTTGCAATATAAGACCTGGGCAAATCTCGGTGTTCTTTATATATTTTCGCACAATTATTCAAGTATTTTTATATTATTTGTTATCCTGATCCAAGTCACATACAAAATAATTCAGGTAATAACAGACGTCTTAAAACGTGAATTCCATTCACGTTTTACCCCAACATTGCATGATGTATTAATATATACATTGACGTGGCTATATAAGGTTGTATACTCCCATGTGAAGTGGCAGATTTGGCAGAAATCTGACTTTGACTCCTTAAAATATGTATGTTTTTGTATAGGGGAACTTACAAATGAGTTCACTTCTGAGGGTCAACTTTAAAATAGCTTTACCAAAAAATCAAAGTTACAAATAGGTTCACCTGCACAGAAGCACAAAATTGTTTGCACAAGCGCATAAAATTATTTGCACAGCAGACAAAAATGTTTTGCACAACAGCCAGAGAAATCATTGCACAACAGGCATAAAATTATTTTGCACAACCACACAAATTTTAACTGCACAATAAGTAAAAAAAATTTAGCACAACAGATAAAAATTTAGCACAATTATTTGCACATTATACATAGAAAATTGTTTGCACAATAAGCTAAATTAATTTGCACAACGAGCCAAATTTTTTAGCACAACAGACAAAAATTTTATTGCACAAAAGCAAAAAATATACTTAGCACGAACTAGTCAAATTTTTTAGCACAATAGAAAAAAAAATTTATTGCACAAAAACAAAAATATATTTCACAAAAATATTCAATTTTAGCACAACAAACATAAATTTTATTGCACAAAAATAAAAATATATCTAACACAAATATATCCATTTTTAAGCACAAAAGACATACACTTTGCAAATTTACAACTACGTCCAAAACTAAAAATTACATCACAACTAATATTACATCTCAATTAAGCCCTTCTCTAGAAACATGATAAAGCCTTCCATGGCTTCTCTGACTTTGTGAAGCCTTCTCTAGAAATATGAGGAAGCCCATCTACTGCTTTATAAAGAATCCACCATAGTGTGCCATCATCACAAAATAAGTAGCCTGAAAAACAGAAGCCACCTCCACGTGCTCATAAATATGAGGAAGCCCCCTCGCCGCCGCCGCCTAATCGCCAGAAAAAATACACCAGAATATAAATCGACGCACAAACATATCGTCCGTCTTCTCTTTCCATATCACCGCCATCGCTTCAAGCCGCTCACCACCACCGAATGCCCAAATCGAAGCCCAGATCTGAATATAGTGAAGCCCGTCCTACAGATCTACCGCGCCCTCACCACCACCTCACATCGTGATGCCATAGCCCCTTTACGGCCGCTAACTGTCCTCCCTTCACGCCTTCGCTCCTTCCGCCGATTCCTCAAAGCTGTCGGCCTTAAGATTGTAATGCTCTTATAGAGGTGTATTTCAGCCCACCGTCGCCGCCCGTCTGCTCTCCATTTGAGAGAGAGAGACGAGTGAAAATCTGGTTGTGCCTCCCACCGTCGCCACTAACCCGGGCACCGCCACTTGAAAATTCACTATGAACCTTGAATTTTGAAACTAAGAGAGATGAGAGAGTGTGGGGTCAGATAGTATATATATATACGCACAGTATATGAACTTATTTGTAAACTTTTTAAATCGGTCCACTCCTTTTAAAATTGGAGTAGAATTTAACACTTGGTTGTAATAAACCCTTTTGTATATTAATTGCATGCTTTATTGATTTGAAAAACAAAATACTGCATGCCTATTTGATCTAAGAATCTGTGCAATGCATTTTTTGTAGTGGTTAGAATGGAATAAATGTCCCTCATTCTTAATACTCTAACAGCACAAGGCAACATATATACTCCCCACTCTTAACACAATAGAAGTTTTAAAATATAAAATGTGCATGCATTTTTTTAAATGAATAATACTTAAGAAAAGTACATCATGTGCATGCATTAATAATAAATTTAATATAAAATATGCATGCACCCACTTTGTTTAATATATATTTTATTTAATAATAGTTTAATTAGTATTTAACAAAATGTGTAAATAGTTATATTTATATATTTTTTAATATATCTTTATTTAATAAATTTAGAATTAATTTAAATAATTTATTTAATTTTATTAAATTGATTTTGACACAAAGAATAAAAATAATTTATTATTATTAATCTAAAGATATTGTACTTAGTTTTATCAAATGTTGTCTATATGAATTTTTTTTATATGAATTTATAAACTTATGCTATTTAGATACTCTATATGAATTTCAGTACAAAAAATATTAACCTGCAGTTACTTTTATAAAATACACACATATTTTTTTAAATTAAATAAAATAAGTTGTAGTTTAATGAATATATATCTCTTTTGAAATTTGTGCACTGTGTATAATACTTTTATGGGGCAACCACAACTAGGGGCAATTTTTTTGTGAAAATTAAAGGTAGGGGCAAACACCTTTTTCAATAAATAAGGGTAAAAATTACTTTTCTTAATCTGTAATTACTTTTTCCTAATTATGCTGACGCCTACAGTTACACCTATACCACTGCTACAGTACCCTACTCTAACAAGCTAGAGTACTTTAATTCAAATTTAAAACAAGCTATGGTATAAATAAGCAAATTATAGTATAAACTAAAAAACTATAGTATAAATGAATAAAGTATAGTACACTGAAGAACATTATAGTATAAGTAATCATCTCAAGTTCATGCAATAGTATAACAAACTAATCCACAAATACATCAATAGTATAACACACTAATCCACTACAAAATAATTATAATAAAAATACAATATTTCTAATTTAAAAAATGAGCATCATGATGAAAATAAAAATCTCATTTCCTTTTCTTTCCTCTCGGCCCAACCCTCCATATAGTCTGCAGGGTCGGGCCGACCACATTCGACGACAGTGTAACGTATAGATATTCATCATCGCCTCACCGACGATTAGACACAAATTGACCAAAAATAGACATTCAAACATCAACAAAGAAAGTACACAAGCCTAAGGACACGAATCACATTGATGATTCAGTGAATAGATGTTTTGAGATTGAGAGACTTGTACACCAAGCTTTCCAGCTTCCGTTCCTCTTTCAAGACATTGCAGCAGCCAACTCCTAATCATCAATGGAGTTGTCCGTTTGCAGTTTCTTGCAGACCATGAAGTTCCGGAAACCAACTGACCCGGTCATCTCCCATAAGCTCAGAACTATAACCAAATAATAAAATATCAAATCCATCATAATTTGATATAAAAATGAATCATCAAAGTCTTTAAACACAAATCAATAACGCAGCCTCAATCAAAGAATACTCATCAATATCAACTATTAACACCAATTGAATTGCTTAATATACTCATATGTACAAAATATTTTAGCTACTTGTACAATCAAACACATACTATAAAGTGGGGCGTCTAGAGTAATTTTGTGTGTGTTAATAGCATGACAAAAATACCAATTCATCCCATCTTTAGCTAGAGGATTAACCAATACTAGCTAGCTCTTAAACAACTACAAAATCTATACAATTAACTAAAATTATAAACTACAACATAGAAAATAAGACTGAGATAGGAACTACAAGAACATAGCTACATTCATCAAACAAGAAATTATCAATAAATTGTGAGATATAACTATAAAACAGAGTAATGATCTAAATAATAAATAAATTTCAGAGCAGAAAACTACCTTTCATTCCACCAATTGTGCAATAAAGCATAAAATTATTGAGATCAAATCCCAGAATCAGGAGCGTCCCCTCACGAGCATAGAATTTCAATGCAGTATCAATTAGAGCAGCAACAAGCTCCTCCTCGTTAATCATCATCTGTAGTTGCATCAACATCTTTAGGTTAGTCACAAGTTGAAGAACAAATATGACCAATATGCACAAATAAGTAGATCAAAGGGATAATACTTAATTTGATAAACAAATTTCTTTTAAAAGGCCAAAACCCAAAAAGAGCATTACCTCATAACTACCAAATAGATCATATCCAGTAAAAACTCAGCACCGGAGAGATGAAGACATATATTGAAAAGCAAAGAGGACTCAGAATTTCCTCTTCTCTTCTAACTAAACACCACCACCCACCCACCCCTTTCCGAAAATAAACCCCATAAAAACAAGAATACAAAAAAGCAACAGGATATCACCATCAGTTTAGAACTAATATCTTCATTTTTTACCTCAAAATACAACCTTTTTTCATGCTTAGTGAGGGAACAATCCACGTTTCAGATCAGCATTCAATTGCAACAAGGGAGACTAAATGCATCTAATAAAAGTAAAATGTAGCCAATTTTGAACAATCTTGATAATCAAACATTACCTTATAGAAAAGGGAAGCACACCTTATATTTCTCTGAGAAGATAAAATATCTGGAAAACAGTAACGGGACCATGGAAAAAAAAATAGATCTTGAACAAATCTATTTAGAGCGGCATACCTTGACTCCAATGAAATTGGTATCCACCACCACTAAATGGCGCGCCATTCGTAACCTCGGCGGCAAAAAATGCAAATCACGGCTTTCACGATGACTTGAGCTCTGGTTTGGGCATGTTTGGTGCGTTTAGAGGCAAGGGCGGTTCCTGACAACAAACCAGAATACTTCTGTCTCGCAACCAACTGCGTCAGACGGCTGAATACGCCGCTTCCGATGACGTATTTCAGCAACTATTTAGCATTCTTGAAGGCGGAATCGATGCACGGATCGTTGAAAGGAAAGGATGGGTTTCTGGTGGCGGCGGATCAACTCACCTATTCTGAAACTCACAGCCACGCCTCCAAAATTCTACCACCGCCGTCCACATCCGCTCACCACCGTGTTCCACTTCATCGTTGTGGCTCCCGTTTCACCGCATTGAATGACCCCGTTAAAAAAAAACCCCAAATCAGATACCTAAATAAAGCTCTAAATGAGGGGAATAAAACCCCTCAATTTGTTTGGATATCAAACTCCGACAAAGATTTTAAATTTTGACCGGAGTAATTCCGGCTGAGAGAGATAGAATGTTTGAGAGAGAAAATGAGAAAGAGAAAGATTGAGTGTGAAAGTGGACGATTTGACTGAGTTTGATTGATATATACAGATTTTAAAATTTTAAATTCATGATATTAATTAAGTTAATTATTAATTTATTGGTCTTAATACATATTATTAATTCTAATCAGCCCTTCTGTGTAATTGAATTAAACTAGAGTCCTAGAATGCATATATGTTTCAAAAAGTGCCCCTCTATGTGTTTATTTCTACTTTTATTTAGTACTATAGTATTCATCAATAGTAATTATTTAAAAAATAAAAGTGCGTGTAAATTTTAAAGTTATACTTAATCAAAGAAAATAATTAAAAAAAAATCTATTAAGTACATTATTATTTTCACATCGTCATTATAAATGTCTATGATGAGTTCCGGTGCCACATTTTGTTGGATGTTTCTCTCTAGCACCGCGATCAAGCCGTTGATTTTGATCTTGATTTTCCGGTACTTGATCACTTGGACCGCCGTATGCAGACATGCTTGGAAAAGGTATAGGTGTACTTTGAAAATTTGGACGCCCAAAAGTTGTTTGAGCGTACATTCTAAGAGGCTGGTTCAGTAATTCAGTAAAAGAAGCATTTTGCCACGATGTGAAAATATCTGTCACATATTTAGTAAATTTAAGTCAATAATAAATTAATAACAATAAACTTTATAAGTTGCTAAATTACACACCATTTTCAACATTAGGTGTGTACATATTACCCCCAGATTGAGATGCAAAATAATTTCCTTCTTGATCTTCCGAGGTAAATGCATCTGTATTTATTACATTAAAATATAATTAAAGAATATAAAATCATTAGTTGCATTTTTCGTGTAATTAATATTCTTATTTGCATACTATTTTGCTGAAAATATGGTTGTGACGAAGAAGTCCCATATAGTGTTGCGTGCACCAACACCTTGACCGGGCCACATTGATGTAGAAACGTCTGTCACTGGTTGAAATTATTATTATTAAAAAATAATTAAAAATATAAGCTCATTAATTTTATTAGTGTAATTTCATACCAATTTGTACATGAGGCGCTTGTGTGAAAGTTCCAAATGTCTCATGTTGGGCAAAAGGAGACTCGTGTGGTAGTGCCGAGGAATATCTTCTTTGACTCGAAGATGTTGAAGAGCCGACATCTCTTCACGAGGCACTACTCTGTCTCCTCAGATTTGATGGCCTTTCTCCTGCTTCTCTATTTTGTCGAGTTGGTGCAACCGGTGGATCTTCAAGATACGGAGGTGCTTGTAGTATGGGATCCAATTCATTGATGAGTTGGTCAGAGATTGGGATATAATCTTCCATTGATTCTCTATTATCAAGTGTAACTTTACGTCTACCGATTTTAAAGCGTGAGAACAATCTGACCTGAAAAGAAAAAAACTATACATATTTTTTAACTTTATATTATCACAAAATATATAATTTAAATTCATAAATATATAATTTACCAAAACATCTCTTGTAGACGTTTTTTGTGGTTGGTAGCCCCGGACCTCTCCTTCATAAGAATTGGGTGAGATTAAACATCGTGTGATCTGAGAGTACCACGACATATAATTGTTGGTCACATACATTGTTGCAATGTCGGGGGATTATCAATACCTCTGATATAGTTTTGCTTACACACAAGCTTCCAGATGGTTGGAGTGCTCTCAACGACTCTGTACTCACGTCTGACATATCAAATCGAGTAGTCTTTCACGACTGACTGCAAGTGCTTTTTATCTTTAAAAATCATCCCTTTATGCAAAACTCCTTCATCGGCATCGTATGTTAGATCAGCACTTGAAATGCCTACAGAGTCAATAGGTACATCATTGTAAGCCGCTGAGAAAAATGGCACTGACATGTAATTTGGATGAGGTACCACACTTGGCATGGAATGACTTGGGGCCACCGTTGGGGTAGAAGTATTATCAGCATTATCATCTGATCCTTCATCTGAACTTTCGTCATTGCATCCATTATCACTGCCTTCAGAGCCAGAAGGATTGTTAGCTATACCACTATCACCAGGTATGTCAACTATGGTCACCAGTTCATCTCCCCATGCACTCCAAGTATTGTTCTTCACGCGTGACGCCTCATTCAAAATGTCATGAGTAGACCCGGATGGTCGATTGTATTCATTTGGCCATGCATCCCATGCATTGTTCGTCACTTGTGGAACCTCATCTCCCCATGCATCCAATTGATCCTCATTACTACCGCCAAGACCGCTTCCATCAGATTGATAGTGTTGATCTTCCGATGCATCATGAGATGCATGGAACTGATCCAAATTCTCAACTTCCACTATTAGTTCCACCGAATCATTTGGATGGAAAAAATAACTAAGATCATTGGTGTTCTTTATAGGACAAGTAGATGTCATGCTCCCATTGTATATTACAGAGGACACATTCAAGGAGTACACATTCAAATCGAATCCAGTGATCTCAGATAACACATCGAGTAGATCGTAAAAATCAATCATACGATCAACTCGTCTTGCTCCGACAATGGACCCAAAAGAGCGTACGTAAATTTCAATATCGTGATAGGTTGACATCTATTAAATAACATAAGACACATATTATTTTTACACACACACACACACACATATATATAATAAGCATACATTATATATTTAATATTAATAATAAGAATAAAGTTTTGTATTTTTTCTATAGTTGAAAATTTCAAATAGGTCCCAAATAAGTTAAAAAAATATATTCTCTTATAAAATAAAATCTCCCTTGTATTAAATCAACTTTTTTATATAAAAATATTGCTTTAACCTTTTCTAAAATTTAATCACTCTTATATTTTTAAATTTTAATTTATTATAAAAAAATTGTTATTTTAATATTATTAACTGTCATACAATAGTGGAGTGTAATGTGGGGTGTACATTCTGTCCCACGGATGAATTTTACACAATATTGAAATTTCTTTTTATAAAATGATCACATGATTATTGGACATAGAATAATAATAATTAATCTTTCTAAATATATGTGATGCTCCAAGCCACTCAAATGGTGAAATAACTCAATACTAAAATTACATGCAACACTATAAAATTATATTCAAATTACTACTGCAGAAATATTCAAGTATTATTGAAATGACAAAGTGTTATATAAACTATTTTTATGATATAAACCACTTTGTGATATAAGATTTATATTTATGAATTTATTTTTTTGTCTTATTAAAATGGTTCATGATATGAAATACTCTCACACAATACCTACTCTATTGAAAATTACATGACCAAAAATATTTTGAATTGAGAATTGGAAAGTTATACGCATATCTTAGACCTTGGGAGGGCATAATATCAACAATATATATAATTACTAGACAAATTTGACTAACCTTTAATTTTTGAAGGTGTTATGATGCTTCACTTCTTGAAAATTCCCTCCAATTATAAACTACAAAATTAACATAAAAGGACTAAATTATGCAACATTAAATTAAAGCATTGAAAAAATTATATATTTTTATTGCATAAAAGTAATATACCTTGTAATTTTTGTACAAGTATTTTGATATCTTTTTTGTGAAAACTGTCACGGCCACCAACTACAAACTGCAAAACAAAAACCAAACATAATATTACATTAAATTATTTCAAACAACACTAATATATAATTAAAAATTTAAAGTAAAAAGAATACACAAACTATTTGACTACTGTAGTTGAAATACTGCACGGCTGCGGTGGAGTATATATTTTCTATAATATTGTTGAGGATGGTGGAGTATATATTATTTTGTAGAAATTGGTTGTATGCTGATGATGGAGTGAAGTATATATTTTTGGTAAATATGTATGCTGATGGTGGAGTACATATTTTGCAAGAAGGGTGGAGTGGTTTTAAAGACAATACAACCGTTACAATGGATTTCATTATGAAGGGCAAAAAAGAAGAGTCAAAAGCTGTAAGATTCGGTCAAAAGTGTCAAGTTACAGAGTCACGTGGGTTGGTTGGGAGCATTTATTATTGAAATGGAGAGTATTTATTATTGAAGAGTATTAAGTGTTGTTGTGAAATTGGGGGCATTTGCTGAATGATAATTTATTGAAATCAGAGTGGTCAATGTTACAGCATGATTTTCAGTGGTGCAGAGATTCTCGCCAGTGTGCGCCCACGTGTTGGCCAGGAAGAAGTAATGCTAACAAAAATCGTAAACCGTGTTCATGTTTTATGATCTCAGCAAACGACCGTCTCTTTCTTTAAGCGGAGTTGACTTTGGGGTTATAAAAAGTGATCTCAGTTCACATTTTCTCAAAAATCGTGAACAAAGTTCACGTTTTTGCTTAATTTCGTAACACACCAAAAAATCACCATAATTCCATAACCACAATTGAAAATTACAATATTTAAAAAAAAAACCCCTGATATCACGGTTCAATTTAATTTTTGAAGGTGTTATGATGCTTCACTTCTCGATTGAAAATTCCCTCCAATTTTAAACTACAAAATTAACATAAAAGGACTAAATTATACAATATTAATTAAAACATCAAAAAAATTATATATTTATTGCATAAAATTAATAAACCTTGTAATTTTTGAACAAGTGTTTTGATATCTTCTTGGTGAAAATTGTCACCAACCAACCACAAATTGTAAAACAAAAATAAAACATAATATTACATTAAATTGTTTCAAATAATACAAACATATAATAAAAATTTTAAAATAAAAAAGTACATAAGATATTTAGTCGATGCAGTGAAACATGGCTTGGTTGCTGTAAAATATGGTGGAGTATATATTTCCTTAAATATTATTGATGGTGGAGTATATATTATTTTGTAAAAGTTGATGTATATGTAGGGTAAAAAGCACAAATGGTCCCACATGATATTGTGCTCACAAATTTGGTCCTTTTTTTTTTTAACACAAACAGTCCCATATGATATTTTCGTTAAAAATTAATGGAGAATTGTATCGTCGTTATTAATTAAAATAATTTTTTTTGTAAGGAACCAAAATCCCATGCTTCATTATTAATTAAAACAATTTTTTTTTAAAATTTTGAAAGGATCCCAAATCCCAATTCACGAACAAACCCTCCCTGCATCCCAAACCAAATCAAAACAAACCCTCAAATCACAACAAACCTTCAAACCTGCATCCCAAAATCCCAAATCACGAACAAACCCATAAACCAAATTTCAAAATCTCAAATCGCTCACAACCAACAAAATCTCTCACAACCCAAATCGCTCGCACAACCCAATATTCGCCGAAAAAGGATTCCCAAATTGACGGGAGGAAACGAAGGAAATCGAAGAGATGTTGCGTCAAGGAAATGGTCCCGGTGCAGAACCTCCTCCATACCGTAAGTCCCTAAAAAATTTCTTAGTTTATGTGAATGCAATATCTAGGGTTTTCAGTGAACACAATATCATCTCTGTTTTTCATGCATTGATATAATGCGTTGGGGGTTTTGAATTTGGGGGTTTTGAATTTGGGAGTTTTGAATTCATTGCAGAACCTTTCTTGAAAATAATTTTGCCTGATGAGACAATAATGCGTTGGGGGTTTTGAATTTGGGAGTTTTGAATTCATTGCAGAACATTTCTTGAAAATAATTTCTCCTGATGAGACAATAATGCTTTGGGGGTTTTGAATTTGGGAGTTTTGAATTCACTGTAGAACATTTCTTGAAAATAATTTTTCCTGACGAGACAATAATGCGTTGGGGGTTTATTGAAAATGATTTTTCCTGATGAGACATTAAAGGAGAACATTAGGGGCATTTTTAATAAACTTTTCTCTTTATTACAGGTGGTAATGAGGTGTGGTACACCTTTCACTTGCATCACGGGGGAACAATTTATAGGGCTGGTAAAGACATTAAATATGAGGGAGGTACATTAAGTTCATTTGATTATGTTAATATCAATGAGCTATCGATTGAGCAAATTGATGATTTAGCTGCAAAGTTAGGGTTAAGTGGTCCTAAAAAGTATTATAAGCTTAACTCTCTGCATCAATTGATCAAAATGTAATATTTCTTCTCATTATTTTTATATTATTTGAAACTTTGTATTATAGTTTTTAATTTTCAGTTTGTCTTTTTCTGTTTTTAGGAAAATCCATCAATGGTAGTTGATGACATTCCCCTCTTGACTCAAGAATCACAAATTGATGGAAATGTAGTGAGTATTTTTTAAGCACTGAAGATCCACTATATTTTTTTTTATAGAAAAGCTGATGACAAAATGATGCAAGCTGATGACATTTATCTGTTTTTTAAGGAAAATCCATCAATGGAGGAAATGACACAAGCTGATGATGTTCCCCCTTTGACTCAAGAATCACAAGTTGGAGAAACTTCAGTGAGTATTCTAATATTTTGTATTAATGAGTTTATTATACATATATATTCAAATTCTAAGAATTTTGCTATTGCAAATTGTAGCAACATGTCACAGGGGAGTTTTTGACTTCTTATTTTCTAGCAACCAATGTATCTACTCCTTTCAAGCCACCTAGACAAGTTGCCCAACAGATTCATAACTTGTCTCAGATTGGATTACTTCCAAGGGTTAACATCAGAGCACCAGCTCCAATGACTCTACATCCTAATGAGAGTTTTCCCAGTCCAAGAATGATGCCACCATCAACATCATCATCATCACCTGGTGTTCCACTAATAAGAGTTGAGGGCAGAAAGTATGTGACTATGGCAAACTTACAAACATCAATGACTCAAACATCCAAGAAGAAGAAATATGACAAATCGTGAAATTGGTTAGTTTGGTGTTGTTTGGTTGTTTACTTGAAACTTTTGTTTATCTTGTTAGGACAGAAAACTTTTGCTGTCTTTTTTGAAATGATGATTTTTGGGCAACTTTGAAGTTGTTAGATGGTGATATTTAGGTATTTTTGTTGTGGTTAAGATACATGAACTTGGTAGGATGATATTTTGCTTGTTAAAGGATTATGAAACTGTGTTTATGCAATGCATACAAGTATATTAACTTGTTTGCCTTTTGAAGTATATAATGAATTGTGGTGTTTGGTATTTCAACTCCTGCATTCATTTGAGTGATTTTTTCCCTTTTTTATTTGTTGTAATATGATGAAGAACAACCCCTTTTAATTTTGTGTGGTTGGGAGAGTGATTGGCAGGCTATTTAACAGCTAAGGTTGACTCATTTCCCACCAAAAATCGAGCTTTGAAGTTTTTTCCGTCCATTTTTTGAGTTTAACGGAAACTGTTAAGTATTTAACGGATGGGACTAAATGTGCCAAAAAAAGGACCAAAAGAGAACATGGGACCAAATCTGTTAATTACAAATTCGTATGGGACCAAATGTGCCTTTTACCCTCTATATGTATGTTGAAAAATGGTGGAGTGGAGTATATAAATTGTGAGGGGAATGGAGTGAAAAATTTGTTCGTTGGGTGGTGCATTTAAGAACCGTTGCAATCAATGTGGAAAAAAAAACATCATTATCAATGTGGAAACTGAAAACATAGCAGAAAAAAGAGTCAAAGACTGTGTAAGATTCGGTTAAAGGCTGCATGAGTCATGTAGGTGTGTTGGCCAAGTAGGTGGGGAGGGAATCTAGGGATGACAATGGAGCGGATAAAGGCGGATATATCAATATCCAAATCTTCTCCGCGCTTATGATCCGCTCTGCTCCATGCTCCACTACGGGGCAGCATTTTGAGATCCATGCCTGCCCCGCGCGGGGAAGATCTGATCCATCTGCCCCATCTATTAAATGTTCATAATTTTTTAAAATTAATATATTAAAAAAACCTAAATAAAAAATTTTAATACTTTTTGTTACTTTTTATTCTTATCATATACATTACATTTATGTTTAATATTATACATAACTAATATTATATATAATTAATATTATATGGAGCGGATCAGGGCAAAAATTATGCAGATCCATGCCTGATCTGCTCCGCGAGCGGGGCGGGGCAGATCTGTTCCATTCTTAAAACGGGTCAGAGCGGGGCTGATCCAAAGAGAGCGGGGCAGAGTGGATCGACTGTGGAGCAGATCATTTTGTCATCTCTAAAGGAATCCGATGGAAATGAATTGATTGTGCATAAAACGTGAACACAAGTCACGTTTTATGACGTGAGCAAACGCCCGTTACAAAGGGTCGTTAACACTGTGGTAAATCGTGAATGGGGATCACGTTTTCCTATAAATCGTGATCTACATTTGCGTTTTTACTTATTTTCGTAAACCACCTTCAAATCACAGTAAATGCATTACTAAAAACAGAAAATACAATATTTAAAAGAAAAACTCATATATATTACAATACGATAATTATTACTCATTCACTTCACCAAAACTATGTTTGTTTGTTTATTTATATGTTAACTAAAAGTATGTATATTCTCTTTAGTTTATTTTTGTATTTATCGAATGCATCGTGCAATTTAATATATTTTTGAAATGTCATTCTACATTAAATTAACTTTTTAGTACAAACAAGTGCAACTTTTTGATAATAACAAAAATAATTTTTAATAAGTACACTTGAATTGCATGATACACCTACTGCACAATTAGACCATAACCCATTAGGATCATCCCTACAAGGTTACAGGCTTAAACAGTCCAGACACTTAGGGGTGTTTGTTTAGGGATTGCCCCATAAGGATGGGGGATGGATTTTCCCCCATCCCATCCATTTTTCAGACTTGCACATCCAATCACATCCAAAATATACATCCACCCTCTATTATACATCTATAAACCTATTTTACATAATTCAGTACCAATTACATCAACTTTATCTTACATATCAAATATATATTTTATGTATATCTTTTTCACATATTTCATACACATTTTTATTTAATTCATATCAACTAATATTAAATTAAAAATTAATTTTAATTATATATATTTTTATGTATATTAGATTATTAGAATATTCTAATATAAACATATTACTCACTCCGTCCCACTATAAGTTGTTCATGTTGTCATTTTTATCCATCCCACTATATGTTGCTCATTGCTTTTTTACCTTTTTTGAAAACTACTATTCACTTCTTTATTATTATTTTCAATACTTTTTACACTATTTTCATTACATTTTTACTTTTCTCCATCACATCACTTATATTTTTTCACTTTTTCCATCACATCACTTATACTTTTCACTTTTACCTTAATTCGTGTGCCCAAAAGCAACGAACAACTTATAGCGGGATGGAGGGAGTAATTATTAATATATGTAAACTATGTATATGTAATTAATTAAAATTATAGATATATTTAAATTTTTATGGGTGGGTTACAAAGTAAAACAATTACAAGGGTGCTATTACATAATGGAATACTAAAAAAAACACTTTTCAAAGTGCAACACTTGGTGGGCCCTTTACACTTCCTAACTTGGTAGAGTCCATTTTCCAATGCAAAAAAGGTAGGTAATGGTATAGCCTTGTAGCTGAGAAAATCAAATCAATCCTCCACCTCTCTGTATTGTCTAGACAAATTTCAAAAATTGAAAATCCTTCCGGATCATTATAGGCGTTGGGAGGTTTTTTTTATATATTAAGAGCGACTTCACCTTCGAGAGCAAAAACTCGTATATTCGGCCGGAAATTGAAGAAACGAAGTTATATTCCACAAATAGGGGGCGATGAAGATGTGGACGACGACGAAGAGGAGACGACGCCCAATTTCCCTGCAACCTGCAGCCGAGAAAACCGTCGTCCAGCCAATAGGAGATGACGCCCAATTCCCCTGCAACCTGCCACCGAGAAAACCGTCGCCATTCACGCGACGTTGCATCCCATCCACAGCTGCAAACCACGACTCAAATCCGTCGCTCGTCGACGATACCCACATGCCAACAACTGCCTCTGTCCGTGAAACCATTCGCCGACGCCGGAAACACTATGCAATTGCCGGACGTTGCATTGGCCAAACCCACCCTTAGCCGGAAACTGCTCGAGATTCAGAATCATCTCTCTGTTCGCAAAGCCGGTTTTGCTGCCACCATCAATTGTACGTCTGCCACCCGAATCATCTCAGCCCGCCTCAGAAACTGCATAGACTCACGGGAGGGGGATTACGGTCGCGGCTGTGATGAGAAAATGCCATTATTCCAGCTTGAGGCTTCGATCGGAGCGGAGGTAGCAGTGGTGGTTAATGGTAGATTTAGGGCTGTGAGAGTAGCAGTTTCCCGGCGCTGGACGTAAACAAGGATGGCATTTTGTCGACTTCAGAGCTCCGGTGGTGGTGCTCGCTGTCGCCGATGGTCTCGGGTCAAACCCGATCCAGATGGATCTGAAGTGGTACAGTAATGGGTATAGCTTGCTTTTAGGAGATCGATGTTTTTTTTTTTTTGAGTTTGATTTCTCCTCAAATTGTTGGAGTAGTCA